>OZ010705.1:4821715-5315266 GCA_963932265.1 Thymelicus lineola | reverse complement strand
AGTACTAAGATAAATTAAGTAATTTTAATGGGGCTTCCATACATGATCAAGTATACTTATCAAGTTTGCAGCGGACTTGATGCGACATCCAGTATTGTGATGGCATCAAGTATCTTGATTGTGCATGGCCACTGTATAGCTATCTGGCCATATAGTTGTCTCATGCACACTGGATGCTGCATCAAGTCAAACTGAAAACTTGACAAGTACATTTGATCGTGTGTAGCCTCCATAAGAGGCTGTTGTCAAATGAATTCTAAGGTGGTACTAGTCACACAATAGATACAAATGGATGAAGGTAATGAATAATTAAAAGCAGTTTTGTACGCCCTTAATGGGTAGGACGTAGCGATTTATAAAACTACCAACACGTTACCACATTTGTATACCTACAGTCCACAATAAAATATTTTGATTTTGATTTTGAGTTTTTAAAAATTAGCAGATCTTGTTTTTTTTAGTAAGCCGTCTTTAGGCTGGCCATCTAAAATCTACAAAAAGCAGTATTGAGAAAAATATTCCAGGACACCATTTTTGAGTACTCCATCCCAGAGATGTCTTCCACTATTTTAGATACACTAATAATCAAAAAGTAGAATCTTGTATATTGGTTATTATGTATGTACTCACCTGTTCAATTATATCACCTCCTACATCTCTAGCGAGGTCATAGAAGTCATTACTTGCAAATGTATCTATCGTCATATTAGAAGGTAACCAGAAAGATAAGTCATTAGTGCACTGTGGATATATAGACACTGGTTTATATGTAATTTTGGCATTAATCTCCTTATTTTGAAACTGTGTGAGAAAGCCTGAGTCATTGCTCCACATCAATCTAATATCTGGAATTTTATACAGAGCCATCGCTAATCTCTCTAAGCCCAAGCCGAAGGCATAAGCTATTGAGTTATTCGGGCCGGAGTTGGCCAAAATTTCATTTCTAACAATTCCACAGCCTAATACTTCCAGCCAATTGTTTTCGTAAAAGATTTCTAGTTCCCATGAGGGATGTGTGAATGGAAAGTAAGCTTCAACCCATCGATGTTTAATTTCTGTACCGAAAAGTACTTTAACTAAACCTAATAAGTGGTTTTTCAGTTGAGTTTCCATCAGTTTTGTTGCTTCCAATGAATGGCAGCTTTGTCTAGTTGGATCTGCTATTGAGTTGGTAAATGCATGGGGATTGTTTGGATCAAACTTTGGGTCAAATATGTCCAAATCTGGGTAATTTTCAAACAACTGTTCCTTGCGTTGGCATCTTACTGCATCAACCTGTAATGAATGTATTATAATTTATAAATAATTCATACATAGCTTAATAAATATAATTCAGGACCAATGAAATAAGACTATCTAAGGGGATTAAATGATTTTTTATATGCAGATAAGAGTACCGTTTGATATTTTAAGTAAATATGAAAACCAGAAGTACACATTTTTGTTTCCAATTTCAATAGGGCTAAGTGCTAACTGATCTATCTGTTTAAATCTTAGCAATCATTTAAATTGCTTAATATTCACCAAGCTTTTCATTTTGCATGCTTTATACACACATAATTAAGCTTTTTCTACAATGATAATATTCTAAATTTGAAACATGCCATTCTCCATGGAAGTTCAGATTAGAAATAAAGTAAATCTCTAACAGACTGAATACTAACTTGATGAAACACAGGAAAATGAGTCGAATCAATCTCATCTCGCCGATAAACGTCTCCAATCATCAGGAAGTTTTCTAACCCAGCTCTAAGGAGTTCACTTTGATGAGCGGTCATGTGAGCACGAAGAAGTGTAGAACTATTAATATAATAGCAGTCGGTTTTCGCTCTACTAGGGTGGTCTTCTGGTATCAATAAATCGTCAAAGTTCTGCTTCGTTGACACTATAGGGGACAAATTGTCGTGCACACTGAAACTCGGGTTGCCTCTATGCGTGAAAGAAGAATAAAAATAATTCACTATTCGTTGTCTGACTAATGAGAGAGGATTGTCCTTTTGTAGATGTAAATTCCGGTTTAAATAGGATATTATCTTGGGCGTTATGTTTGTAAACTCGTCTGTAAAAAACTCTTTTCCATTTATTTGTAAGTGAGTTACTGATTTTGGTGCAGTGCTATAATAACATTTTAAGTTAGATATTAAGCGGCTCGAGCGGATTAGTATTGTCGTCATGGTGACTTTATTTTGATTTAGTAGTGGACACTATTAAAGTTCATTTTATATTTTACATAATTTACAAAATTAGGCACATTTTTGTGTTCACAAATAGGTATCACAATCTCACTTTGAACTTTGACAACACAACAGCTGATTCTTGACAGATTGACAGTGATATCCATAGACAAAGATAATATGACATTGATACTTGACATCTGACGTTAGTATCTGACATGTGTTGATGAATTCTTTACCTTATCAATTATCATTTTGCGGTCATTTAATGTGTACCTACGTTAAGGTTATGAATCTCATTATCTAATATCGTAATACTTATTGTAGTAAATTGTGGGAAGTATTCAAATAGGTACATTTTAAATAAAAGCTTCGATGTTATCAAAGCGGCTCTTGCACTTGGCGCAACTAAGCGCGGTGGGTCTGACAGGGTATTATGTAGGGGTTTGTAATAAAGATGAAAAACAAAATATAGTGGTAGATGGAAGAACCTTGACTAGTCTGCCGGCGCTGCCTATATTCGGCACTGTGTCCGCGGCTACACCGTTTACTGAGAGTGGGTTACCCAAAGATAGGGTAAGTTTAATTTAATTTATTTTATTTAACACATCCTGTATTATTGCACCATTCGATAGTATCGTTATTATGGATCGAATTCTGAGAAGCAATGACATACGAAAAATCAATATTTCAGGCTAGAAATCGAACCCGTTGATTTTGAAAAAAAAACTCACCCTATTAGCAACCTTTTAGCATCTTTGTTAGCAACACTATCGAATGGTGTAATAATAAAGGATGAGTTTTTTTTTCAAAATCAACTGGTTTGTTTCCTGGCCAGGAATATAAATTTTTAAAAATCTAATGATGCAGTTTCAATTTCAACAAAATCGGCCTCGAGACTTTACATTTTTTGCTATTCCGCACAGTTTCGAATTTGGCCATCCTCGCACACTTAAATAATTCATCCTGTATGTATGACATATATATCCACTGATAACTTAAAATGACTCGTAAAATTTATAACTTAATTTTAATTTTTTTAAGGTATCACAAATAATGAAATACGGATTTCCAGGGTTAGACAATGTAAGATCTTATGATGACTTTGTCTTGTCTTATGACCGTCGGACGAGAGTACCACATTGGGTCTTCGAGCACTTGACAAAGCAACATGTGATGAAAAGTGACCAGATCGACAGAAGCAAGTGTGACTTTATGCCGGATGAAAGCATTCATCCCTTCTTTAGGTATGTTGTATGTAATGCAACCCTTTGGTCACCTACTATAGGTTTGTCTTCATAACCGAGGAGGCCTAAAGCCTACACCACTTTGCCACAGGACAATTTGTAGGAGATTTTGTTGAGAGATGGAAATTCCTTTGTTATTGACACAGACTTAAAAAAAGAACTAGACGGATTGTCAGCAACAAATTCAGTGAAGCACCCATGATAATACCAATTCCTCTATTTGTACAAGTATCACACGCACACATTGACACCATGCTGTTATTAATCGGCCGCCATTACCGCGTCGGACCGTACTAAAAATTACACACATATGGTAAGCGGGCGGCGTCACTCTCGATAAGACAAGATGACGTCTGTTTCTTTTTTAAGTCTGTGGTTATTGATTGAGAAATTGGAGAATAAATCTCTGAAATGTTCATAGCTTGTGTGTACAATATATCATTTTAAACTTATGTTATCGAAGACTGAAAATTTTAAATGCAACTCACAAATCGTATTTTATAATACCGATACTTCAACATAAGGGTTGTGGTCACATAATATAAATACGAATCATGAGTAGGTACCCGTTGCATTTAAAATTATCAGTACAATAGTTCGATTGGATTCTTCAATCTTATTCAAGTACTGGCAAGTCAGACTTGCCTATAATCAAGCTTAAGCTCAAATAATTTATTTCATGCAAGTGTATTTTGGGCTCCCTACCCCTGGAATTGTCTAGCAAAGCATGTATATCCCTAGTTTTATCCTCACAGATCCCTGAACAGCGACTACAAGAGCTCAGGGTTCGACCGCGGCCACATGGCGGCTGCGGGCAACCACAAGTTATCTCAGAAACATGTGGAACAGACCTTCTACCTCACAAACATAGCTCCTCAGGTACATTATCAATGTTGGATAACTTCAGATGTTGTTGAGGTTATACTTCATTTGGCGCGTTTGGAAAAAATACGAGAGAAAATTTTACGATGCGCGCGTACACCGACAGCCAAAAAGCGACACGATGAAGTTAGCTGATAACTGTCTCTCAAGTTTCCGTGTTACGACGCGCGCACATCAAAAGTCAAAGTCAAAGTCGAAATATTTTATTCATATAGGTATCACTGATACACTTAATTTTTTGCACCAACAGACAATAAGCGACATGATGAAGTTAGCTGATTCCTTTTACAAACGAGTTGTGTATTGTATATTTTTGTTTTGTTTCGCCAAAGAAGTATAATTTTTTAAGTTTTTTTTACTTCTGCACATTTCCTTAGCAAACTGAGGAAGAAAGCATGGAAGGACGGTATGGAGCCTGTGTATGACGTGCTTCGCGCTCATCTTAGTGATCAGAAACGGACTGTCAGGAAAATATATCTGTTGTATTTGAATTTAAGTACTCTGTGGATTTGAATGCAAGGAATAAAAATGTAAAGCTACTTACAATAATATTAACGCTTTTTAATAACACTTTACATTCATAGCCCCACAGTAGGATTCACTGTGTCGTGGGTGCCATGGACAACACACAAGACAAGGACATTCACACCCAGACCGAGAACAGAAATTCAAACTCATTCAAATTTCCGCCTCGCTGGGAATCGAACCCAGGACCCTCGGTGCGGCGGTCCGACATGGTAACCATTGCGCCACACGGGTCTTCTTATTCATATGTTTTGTTATTTAACAATTTGTTTGTTTAATAGGTTGGTGAAGGCTTCAATAGACACGCGTGGAACCGGCTGGAGAAGCACGTGAGGAAACTGACCAACGTCTATGACAATGTGTATTGCTGCACGGGCCCTCTCTACCTTCCAAAGTAAGGCCGATTTTGACATTACTTTGCACCGTAAGGGATGAATTATGCTACACCGTGCCCGGCACGAGCCGTGCCTCGTACGAGGCACGGACGAACACAGATTCACAACTTCACTAACATTTTATATGACGCGGACATCGAGTGTTTGCTACACCGTGCGACATCCGCGTCCGAGCCGAGTAAAATGTTAGTGAAATATTTTTTTATGGAAATAGTCGGCAAACGAGCTGACGATCCACCTGATGGTAAGTGGCTATCGTCGCCCATGAACATCAGCAACACCAAAGGCGTCACTGATGCGTTGCCGGCCAAGAAAGAAAGAAGAAAAAGAAAGAAAGAACTGGCTCTCAAGCCCACATCCAGCTAGTGAAATTGCTCATTCATCCCTTATCACCGTATTAGAGCGGCTTAGAATACTGACCTCAATTCAATCCAGTGCCGCGAGAAAAGGGTGTCGTAGAAGGCGATGGTAGCCGGACCCCCTGTTTGGTAGGGTTTCATATAAGGATACCACTTGATTGAGCGCCAGTTCTTTCGTCCTTTTTTGTTAAGCAAAATGTAGTGCCACCTCTCCCTTTTACGAACTGGAGACATTGCTATGTTGAATATTTGTACTAAACAATGGTCTAATTGGACCAATTAAAGTGCCACGTTTTTAGCGCGCTTAAAAGTTAATTTTGCACGTTTCCAGAAAAGAAATCGACGGTAAATTCTACGTGCGATACCAGGTGATCGGCGCGAATACCGTGGCGGTCCCCACACACTTCTACAAGGTGGTGGTGGGCGCGGCGCCCGACGGCTCCCTCGACATGGAGGCCTACGTCATGCCCAACCAGAAGATACCTGACGATACGCCCGTGTCGGCTTTTATGGTATGAGAGTTACAACCCGTCGGAAATATCTCCGCACCTGACTGGAATGCGCTTCATTGCACCTCGCCCTGTTTTTAACCGACTTCAAAAAAAGTAGGAGGTTCTCAATTCGACTGATTTTTTTTTTATGTTTGTTACCTCAGAGCTTTGGACTGGGTGAACCGATTTAGATGATTATTTTTTTAATCGAAAGCTGGTGCTTGTCGTGTGGTCCCACATAAATTTGAGCGAGATCTGACAATGACATCCATGTCAAAAGCATATAAGTCTTAAATTTGCATTAAATATGTGCGCGATAAATGGACGAATAACTGAATACCGATCCAACTGGATTTATTGGATGTACAGTAGAATCCGTTTATTATGACTCCGCCTATATTGACCAACCGCCTATTATGACGTAATTCACAACGAAGTTTGGTTTTCATATAAAATTCTTTTATCAAAGTCGGATATAATGACTTCGCTTACAGTGACATGTCGCTTATTATGACCCATTTTTAATAAATTTTGCCCGTTTATAGTGACCGATATGATTCTTTACACCTTCGGCAATGTTCGTTGATTCCCGACGACGTTCGGCACGTGGCTTGTATTTGTTTTGAATCTCAAAAAATGAAAAATATACATACATACTTGCATTTATTACGTGCAATTTTAATTTTTATTTAATATGCTATGTTTCTTTATTTAAATAAGTATTTATTTACCTAAAAAAAGTAGGTTTGTTTTTTTTCACAAAAATGCTTTGTATGACGTCCGCTTAGTATGACGTGTTTGTCAATTCCCTTCGATGTCCAACGGATTCCACTGTACTTCATTTGAAGTCGGTTATTTTTTTGTTAAAATGTTAGATTATCGCCTATCAAGTAGCGTTGCCAACGCAAGCGCCAACGCACGTGTATTATTCTTGCTTTCGTAATCGCATTGTTGTTTATTGTTTCTCCAACCTAAATACATACATCTGCTAAATACCCGTTTAGTGTTGTAAGATGGATAGGATTATACATAGTTCAGAGCGGAATTTAGTGCTCAAATCCAATTCTTTGAAAATGAAAACACGACTCTTTCACTATGCCGGTTGAATAACCAACAAAAAGGGCGTGTGTAGCAACTGGTTTATCTAAATCGACAATAAAACGTGAAGCAAAAATGTAGATGCACACAAATAAAATATTTATTATCTTTATATTATATCACGAATTTTTTTGCTATCGCTCCAGTTTGCATGACGTCATTGAGCCAGGTTCGCAGATATTTCCGACGGGTTATACAAGATATTGAATACTAGTGGATACCCCACATGTTCCACTACGCTAATAATTTTTCTGATGAGAATGACAGATCAGTGTTTTTGTGTTGACGTTGATGCGCCATCTTTACTTAACTTCAATTTGTTGTATGGGAAAAGTGGAAAATCGACCTTATCAATGGATCGAATGTGCTTAATGCATAATTTTAGTGGTCTCAAACCACCTTCGGATTATTGTCTTTCAAATGAAACCATTTTGAGGCATATCGATTTCAGAGTGTATAAAGAACATCCGTACAAACATTTTTTGTTTTATAATAATATGTGTATTGCAGGTACCGCCAGAAACCATAGAGCGCGCAGCGGGACTTCTATTCTTTGACAAAATACAAAGAAATAATTTAAGGACAATTAATGGGCGAAAAGTGTAAAATTAGTTAGACAATTTTAGAACAATTTTAACAAAATGTGAGATGGGGACTTCAAAAAATTTTACCTCATCACAGTATTTTAAGTTTTAAACTTTGACTGCTTTGAAATCCTAAACAGATTTTTATTAAAATTCAATACAGATCAGTTTTTAATTCTGAAGAACATAATTATTATATTCATCATTGAATAATCTTGTGTTTTTGCTTGGCATTGAATATGAGATACAAAAATATAATAATTGCTTTAACAGTGAATAGTCATCATTAAATAATAATATGCAACTGCTGTTGACATAAAAATATCCAGATCACTTTAATAAAGCGTTCCTGTTCACTATGTCTAGTCTTCTAAGAATGTAATAGGTATTTCAATTTAACCATGGTCGATAAACAATTAATATGATAATTATATTAATTAATACGATTATTGTGACCATATTAACAATATATTTAAACATAATTTTTGATTATATTCATGATAACTGTGACATATCGTTAAATTAATCATACTAAACTTAGTGCCTATTGTAATATAATGACCTTGGTGCTATAATAACTGAGGACTAGGAGGGTTAAGAATTCTAGTTAACTTCTATTCTACTCAGCTGGTTCTTTAATGAATAATTTTCTTAAAACTTTATTCATGCTCATTTGATTTGGTGTTATGGAGCACGTTTGATTACAAGCCAATGTATAGTTAGTTATACTCAAGCTTAGAGTATATTATACAGTAAAATATACTCTAAGTACTCAAGGATATAGTCTGTTTCAACATGTCTATGACCACAGAAGAGAAAATAGTACATACTATAATGTAATAAACTATCTAATGAGTACAATTACAGCTAATTTAAATTATTTTTATCATTTTATCATGTGACGTAACGTTAATCCTGTAGTTAATTTGTAGATAGATATTTTAGAATTTGTTACCTGTTGAAATGTAAATAATATTTTATGACCTAATAAATCGATTGTGAAAATTTAATTTGTTTAAGTTTTTTTGCTTATCCCGCACACACTTCGCCATAGCAAGGAAAGGATGCCAGATTGTAAGTAAATTAGAAATAAACTGCTTTTCAGGTTTGCGACTACAAACGTAACTTATATAATATTTTCCCACAAAGTTCCCAAAAATGTAATGATAATAAAACAAATAAAATAATTCACATTACATGAGGTGATCAAAAAATTTGTGGTGAACCTTAATAGGTACCTATTCACAAAAGCTAATAAAACTAACACAGCAATTTGATGCAATAAGGAAGAGTAATTCCTAAAATAAAACTTCAAAATTGTATAAAACGGGTGTATATTATAGTAGTCCGAAGTATTACAGTATTTGCGGCGGTGAAAAGATATAACGATGTATGCACACAGTTCTAAATACATTGGCTCCATCATACATTCACTTACAAAAATTACGGCCTAAGATAATATTCAAGGGATGTTGACTAAGTTTAGGATTCAGTTTTATTTTATATATAGAACCTTAATATTCCCGAAAAAAATATTATAAAAATTAATTAATTATCTTCAATTTAAAAACAAAAATATATAAATAAAAATCACTATCAAATTTCCTACCAAAAACGTCACGTGACGTCACTATCCGATATTCAATATTAGCGGTCTAGTTTTGTAAGTTTGTTGAACTTGAATATAAAATAGGAACAATGACGTCATAACTTCAAAATGGCGTTTGAGGTCACGTGACAGTACTTTTTAACATTTTAAATTAATTATGTTTATTGTGACTGATTTCAAAAACATAATTATATTTTAGGTGTTTAAATGTTAACATGAATATTTTATTTAAACTTTTTATGTTAATTTACAGTTAGTGTCAACATCCCTATTTAACTAAAATGTCTAATTTTATGGCATTATTGATACCTCAAGACCATTAGGATCATTAACGTAGGTAATGCGTACATAATGTAACGTAGATATCGTTTACCGTACACATGTTTATATTTTCAATGTTGTTTGTTTCTAGAAGTAAAAGTCAACACAATTATATGTGAAGTATATATTTTTGTTTAATACCAATATTAATTCGATCTATGCTTTCCACCGCCGCTGTATATATGGATATTGCAATATAATATTCAATTTCAGTTTTCTTCTTTGATGTTTTCTTCCTTGTCATACTCCTCATCCGAAGCGCCATTCTGTTGAGGTTCCTCATCCATGCCTGCATCTCCCATACCTGAAAATAAAAGCTTTTAAATATACGTTGCTCTTCAAAACTACAACTTTTGTTTTTCACAAGCCAATTTTATTAATTTAGGATTAAATTTTTATTATACTCGAATAATACACACAGGACAATAACACCACGCCACGGATTCAAACCTGCCGGAACCCTCGCTTCGCAGGCTAGACTACACTTCGGTCGTCAATATAATTATGTTTCATCTTTATCGTTTTTCATACGAGTGAAAGAAACAAAACACTTAACAGGCCTTCTATAATTTTGCTTGTTTTTAACCGACTTCAAAAAAAGGAGGAGGTTCTCAATTCGATTGTATTTTGAAGTGAAACTTCTTTAGAATCGTTAGTGATTTGAAACCGGATGCAACGACAGGTAAGATAATATAACCACTAATTTCGGCTCAGAATTCAACCTCTCCGTAGCCCAATGGCCAGGACGCAGACACACAACACCCGATGCGCAGGTTCGCGTCTCTCAGTATTTTTTTTTTAGTTTTATTTTTTTTTTAGTTTTATTTTTATACTGTTTTTAAATACTTTCAAATGCTCTTTTAAATATTTTCAAAGAATTTATCAACAAAAAATAAGAATTTCATTCTTTCATTCTGTCGATCGATTATACAGACAGTAAAAATGCTAAGTTGTATTCATAGATGGCGCGAGGAATTGCTAGATAGATTTTTAAAAAGTGCTAAGTTGTATTCATAGATGGCGCTTCGATTTATTGCTTTAAGATTCGATTTATTGCTTTTTCATCTCATTAAATCTTGAAACCAAAATTTTGGAAAGTTTCACTTCTACCACGTGTGAATTGCACACATTTTCTTTTTTTTATGTTTGTTACCTCAGAACTTTCGATTGGATGAACCGATTTTGATGATTCTTTTTTAATCGAAAGCTGGTGCTTGTCATGTGGTCCCACTTTTTGAGCGAGATCTGACAATGGCATCCACAAGAAAACCATACGAGTATAAGTCTTAAATTTGCATTAAGTATGTGCGCGATAAATGGACGAATAACTCAATATCACACCAACCGATTTCGATGATTCTTTTTTTATTATTATTGGAAAGGATGTACTTCATTTGAAGTCGTTTTTTTGTTATAATTTTAGATTATTATGAATAAGGGGGTAAATATAAGTAGTAGTGTCGTACCCTGGTCCTCGTCCTCGTCGGCGGAGTCCCCGGCGACCTCGGCGTTCTCGGCCTCCGCACGCTCCATCTGCCGCGCCAGCTCCGCCTCGTCCGTCGCCGTCACCACCTTCGGCTGTAATACACATACATACATATTATATACAAAATTACAAACATATACAGGTTGAATTTTACATATGGGTGAGGATGGCTAAATCAAAAACACACATACACACGCACGCACACAAGAATGCATGCCGGACACAAACCGTAACTTAGTTTAGTATTTAAGTTTCTCGTTTTAAGTGATCTTTAAACCGGAGTGGGTGAGGATGGCTAAATCCAAAACTATGAGGAATAGCAAAAAGTCTTCAACATACTATCTACACTAATATACACCAAATGATTGCATTGGTGTATAGTCTCACTATACACCAATCGATAGTGTGGGTAATAGTCGATAAACGTATACCTTCGGAACCCTACATTGATTGTGGCCACACACACACACACACACACACGCACTCACTCACTCACACACGCACACACACACACACACGCACTTGGTCGGTTTTATACCATACTTATGTGGACACATAACACATGTAACTCACCGCCATCTGTACGTTGAAGACTCCACCGGCAGCCGTGATGGTCTCGTTAATTTTGTCGATGGCGTCTTGCAGCGCCTTGAGACCGTCCGTCTTCTCGGGCGTCGACGTTGTCATTACTGGGAATACATACACGTATTGTACAGATATAATGTTAATTAAACTAGCATAATATTAATATGATGCATTTAATTATATATCCTTATTTGATATATTATATATTTAATTATATGTGCTTAACATAGCCAACGCGCGATGAAAGGGTTTTACTTAAATTGGTCCAACTAAAATTTTCCGACGTGCTTTTCCATCCATTTCAAATCAATGGATGTCATGTGTCTAGAATGTTTACCGTCAAATCGAAACAATTTGTGGATTATGTGGTTGGCATTAGTAGTGGCTTCAACCCATTAGCAATCCACTGCTAGTAGCAAGGCCCAAAGCAGTGCCGTGCCTAGGCCGTCAGAACAAGGCAAGCCCAGTTGTGTCGTACAACCCACGATCTCGGGATCTTTGACCCGACAACACAGAACACTCCATTCCATACGTATAATATTTACCAACAAATAATATGAGTGTTAACAGCTGCAGAGTGATGATAGTAAAGCAATGATAGTAAGCTGGGCTTTTCAGCTTGTATGGCTGTACCGCCATTGATCCAAAGCATCCTTTACCACACATATTAATTTCAAAAAAAATCAAAATTGTGTTTGCTCAATGGCCCTCACAATAACTTCACTAATCTTGCATCTAGGGATCACGTTATTAGTAGTAAGAGATCAAGTAGACTGAATCATCATTAAAGCATAGTATACAAACCATACAAAGGTGGAGCAATAAGATTGATCTTGATAGGCATGTCCACAGTAGACAATGTAAGACCGGCCTTTAGTGCTGCCTTCACAGCGTCAATGCCTTCATATCCATAGCAGGCGCACTCAATGTCCGCTCGTATCTTCACTGCTTGTGACGTCAACTTCCGCTTAATGTTGGCTAGAAGCACCTCTTTGGTGTTCTCATCTAGACCACACTCGTTTAAAACTGAGGGGTCCCTGTAATGGAGTCATATTCAATGTGCAATGATTATAGGTTTGTATAGATTATGATGTATATTTTGATTTGGTTGTGTTGCCAAGAATTGATGATTGATTATTTATAACTTATTTTTTCTAAAATGACAACTTACTCACAAAATTTATAGCAATGAAAATTGTAATTAATAAATTGTCATCTGTAACTTCCTCTCTTTATTTGGTGAACAATGTTATCTCTATTTGGTAAACAATGTCATGCCTTTTTTATTGTAGTTCGTAATCTAAAAATAACATGACAAAACTATAAGGGGTTCCAATTTTACTTTGGAACCCTAAAAAGAATTTAAATCCAGATATAAATCATTCATTGCCAAAACTAATTTCTGTTCTCCATTCATATTTTTTTTTACCTAAATTAAATTAATTTTTTAACAAAAATTTTATAACAAAATAGTACCAACATTATTTAACAAATAAGTCTTATCTAAGAAAATAAGCATAAATACTTACACTGCAGCCTGTTTGAAGAAATCATATGCAGATGCCTTTTTTTTGTACTTCTCCTCAAAAAGCCAGGCGGTTCTCTTGTACAACTCCTCAAGCTGCTCCGAGCTTTCATAATGCAACAGCTCGGCAACGTGACGGAGGATGGAGTTCACAGCTTTTGCTTTCGCATACCTCTCTGTGCATTTGTCTATGTCTTCTGCTGAGACTCGACGTTTTGATAAATCAATGTAACCTGAAACATGGAAGTTATTGCATTTTTTGTGTTGGCAATGAGAACCAGCAGGCTGGGCACCAGATGGTTAGTAGTTATTGTGTTCATGTACATTCATAACAACATTTTTTTAATGGAAATAGCCGGCAAACGAGCTGACGATCCACCTGATGGTAAGTGGCTATCGTCGCCCATGGATAGCAGGAATACCAATAGCATTACTGATGCATTGTGAGCCAAAGTAAAAAAGACAGAAGAAAAGAAAGAAAGAACTGGCTGGGTTGTTCTTGGGTTGGATTTATGCATGTCCAATGTCCATGCCACCTGTGACAGGGGTTCCTAGCACAATATGTGTAATGTTGAAACCTCAAGAATCTTAAATAACAGTTCATACCATCAATGTAAATGTTGTTTGTAACCTTACCTTTTTCTTTATCAACCCTAATAACTACGACAGGTTCAGTCTTGCCAACTCGGATCAGTTTGTTGATGGATCTAATACGTCTTCTTGACAACTCGGACAGCAATATCATGCCCTCGATGTTGTTGTACTCTAGCAGATGGACATATGCGCCCATCTCCGCTATAGACCGGACATTCACCATAACCACATCTTCTACTTCTGGGTACTTCTCCTGATAAAACCTACACGACAATGGCATCTGGAAAAAATTAAAGATAATAGGATAGTAAAATAGGTCTTGTTAGTAATGTAGTTGTTTCTCTGTTTGTGAAAGCAATTTGTAATTAACAACTCTCCAGGAAGTAAAATTAGTATCAAATCTTTACCTAAGTCCATGGATTGTTTAATTATGACTCTACAACCGGTATGAGCAACGGTGGAAAGCATCGGGTGATTGTAGTCAAACTTAAACTTATAAAAAGCATCCATAATTCCAACGCTTCTGTTATGTCCGAGTTTTTATAAACAGGATTTATAAGATTCGAAATAAATCATTTCAGAGACCAATACCGTGTCAGGATCTGAGAAATCTAGTAAAATGTGTCTGCTTTCAAATACGTTGCACCAATTTGGGCAAAATAACCTATAATTGGTACAAAACTTTTCATAACTTGTTGTTGCGCCAATTGCACTGTTAAAATATTCCATACCTTGTTTTATGTTTAGTTCCGTCCTGTAAATATATTTTAGAAGAATATAATAAAATGATGAAATCAAACTGTTCACGTTGACCGTCGATGACAATTCAATTTGACAGAACAGAAGGAATGCAAAATGACAGTTGACACTTATATGACACTCAATCATAGACAATTAGATATTATCGTGTGTTGAGAGAAAAGCCACGATTTACCTGTTACATACAGCCTTTACTAAAAAGAGTACTGTCTCTTAAAACTGTTTAAACAGATGGGTTACTTTTCTCTGCAGGTGACTGTACGTGTTAATACTTGATGTATTGAAATATTAAAAGAAATAACATAAGTGAAAATATGCGGATCTTATTATTGGAACTTTAACGAACAATGGTCACTGACCACAGTACTGACACTCAAATGTCGTAAGGTTACGTAACGTCAAGAAATCATACGATAGCCGGTGCTGGTTGTAATAACGGTAATGAACTGTGTTATTAGTTTGAAAAATTGTACTTCAAGAAGCTGCTTCGTTGCGAAATAATTGGGCCATACGAATGTAGAATTTTTTACATGTTATGGACTACCCTCCAAAGCATTTAGGGAAATGGTCAAATTTTGCCAAATTGCGGTAGTGATTCCCTCATTGAGTTAAATACACGATTCTCTATTTGCGTATACTGCCCACGTCCGCAATTTATGAACTTAATAACAACACAGGAATTAGTACAATAAGCAGTCTTATTACTTAAATAGCAAGCTCTTCCAGACAACCTATTAAGCAATAAAGTGAACAATTTTGCAAACTGTTTAGTAGGGTGCACATGTAAGAACAAATATTTGTCAGCAGCTAGTTTTTAAGTATGGAGACTAAAAAAAGAGGAAGGAAGACTTAATTCGATCAATCACAAGCCATCGCGCTATTAGTGATCATACAACATTCTGTAAGATTTCGATTAAAGAAGATAATATAGAATATAGATTGGTGTTATCACACATGAGGCAGCGTTTTATATTTGTAAAAGTTAATCTAAGATAAAATACTTTCTTATACCCACATTATTTTTGTCTTTATTCTAAAATCCTTCGTTTTTCAAGATAAGCTAATCTAAAAATTTGGTACCAAGCAAATATTGATACCTAGTAGTAGGTAGGTAATAAATATTAAAAACTAGCTGTTGCCCGCAGCTTCGCACGCGGATTTTTTTAAAAATATAATATTTATATAGGTACGTATTCATTTCATCAACTCAAATTAGTATTAAGATATTCATTGATTTCAGCAAAAAACATTTAAATTCCTCCAGGCCCTCAAAAATCACGTCGATGTAATACTGCAATGCAAGGCGGTCAACATTTAATTGTTTTCAAACCAGCATCATTTGCTCTAATGCAGATGACACAAATTCCTGGGAAACGAGCATCTCTCATTCATTAGCATTACCCTTGACAATGTAGTTAATTAAAACAAACATACCGACGTCCTTTTCATTTGATCTGAGGTTCTGTTTGTCATTAGGTACGTATTTCCTGACAAGAATGTACCAATATTTTATTTTTTCTCTGCTTTAACCCGTCAATCGTTCACTGCTTCGTTGTGTCCCTTCTCGTAATAAAGTCGAACCTTTGATGAGTGGTGATGGATTATGTGTCCAACCTGAGTGTAGACAGTTCTTATATCTACTGCAGGGCCTTGGCATAGCTCAATAACCTTAATCAAACTATAACTAAGTATATGGTTTGAGATACCTACTTATCCAAGCACGAAATAATCGCACTAAAGAGTTAACATCAATTGATAACTACAGTCATATCTACTTCCACTTAAGCTGTCAAATTATTCGTTTCTTATCTTGGTCGATCGCTTTCCAAAAGTCATAAGCCGTTAGCTTGTAAGTGGATGTGCTTCAACCCATCGAATGCCCACCTGAGCATTGGTGTCAACCCGACTCTCTCGTCTTGAGGAGGACTAGAGCATATTTCTCCACGCTGTTCCAGTGCGGATCGAAAGACTTCCAGATTGGTCCTATATTTCTCAAAATTTAGTTCCCTAATAAAGGTGTAGGTATACCTACATATTACCTATTATTGAGATTGTGATATACCTACTTAATACGTTTTTCGAAGACTGTCTTTTTTTTTCTTTGAAGTAAATTTTTTTTTGGTAAAATTTAGTACTGATATTGTACACAATCTAAAAGCTCTGGAAATAAATGCATAAAAAAAACATTTCATAAATCTTATCACGAACTCATCTCTGAATCTGTACGATATTAAACAGATGCGCGTGGTATTAAAAAGGCTACCAACTGCCAACGTACAAATTAATTGATGTATATCATTGCGTTGGAGACAAATCTCAACCGAACGAGTGTTTGATTAGCCGGCCAGTGTGTCGTACATACGTTATTTTTGTGAAAATAAAAAGAAGAAAATATGTTCATAGACAATAAATGCATTCATTTTATTTTTCTTAATTATTTGAATTAATATTCTAGTTTGTTAACTGCCAGTATGAGACTGTTAAGGTAAGTTCTATTATAAATTTATTTTTATGTACCTAGGTACAAAGCGAGTTTTAGTGTTACAAGAACTTTACAAAATCAAACAATTTTAATTTTTGAGAAACAGGTAGTGCGTTTACTTTACGTAAACAAAAACAAGCTACCTTTTTAAGCCACGTCGAAAAGTGGTGGGAAGTTAGATCGGTAGGTACCCGTTTCCTACTTATTAAATAATTTTAAAGTTTCCGTGCTTCAGAGGGCACGATAAGTACACGTCCGTGTAGTTAGTTATACGCATCGGTTACTCTTTTCATTTCATGTTGCATGAGAGTTACGGCCACTCGGGTTACATTAAACTGGAGAGATTAATGGCTAACCCGTGCGTCCGAGTTCCGAATTAATAGAGACAATACCGCATAAAACCAGCTTGGTGTATCAACATTATATTTTCAGGTAAGGCTACTGTGTCCTGCAAAAATCATTTGCAATAATGTTGTGATAATTATACCTTCAAGAAGCGGGTCCATAGCTTCCTCCCCAGCCGGTTGCGCGTTAGTGAAAATGCTATAGTCCATTTTTAGACGACTCTACATGGCTCTTATTGTACTTATTTGTAATTTAAATATAATGCTGCGCATATTAATGAAAATGAAGTCATAGACAAATTACCATTTTCTCTTTACACGGATAACAAACAAAAATACAACAAGATTGTTTACCAAATAAAACTTTTCTAAAAAACTTTTGTTAACTTAGATAAAATTTTGTTTGGTAGGTAATAGTGTAAAGTTTAGAAGAGAGAAAGAAAGGCGTTAAAATATCTTAGATCTTCTACCTTACCTGAAACATTAGTGGGACTGGCAAAGCTAAATCCTTGCTAGTAGTAAGAGTTTTGGAGATCAATTCGGGTTATTCCCATTTGTCCCCACCTCGTTTGTCACCACTGGTGACAAATGGGAATTTTTTTCCCATTTGTCCCCACTGGTGACAAATGGGAATAAAATCCTTCCCATTTGTCCCCACTGGTGACAAATGGGAATAAAATCCTTCCCATTTGTCCCCACTGGTGACAAATGGGAACAAAATCCTTCCCATTTGTCCCACTACATAGACCACCAATAAATTGATACGCCCTCAGTAGTGGCGATGCTAGAGCTGAATATATAGTAATGCTTATGTTTTTTTCGCGAATTATGATAAAAAGATGATATATTGATTATTTAATGCAATTTTCACTTGCAAAACATATATTTTTAACCGACTACAAAAAAGGAGGAGGTTATCAATGTCGCGTATGTTTTTTTTCTCTGTATGTTCACCGATTACTCTAAGACGGTTCTACCGATTTGGATGTTTTAAACGGTATTGAATAGAAAATTGCTTCAAGGAATGGGACCAATTACACGTTACTTAAAACTATATTTTTATTTATTATATTATTTTTATCAAATATTAGTGCCTTAAAGTCTATAAGCAATGAAACAAAGTCATATTTTTCAAACAATTTTTACACATTACTCAACGATTAATTAACAATAATTTACTTATTCTCTATGAAAAATCAACAATCAAGTTACAACAAACTTACAAATACACAATATTCATATATATAAAATTCTCGTATCACAATGTTACTTACCATACTCCTCCGAAACGTCTTGACCGATTTTTATGAAATTTTATATGCATATTCAGTAGGTCTGAGAATCTGCTCTATCTATATTTCATACCCCTAAGTCATAAGGGTTGTCCACCCCTATTTTTTTTATAATGTGGCACTAAAAATATACACAACTCTAAAGGACCCCGCACTAATTGTTTGGAAATTGTGTTTCAGCGGATTGGTCTGAATTTTTGGTATGTTGTAGTCCTAACCGTACTGATCAAAAGTCCCAATGGGCACGACCCCCCCAAATGCATATTTTGTCCTCCAGGGCGCACTTTCCCCCAAAGTCTTTATTCGATTTCTGCGGAATCATTCTGAATTTTTAGTATATTGTGCCAAACAAGAGTCCCAATAGGCACGATCCCCCCATATTGCGTGTGTTCTCCTTCCGGGGGCGCTAACCCCCCCCCCCCCTCCATGTTCTATTAATTTGATTTTAGCGGAATAATTCTGAATTTTTGGTATGTTGTAGTTCTAACCGTGCCAATCAAGAGTCCCTATAGGAACGAACCGTATTCCGTAGGCGTATTTCCGCCATCTGGAGAAAGAAAAACCCCCCAATAGTGGGGTACTGCCTATTGGGACTCTTGTTTGGCATGATTAGGACTACAATATACTAAAAATTCAGAATGATTCCGCAAAAATCGAATAAGTAGACTTTGGGGGGAAAGTGCCCCCTGGAGGACAAAATACGCATTTGGGGGGGGGTTGTGCCCATTGGGACTCTTGTTTGGCATGATTAGGACTACAACATACTAAAAATTCAGAATGATTCCGCAGAAATCGAATAAATAGACTTCGGGGGAAAGTGCCCCCTGGAGGACAAAATACGCATTTGGGGGGGTCGTGCCCATTGGGACTTTTGATCAGTACGGTTAGGGCTACAACATACCAAAAATTCAGACCAATCCGCTGAAACACAATTTCCAAACAATTAGTGCGGGGTCCTTTTCACCCTTCTAACACCAACCCCTAATTTTTAATATGATTTTTAAGCGATACGAAATTCACCCAGTCAGCTAGTCTTATATATAAAATTCTCGTGTCACAATGTTAGTTACTATACTCCCCCGAATCGGCTTGACCAATTTTTATGAAATTTTATATGCATATTCAGTAGATCTGAGAATCAGCTTCTATCTATTTTTTATACCCCTTGAAGATTATATTTACTACACAGTTTGTTTACAAGGCGCGCATTGTACTTGCACCTCAATTACGACATGTATGTTTCGCCGAGTTAAACATGTTTATGTATAGAATTTATGTGGGTGGAGTATCTATATTAAAAAAAAATCTTTATTTTAGGATGACAATGTCCAAATTGGTCGTACCATCTTAGAGTAATCGGTGAACATACAGAGAAAAAAAACATACGCGACATTGATAACCTCCTCCTTTTTTGTAGTCGGTTAAAAATATATGTTTTGCAAGTGAAAATTGCATTAAATAATCAATATATCATCTGTTTATCATAATTCGCGAAAAAAACATAAGCATTACTATATATTCAGCTCTAGCATCGCCACTACTGAGGGCGTATCAATTTATTGGTGGTCTATGTAGTGGGACAAATGGGAAGGATTTTGTTCCCATTTGTCACCAGTGGGGAAAAATGGGAAGGATTTTATTCCCATTTGTCACCAGTGGGGACAAATGGGAAGGATTTTATTCCCATTTGTCACCAGTGGGGACAAATGGGAAAAAAATTCCCATTTGTCACCAGTGGTGACAAACGAGGTGGGGACAAATGGGAATAACCCATCAATTCTGTCTAATGTAGGTAAAAATGTCTCTTTGAATGTAAGCAAATTACTGCTAAAGACATTAATAAGGTATTCCAGTACTTAAAGTTAAGAATCACTGATGATTTATGGGGTATTTCTGTAAATGTCATAATTATATGCCCCTTGCCTGATCGTAGTCTGCACCGGCTATGCAGAAAAACAGGCCGTACAGCATTGAAGTATAATGTCATAGAACAGACATCTCGAACAAAATGGGTGTCCCGCCCGGGAGGTTCGATTTTCAAAATTGAGTCCCCGTTCTCCTTTCAAAATCGAACGAATCCATTGAAGATTGAAGCTACGTGGCGCCAATGCATTGGGACATACATGGTGTTATATGCTCGAAGATATATTTGCACGTTTATGGTTAAAAAATTCCCATTCGTTAAATAGCCTAATTAGTTACATGTCCATTGGTATGGTAGCTACAGGTCTAGGATCCGGTCCAGGTGTCGGAATTCTGGGCGTAGACATCTCATGTGTCGTGGAGTTCAGATGTTAATTAAAAAATAAGGCTAAGTTAGCCCCTAAAATGTTTGATATTCAAACAGCGAAAAATGATTTAAAAATAGTCTTAAATAAAAATTTTAAAAACCCCCGACAGTTTTATTTATCCTACTAAACATAGCCAATAACACTCTCGATTAAGTCACCTTTCAAACAAAAAAACTAGATCAAAATCGGTTCATCCGATTGGGAGCTATGATGCCACAGACAGACACACAGATACATAGACACATTAAACTTATACTTAACACCCATTTTTTGTCGGAGGTTAAAAAATAATGATTAATTATGAATCATGATTATTATGAATCTTATATTATTATTAACAGTCTCACAGAAAACCACCAGAAAACGATATGGTATGATCATAGTTCAGATTACCTATTTTAAATTGATGATCGCATCTCGGGAAACATGATAACATTTTGTCTGAGAAGAGACAATTAAAAATTATAAGTTCTCCCGATGACGCAAGGGGCATTAGACTAAAAACTGACTTAGCGAATTACACCCGCGCTTTTATAGTCATCAGGAACTATTCATTTGTCGTTTGTCATCATAGTGAGACTAGAGATGTACCTACCGAACAAAAATCGGTGCATGTAAGCAACCCATTTTTACAGTAAATTGATTCAAAAATATAAAACTTTCTAATAGTTTCGATATTTAAATTCTGAAGTCTAAATACCGTAACTATCCACGAGAAACTGGCATGATGAGTAAACACTGGCTTGATTGAGATATCTTGTAGGTACCGACTACCGTGTATATATTTACGACTCACGACTTCAATAAAATATGATTTTATTGTTTTAGTTCCTAACAGACTCATGCTGTTAAGTATCATGATAGAACAAACCCACCCGCTCAGTTTCTTAATAAAATTTTGATAAAATATAACTAAAGAAAGAAAAAAAAGAAAAAGGAAAGAAAACATTTATTTCAAAGACAATCGCTGCAACTGATCACGAACATTATGAGCGTTAGCAATTAGGGATAAAAGCTACAATGAATTAATTCATGTTTATTTTGTAAGACATGGCGGCGATGGATGGCGGAGTGCCTATCGAAAGTGGAAAATGTCCATTAGCATCCAATTCTACGTGATATTCATTATGCAATTTTAAAAATGTAGTTAAATTAATCAATTTATATTTTTAAATTTTAATAATTGTAATGTATCAAATAAGATTGGTTTTAAAAACGGTTTCAAGACATCACATCACTCAGTCATTTAGGCCTCCTATTGAAACATTGTTTCACCGTCTTCAATATTTATTAGATTTTACATACAAAAATAAAACGTTTTTTATGATTTTTTAATAACGCCAATTAGAATTCTAACGAGTTTTTTACTTTTACGAGGATTTTTTACTAATTTTGTCATAAGCCTTTGTCTGTAATGACTGCAAATAGTGACGCTCAGTTTTCTTTCAGGTGAACATACAGGAACTTACTCATTTCATTAGTTGCGCAAACTAAGTGGACACTAATGCACACAATGAATTTATCATGTATGTGGATATTTGGCAGTCGTTTATGATCGCAATATTAACAAAAAAATGGATACTGTACTTTATCGTAAGGACTGCTTCTTTTCCACAGCTTCGACAATTATTTAACACTCCGATAGACCTGACCAATAAACCAATATTTACAATAGGGATGTTTACACCAATATAAATATAAATAACTATAAATTTTTGTCTAAAATACTAGTGGTAACATTTAAAGGCCTAAAATGTGATTCTTTTATCGAAATCAATCATAATAAATTAAATATATAATTTAAAATGTTAAAAATTGTACTCACTGTCACATGACCTCAAACGCCATTTTGAGCTTATGACGTCATTGAAAGTATTTTATATGCAAATTCAACAAACTTCAGCACACAGATAGTATTGAATAACGGATTGTGACGTCACGTGACGTTTTTGGTGGGAAATTTGATAATGATTTTTATTTATCAATTTTTGTTTTTAAATTGAAGATTTATTATTTTATATTATTTTTTTCGTGAATATTAAGGTCCTATCTTTAAAATTAATTTGAATCCTAAAATTAGTCAACATCCCTATACCAGATAATTTTCCTGAGTGTATCGAATGTACGAGTATCCATGTGTGCTAGAACAAGGTCTCAATCACCATGAATACAGTCCGGCTGTTTTTATTTCTGTTATCAATATTAATATTTCTCCTCTTGTTGTTTTGGCCCAAATCAATTGGTACATGTCCTCAAATTGATTTATTAGCTTTCGCGTTTATAAATCTTTGGATCTGTTGTGTGCATACCGTTCATTATACACCATACGAAAGTTAATAATATTGAAATCGAATAATATTATAAAAAATATAATTGAATTAGTAATAGAAAACTTACCTTTTTAAATAATAAATAGGTGCTTTTGCTCTGCTCACGTCTATGCCCACGTATTTAGGGATAATAAGTGCCCTATCTGTAGTAAAACCTTCAGTATTAAAACTAAAAAGCATTCTCAAACACCATTGAAGTATTATTACTAGCGTATAGAACCGACACCGCGAACACCATGTATGTCCCAATGCATTGGCGCCACGTGGCTTCAATCTTCAATGGATTCGTTCAATTTTGAAAATGGAACCTCCCGGCGGGACACACATTTTGTTCGAGATGTCTGTTCTATGACATTATACTTCAATGTCAAACACTCACATTAATAATATTAGTAGGATAGTAGGAGGAGGGCGCGAAAAGTTTACCTACTGGTGGCCATACACGATCAAGTATACTTGTCAAGTTTGCAGTGGACTTGACGCGGCATCCAGTAAACTTGACGGTGTATGGCCACGGTATGCTAGCTATGTGACCATATAGCTATCTCATGCACACTGGTTGCCGCGTCAAGTAAAATTAATTAAATAAAATAAATAAAAGAAAGAGAAAAATTAATAATTTCTTGGACCACTTTGGGAATCCCTGGTGTAAACAAAATACATATGCAACTATTTCTTTTCAAGATATGCATGCAATAGTTGCGTTCAATTTTACAATTTCAGTCTTCATGTAAACGGTTGCTTACAATTCTTGAATGCAATTATTGCGCTTCAATTTAAAAAAATAGTTTCATGTACTAAATGAATCATAAGAATACCTACGTCATTAATTTCAATTTGAACCACTGCTCAATCGTGCAATGCCTTCGTTTGAAAGAATAACAATTCGATTGAATTCCTATCGATGTCTACTCGATTCACAACTCGATGTCATTGCTTGTAAGACCCAAGAATCGGATCGAAGGCCGCGTAACTAGGCCGTCTGCTCACAGATCAATTAATGACCCTGAACGTATCGAGATTTTATGACCCGAATTGGTCGTATCAATTGTCACATTGATTGCCTGCAGAGCTGTCCAAGTGCGAAATGCTGAGATTTATGATCCTTTGAAAATGGGTCACGCATAAGTTTGGAGCTATCGACGTTTGAAGTATTCCTTGGGTCACGCGTCACTCGAAAGGAAATATCGACATTAAAAGTACAAAGTTATCTCTCATTTGTTTTTTTGTCGTGTTTATGCATTTTCTAACCTTAATATTTTATAATACAAAGAGGAAAGTTTTGATTATCTGTTTTTTTTTGTAATGGATAAACTCAAAAACTAATTCCGATTTTAAAAATTATTTCACAAATAGTATGTTTTTGAGCAACATGGCCTAAATATTATTTAAAAAAATTAGGGATCTAGGTATACGAAAACCTAATAGCTGAGCAAGGGCGTTTACTAGTATATTCTTAAATTCAGAGACTTGCTATTTCTCTAGAAAGATTGGCATACCTATTGCTGTTAGTTTTATGAAAGAAGCTATCGATATGTTTTGGTTTATACAGCAACGTACTCGTATGACAAATTAGGAGTCTTTAAATTTAGTTTTGATCTAGATTTTGCGGACAGGAAAATGGATTTTTTTGTTGTAAAATTAAATTGAATTTCATTTTTTAGATTGCCAGAAACTAGAACCTACCAATTTTGTTAGATACCTATACAGTTATTTGTAGTGCAAAAGCCTTCAAAAAGCAAAGCTGTTAAACATGATACGTAAATATTAATATCTGTATCGTTAAATGCCAATGAAAATATCAAGTTCCAAGAAAGCAGTCATCAAAGTGATGACATTCTTAGAAAAGTTGTAAAGCAAATCATTAGCAATTAGCAATACGAGTATTAGTCATATCGCACGCTCAGTGAAAAAAGGCATAAGATGAAAATCGCAATTTTACAGGAGAGCAAAAAAAACTGTTAAAATGTCAGTAACTAAGTAGTTAAAATTATTACATTACGATTTCTTTCACAAAACCATCAAGATGAATGATAAAAATTTGAAAAAAATTGAGCATATGCAGCTTTAATCCCTCTTTCCAATCACGTTAATAACTAAAATTCAACGTAAGACGATTTATGCCTATTTCATAGTGTAGCAAGGTCTTGCAACTTCTGAAATGATTGGGATGTTTATTGAAAGGGATCTTAGTATGTGTTGCCTTTATTAAGGGAAATACATTAAAGAAATAATGCATAGTTACATAACAGTATTAGTGTAAAGCTGTCTTGAGAAGATAAAAATTAATGGTTTTGCAAGGTTTCTTCCATTTTTGGATAAAACACCAGTTTTGGTAGTCGAAATTACTTTTTGAGTACCAAAGTAATTTTTATTGACATAATATTATGAGGCTGATATAATTATTCTTAATTACAGGTTGCATTTTGGTATCATCGTTATATTTTCTACAATTAGTGCTGAAGAGCAAGGTACGTAACTCAAATCTTTGCTAAAAGTATAATATTATTTTAGTTGGGATTTCAACTAACTACAATTTCCTTTATAAGCATTCGGCATTAAAGCAGAAGCTCGAATTATGTAATCACGCCCATACTTCCCTGAATAATAGCCAATGGAACTCGGAAGTTCCAAAATCTCATCACTTCGCCACTTCTCCAAAGCACAACTTCCTCCAATCGCACATGTACGGAAATTGTATTATCTACGAGTATACTAATATTATAAAGAGGAAAGATTTGACTGTTTGTTTGCATTGAATAGGCTCCGAAACTACCGAACCGATTTGAAAAATTCTTTCACTGTTGGGTAGCTACACTATCCCCGGGTGACATAGGCTATATTATATTTTTTTACTATTTTTCCTGAAGCGAAGCGAGGGCGATTTCCTAGTATTATATAATTTTACATTTTATGCACATTGTACAAAACTAACTCCAACAGAAATCAGGTTGTGACGTGAAGCTTTACGTCTATACTTCCATGAGTCAAAAGAAGTCGGGAAGTCCGTTGGGTCTCGGAAGTTCCAAAATGTCATCAATTTGCCACTTCCCCAAGACACAACTTCCTCCAATTGCTTATGTATGGAAATTGTTTATATATGTGTGCGTTGTATAAAATCCAACTCCAATACCAATCAGGTTGTGAGGTGAAGCTTGTCCTTCCAGGTAATTTCACAACCATATCTCCTCTGACGAACTTTTCACTATGCTTCCCCCTTCGGCCTGGAGACGTTGACTTCCAGACCGTGGACCTGATAGCCGTGTACAAGCTGGACCGACCGGATACTACTGGAGTAACCTTGGTTCAGGGATCTCAGGACTTGCAGAGGGCTTACAGGATTGGAGATGGTGTCAATCTCACGCTTCCTTTGCAGTAAGGCCAACTAATCCTACTAACATTTTAAATGCGAAAATTTATGAGGATGGATATGGGATGGATAGATAGATGTATGGATGTTTGCTACTCTTTCACGCAAAAACTACTGAACGGATTTTCATGAAATTTTGCAAATTGGTAGACCATGATCCAGAATAACATATAGGGTACATTATTATCCGGGAAAACGCGGGCAAAGCCGCGGCCAGAGCACTAGTCTAGACTACTCTAGACATAAGTTTAGCTAGTTGTAAGACTCTGATGTCTACAGCTGTCAGTCGTCTGGAGTATACTCCGTTATTCAGTGTAAAGTGGTGAAGGTTTAGAGGTCATCTAAGTGTTGAAAGTTCTCATGCTGCTCACAGGCTCTTGCGATATCTTTACCAAATGATATTGAAGTTTTTTTTTGTAAATAGCCTAAAAATGAGGAGAGTATCCACCTGATGGTGAATGGTAACTATCGTCCATGGATATCAGAAACACTAAAGCCATCACTGAAGCGTTGTTGGCCTAAAAGCAAGCGGGGGCGATCGCATTTATTAATGCGAAAAAGTTTACTTTTTTCTCTTATAAAAATAAAAGGTACTGATCCAATTCAGGTCAAGTATACACAATAATCCACCAATCCGCACTGGAGCAGCGTGGTGGAGTATGTTCTAGGGCTCCTCAAGGGGTGCTCAGCAGTAGGCCATTATTGGGTTGAAGTCATACAAAATAATTGAAGTTACAAAAAAGATGATCAACATAGCAAACCAAAATAACTCCACAATACTATAACAGTCATAGTTTACTGTAATCTACAGCTTTGTTTAAGAAATTTTTGTAGAAGCCAAATCATTTATACATGTTTCCAGCAAGGTCTTCCCATCTGGCCTGCCAGAGTACTTCACAGTAGTGGGTACCTTCAACAGCCACGGTCACCAGCGACCCTGGAGCCTCATCAGTGCGAGCTCGGAGGCCGTGCAGTTCGCGCTCACGTTGCTGCCTCACGCCAGGAAGTTGGCTGTGCTTGTTCATAAGATGCGGATCTTGTTTGACTGTCCGGAGGTAGGAACACTTGTGTTGCCTGACATGAAATTAAACCTAAATCATCGTGGAGTGAACACGGCTTACAGTTTATTACTATTAGGACGATATTTACGTAAAAAATTAATATAATGAGTATCCGTGTCATGTTAAAAATTGTATTGCCATTTCATTAGACCAAGATCCAATCCAAGATTGAAGTTCCGTCAACATCGACTGAATCCGTGGGAATCTTCCAGAGTACAATATTTAAGATCGTAAACTGTTGAATGAGTATTCTTTTAAGGGCTTTCCTGTGACTTCTCACTATGACATGAGTTCCTTTATAGAAAGATCTAAAAAGAGGTCTAGCGATGCATTAACGAATTGTCATGTCATTGTGTCTCATGTCCATAGGCGATGGTGACTACTTCGCCATCAGGTGGTCCGTCAGCTTTTTCGTCAGGTTATAATAATGAAGGAAATCATTGTGAGGAAACCTGCATACTTAACATTTGTCCATAGGTTCTCAAAGGAATGTGAAGTCTGTCAACTATGGCCTGGACAATGGAGGCCTGTACCCCTTACATTATAAGAGGCTGATTTATTGGAGTAGCGATGATGAATCCCCAATCTTCAATGTTAAGCTGGCCATACATGATCAGATCAAGTTTACTTGTCAAGTTTGCAGTGGATTGATGTGGTATCCAGTTTGTATAAGCGGCCTTCATTATGACGACAGCCATACACAGTCAAGTTTTTGGATGCCGCATCAAGTCCGCTGCAAACTTGACAAGTAAACTTGATCATGGCCAGACATTATGATCTTTCTTATACCTTTTTCATTTTGGCAGTTGTTTTCAATGGGCTGGCATAAGATTCACGTATCGATAACCAACGACACTGTTTACGTGGCGATTGATTGCGTTGAGGTATGTAAAACAAATTTATCTATGCTAATATTATAAAGAGGAAAGATTTTATTGTTTGTTTGCATTGAATAGGCTCTGAAACTACCGAACCGATTAGAAAAATTCTTTCACTGTTGGGAAGCTACACTATCCCCGGGTGACATAGGCTGTATTATATTTTTTTTACTATTTTTCCCAAAGCGAAGCGAGGGCGATTTTCTAGTATTATATAAATAAGTATCTATTGTTTAACAATTTGGTTGGTTAAGTTACTTAATATTAAGTATAACTATATGAATTAATTTAAATTAACAGCAATGATAGCCCAGCGCTTAGAATGTTGGTCTTCCGAACGCAGGGGCCCGAGTTCAAATCCTGGCACGCACCTCTAATTTTCAAATATTATGTGCGCATTACAAGTAAATTATCACTTGCTTCGGTGAAGGAAAACATCGCGCGGAAACCTGCACACCGGAGAGTTCTCCATAAAGTTCTCAAAGGTGTGTGAAGTTTACCAATCCGCACTTGGCCAGAGTGGTAGACTATGGCCTGTATTCCTCACATTGTGAAAGGAGACCCCGAGCCCAGCAGTGGGACATTTATGGGTTGTTACTTTTACAGTATTTGAATGTTTTTGACCAAATTTTTAAATTTTTATACAAGTTCAATTGACAAAGTCTTGCTCGGTTTAATTTACTTAAATATATTTTAGGCATACTTTTAGATCTTACCGAAATTACTGAAAAATTACTGAAGCAAATAATTTAGGATGAATGGGTATCTGTACACACAAAATAAACCTGTGCAAATATTTCTTTGTATTATTTTTATATTAAAGCACTTTGGTGAATTACACGCATTTATTAAGGTATATAGAGGTATGAAAGGATGAAATGACGTCATTATTGAGTATTTTATATTAACAGTTAGAACCTCAGTACATCGGGAGCCATAATTTCATCAACACCACTTCCGTCACTATAGTCTCCAACGACGACGGCATACCAGCTCCGGTAAGTTACAAATATACTAATTTTGTACATAATATAGGGTAGTTGAAAAAAGTATTTTTTCAAATTTTTTTTAAAGTTTTTATTATTTTTTAATTATTTTTTATATCATTCTTCGATGATTCGACTTCAAACATTTACAAACAATTCCAAAATTTACCCCTAAACCCTTTAAAAGTGATATCTAAAAAAATCTAGAAATGAAATTAACAAAAAGTGGTAAAATATAATAGATTTAATGTTCGTTCCTCAGGTAGACTTGCAGTGGCTTTCTTTGAGCTGCAATCGGTACAACCTTACCGAGGATAGCTGTGAGGAAATCGTAAGTAAAATTAAAAGACATACAATTAACTTATGTACTAGTATACTTGTTCACTGCTTACATACATACAACATAAATAATACATAATGACACACGCTCCGAAAACTAATTTCATTGTGTTATCATATTTATAAATATCGTACCCTCAGTGGAAAAAAGCATAAAACGTCTTACGTTGAATTCTAGTTATTAATATGATTGGAAAGAGGGACAAAAACTGCATAATGATCAATTTTTTTCAAATTTTTATCATTATTCTTGACGGTTTTGTGCAAGAAACCGTAATGTAAATTCCTTTGACTACCTACTGATATTTTAACAGTTTTTTTGCTCTCCTGTAAAATTGCAATTTTCAACTTATGCCTTTTTTCCACTGAGGGTGCGATATGTGCCCTGTGGATGATTGAACCCGGGAACCCATGTTACTATCAACTGTTCTACGTCGTCAATTAAGTAGATACCTACTTTACTTTAACTTAAAAAACTTATGCAATCCGAAATTAATTACCCAAGCACGCAGTGCGTTACAGCCACTCACGTCCTAGGCAAAAATATTGTGACGCCCACATAAGAAAATCAAAATCGAGCCTTTTTTGCTCGAAAAATTTTTTGCTGCATTAATTGGAACGAAGAATTGGAATTAAGAATTTTGTTTTTCTTGTTTTTGCTCCTGTGGTGCCCCTCCAAATTTGGCGCCATCGCTTAACATTGCCCCCCCCCCTAACGCCGGCTCTGCATGAACGGGCATGGCATTGTTTGTTTCGAATATTGACATCTAAGAATAAAGAAAATAAATAAATAATACATATGACTTTTTATTCCGTATTCCAGGAGATCTCAGAACCACTGATCGCTACTATACCACCTCCGGTAAGTGTCTACGTTAATTCTATTTATTTATGGTAAAGTCATCTAATTTCCAGAATAATTCCGTGATATTTGGCTCGGGGCCCATGATAGAGCTCTATGAGTGAAATATGTATAATAATTAATAAGTACTTAATTAATATTTGTTTCATTTCCTTTTCAATGCTGCTCTCGCATTTAGACACAGGTCTAATTTTTTTTAACTCCTTTCGATGCGAGAATTGCGTCTCATTCCGCGCGTGTCATATGAGACGATGTCTAAATTTTTATTTAATTCCGCTTTTTACATATTACATTCTGGTGAATATTTCCATAATTCATAAAATGTATGGCTAAAACTTTTTCTTTTTGTAACACTTTATTTTTTGATTGCAGTTGATATCTCCCCAACCGCCGCCCACGGTTTTCCCCTTGGCAACTTTAGGAACTTGTAATGCAACTTGTCCACCGGTAAGCATAGGTAGTTAATTGGAAAACTGCCTTCTGGTTGACCTGAAAATCAGTGTCATGACTTACAAGCCGCAAAAACTGCTGAACGGAAGTCATTTCAATGACTTTGCAGCACAAATAAATTCTCCTAAATTCTATCATTGTCACAAAAGCAAATAAATGAGAGAAAAATCTAATTTTATTCTCAATTCAACCGTAGGACGGTATAAAGCTATCATTTAAATACTTTCCGTTGAGTGGACACAGAGTACAGTTAAGATTAAGCCGATATAATATACGGAGACCTTATTATCTATATATTTCTAGGGGCCCGAAGGTCCCAGAGGACTAAGAGGAGAGCAAGGATATCCAGGACTGACGGTATGTATGTGAATATTATTATAGAAAATGCAATTCAACATTATTTCATATCTTCTATACATTTACACTCGTCAAACCAAAGTTTATTATACAGTCTAAATACCGCAATAACGATTCCAGAACTCTTTAATAGCTTTCTCAAAATCATCGAGTTAGATCTCGATATTTTTTTGCCTGTTGATAGAGTACTTAATAATGTAGTACACACATTCACACCTGTATTACTTAGTATAAATTATAGGCATATGGAGGCTATACACGATCAAGTGTACTTGATCAAGCGTCAAGCAGACTTGACGCGGCATCCAGTTTACTTGATCGTGTACCTATAGTCACGGTACAGCTATCTTATGCACAGTGGATGGCGCGTCAGGTCAAACTGCAAACACAAGTCAAACTGCAGACTTGACAAGTACACTTGATCGTGTATGGCCCCCATTAGAGAACAAAGACACTTATTTTTCTACTGTTTTCTTTATTTTTTGTATCGTCGTCATTCGCGAGTTTCAGTTATAAACTAGCCGATATCATGGTCTACTACGCACAAAATTAATGTACGTAAATGTTTTAATCGTCTAAAACCATCTTCGCATATTGCCTTTCAAATGAAACCGGTATGGGGCACATCGGTTGGATGGTTTCAAAGTCTTTAAAGGATGTTAGATAACTCACCGCCTTGTATTTGACTGAGGAAGAAAAATACCGTGCTGGATTACGTAATTCATGTATTTACAAGATACCACGCCCATCCACGTCAAAACCATGTTGTTTTCTGCCAGTAACTTCCGGACAGAAAAACAAAAACATGGTTTTTGACGTGGATGGGCGTAGTAGCTTGTAAATACAGGAATTACGTAATCCAGCACGGTATTTTTCTTCCTCAGTCAAATACAAGGCGGTGAGTTATCTAGCTTATTTATTGATCTGTGGGGACATAGGTAGAAACAATTTTTATGTTTTGTATAAATCTACATAAATATCTATGGTTTTTAGGGTATGAGAGGAGCTCAAGGCTTGCCAGGGGAACCTGGACCACCAGGCCCTAAGGGAGACAAGGGCGACCGAGGTCCACCAGGGTGGTTGGGTAACGTTAGTAATTTTATTTATTTATAACAATAACAGCTTTACAAGCAATTCATATACCTATTAAAATTAAAGATTGATTTAGTTTAGTCTATAGTCAATTTTATGTAAAGATTAAATTTGATCAGTACAAAGAACTTCAAATAATTTCGAATAACTTCAAATAACTTGCAATAATTTTTGGTATGTTTACGAGATTAAATTGAATTTGTGTAAGTAATATTTAAAATCTATAGAGGTGATACTGATTATGTTACTCTACATTCAAATCTAATCTATTCATATAAATAATTAATATTTTTGCCAACCCTGGCTGAGATCATTAAAAATATATTTGACGTTTTGATGTTTGAAAAGAGCTTGTTTCGTAGGTGTCTTCACAATTGGGTCCGCCGGGGGAGCCCGGCCCGAGGGGTCCCAAGGGAAATCAGGGGGATCCCGGACAAAAAGGTATCGTCATTCGTCAAAAATGGAGTCTTTTTTTCCTTGTAGTTTCGTCATGTCCGTCCTTTCGCAAAGACCCATAATTCTAGAAAGCTGTAATTTGGCATGTATATATTGTACAGTCACGTGTAATAATATGTATACATTGTCACGTTTTCAAAAATATCTAAACTTGTAACAATCCAGAAAGAAGTGAACGACAATTCGTTCAAAATTAAGTAACCATTAAACGATGTCAAAATAAGGTATACACGTTTATTCCACATTAATGTAATCGAAACAAAATCATAAATATATTCACACTTCGAATATCATTTTTAACTATCCATGACAATTTCTATAACATGTATACAATTATACACATGGATGAAAATGATATTGGAAGTGTATACTTACTTTTGCCGTTTTTGTAACTTTACTCATTATTTTAGTCGAATTCAGTGATCATGACAAATACAGTCATAGGCAATTTAATTTTTAAAGATATTTACTGATTTTGCAAATAAGCCCTATTAGGCTGTTGTGATTCAATTTATATTGATCCATAATTATTATTAAAATATTATTTTTTTGAAAATATTTTAAATTTACTCTTATTAATCGCTCATGCTTGCGTCGATCCTAAGCGATCGACAAAGTTAAGCAACAGCGGGCGCGGTCGGTAGTTGGATGGGTGACCGCTAGTGGCAAAAATTTTTTGAGCGTTTCCTTGCTTCGGAGTGCACGTAAAGCCGTCGGTCCCGGTTGTTATCGTAACATAACAGTCGTTAAGCCATGTCGGAGGCCCTTGGGCGGTTTGAAAACTTCCGACACTCGGGTTGCCCACTAACCCCTCCAAAACTGGAGCAGCGTGGTGGAGTATACTCTAAGCCTCCTCAAGAGGAGAGACCCGTGCCCAGTAGTGGGCCATTAATGGATTGAAGCCAATCTGCGAAACAAAGAAATAATTTTATCAACAATAATTTTATTAATTATCATCTCAGCCTTTGGTTGACCACTGCAATAAAACAAGAGCTTATATAATCAGTTTATTTTAATTCGTTTCTCAATCTATACTAATATTATAAATGCGAAAGTAACTCTGTCTGCTACTCTTTCACGCCTAAACCACTGAACCGATTTTGATGAAATTTAGTACAGATATGTAACTGAGCATATCATAAAGAACATATCATACTTTTTATCCCGGAAAATAGACCTGTTCCTGAGGGATAACTCTTTCAAGCCACTAAACCGATTTTGATTAAATTTAGTACAGATATAGGATTGAGCTCGGGAATGAACATAGGATACTTTTTATCCCGGAAAAAAGACCTGTTCCTGAGGGATAACTCTTTCAGGCCTAAATCACTGAACCGATTTTGACGTTTGGTACAGATATAGAATTGAGCTCGGGAAAGGACATAAGATACTTTTTATCCCGGAAAATAAACCTGTTCCTGAGAGATAAGGTAAAATTTTGCTATATGTTGTTGATTGATTCGTTATTTATGAAGCGCCTTTTATGACTCTTTTTAGGGTTCCGAAGTCAAAACAGAATTCTCATAGTTTCCGAGTTTCGTCATACCCGTCCGTCCGTCCATCCATCCATCCGTCCGTAGCATATCGCAGATACCCTTAGTGCTAGAAAGCTGTAATTTAGCAAGAATATACATGTTTATTTAAACTTTAAATTGGTAGAATAATATTTTTAAAAATATGTTTTTAGGGTACCTCTCCTAGAGGTATTATGGGGATCATTTTTTTCCCCCATAGTGCGGGGCATCGTTGAAAAGGTCTCTCAAAAATAATATGGGTCTGCTAAGTCCATTTTTCGATTGAGTGGTCTGTTTGCAAACTATTCGTTAGTCAATTTACGAAAAACATGTTTTATAATGAAGGGATCTTTATTTTCGGCGTACGAAGTCGCGGGTAACAGCTAGTGTTATAATAATTTTTAAAGCGTATTATTCATACTACCTTCAAAAAATTAATAGTTGGGCATTTTCGCCAAAAATTGTAACTTGCGTTTTTACCGTGTCCCCTGACTTCATACTTCGAATTTTATTAAATAAAATTTCAAAAAGATAAAATCTTATTTTTTTTGTAAACTTCTTTATTAAAATTTACGGTAACACCAACAAAAGTTGCAATTATTGCCTAATATAAATTTTTATATTAAACAAAATAATACCATCGGTTTTGCGATGTCCCCTGCAGCGTTCGATTATAAAACATGCGATAAAACCATTGAAGTACTATTACTTCGTATAGAACAGACACCCCGAACATTGAGTCGGGTGCATTCATTGTGGCCAGGGTGGCTCACTTCATTCACTCACTTGCTTGTCACTCACCTGCGTTCATTGCGGCCGCATGCCAAAATTGTTTAGTAACAAACTGAAAAAATGCCGTCTTGCGTGATGAGAACCTGTCACAATTGCACGTAAAAAAATACAAAAAAGAAAATGGTATTACTTATCATCAGTAAGAAAACAAAATATTAACTTAAATCAACTAAAACGAATTTATTTCAATTATTGTGGAATGTTCCCGCCATTTTTGAATGAAATGCAAATAAATTGACTTGAATCAATTCAAGTCAGTTCAGTCAGTTCAGGTCAGTCAATTGAATTGAATTGAAAAAATCATGAGTCGGGCTTACACACTTGGCAAGTAAGCGTGTTAATGGACAAATAAATAAGCCCGATAAGAATGACTATAGTACCTACTCTTTGGTAAATAATAAATTATGTGTATTACATTACTCAGTGAATTCAATTAAACATTAAATCAAACATTTGGAAGAGCTAAAGATTTAGAGTCGTTGACTGTTTGTCGTGGTTCGGCAAGTGTCTTATACAAAGTTACTCTATGTAAATCACCTTCTAGAGTTTGAAAAAAGAACGCGTCATCGCGGTTTCGGGACACACATTTTGTTCGAGATGTCTGTTCTATGTCATTATACTTCAATGGATAAAACATGTTTTGTTTGATCGGAAGCATTCAAATTTGGGGATAAATAACATTATCTGAATGTCAACACTGTAAAAAAGTCAATTTTTAATCTGTTTTGTGCTGAAAATTTGCTGAAAATAGAGTTAAAAATGAATTTCAAAAAAGGGTTCGGGTGGAATTCCACTATCCGTTACCGTGGTTTTGTATTTTTTGAAAATTCTATCATGAGAACTGATAAATATTACGTATGGCAGATCATTTTTGAATAATTGCATGACAATCTGTGCTTGGTTATATCAGTGTTTTTTCACTAGTTTTCCAGGAATTAAATAAATAAAGTTGGATAAATAAATAAAAAATATACAAAACACGCGTAGAAAGATGAAAGATCGATGAGAAATATGACAATACAGTGGTGTTATTTATAAATACTATGGTTACCTAAATGACATTATTAGGGATTACATCATCTTTATTGTCAGTCGATTAATCGATGTCAAAATATTCATACACAAACGCACACACACACACACGCACATCCACACAAATATGTCATTGTAATAGATTTAAGGTATTTTTTGTATTTCTTGCTTCTCCGAGGTGGGCGTAAACAGCGGCGACACAGTCTCAACTATTGTCGTTGTTTACAATCATATTATGTCTATTGTAAAACTGTTTTTATGAAAAATAAAAACTTTTAATAAATCTTTAATCTTTAAATCAATCGATCAATATCAATCGATTCAATCGATTATAAAATCGTATGTAATGAGGTAAATACTGTGAAAACTTTTTTGCATTATTTTGTTCATTTGGCAACAGCAGCTGAAGCTAAGATTTAAATATGTTTATCTTATAAATAAGACGAATTTTTTGGTATATAGTTTACTCTTGTGTAGTCCGATGTTCTAACACAGATTACATATGGTTCGAGGCCAAAAATTGGGGTTCTCCTTTATGTGGGACTACACCACAAGCACCAGCTTTTGATTAAAAAAAGAATCATCCAAATCGGTTCACCCAGTCCAAAGTTCTGAGGTAACAAACATAAAAAGAAATACAGTCGAATTGAGAACCTCCTCCTTTTTTTGAAGTCGGTTAAAAATAAAATACATACTTTGTGGTAGCCTTGGTCCAATTGGACCAATGAAAGTGCCACATTTTGGTGAGCATATTTACGGCGTACTTAATTAATTTGGAGAAAGGATTTTTTTTTGTAAATAAAGCAATTCAAAATAAGACGTGTAACTTTCTTAATTAATGTTGTACTAATAAAAAGGCGTCCTGATTGTTTTATTCGGAATTTGGATATTATTATTATACTTGCAAATTTCCAAGTAGAAATTATCTGTACCCTAGTTGGTAGCGAGAGCGACTCTGCCTGCGAAGTGATTAGATTTCCGGGTGCGATTCCCGGCTGGGGCACATATTTATGAAACAGTTAAATATTTGTTGGTACTCGAGTCATAGGTGTTATTGTGATTGTTATGTGTCATCTATGCCACCTACGATACAGGTAAAAACTTACTACGAGGCTGTGTATAAAAGCGTATTACAAAAAATTGGAATAGTTAGCAGCGTGTAGGTACAGACAGCAGAGGATAAAAATACAAATTTTGAAAAACCCCTCCTCGTATCACGCTACTGCAGCGCCCTCTGGTGGCATACCGACATAAAATATATCTATAAACCCGCTCTTTAGTGATACCTTTTGAATGCAAAAAACTGCAATGAAATTGGCCCAGTAGTTTTCATAAAAAACGGTAACATACATACATACATACAAACTAACTAACAAACAACCTCTAAACCCTAATGCATATACCGCGTTCGTTTCGTTCCTTCCACTGTGGGTAAAAATTAAAATGAAAAAGGGATAGATACTATAGTAATAAAATAAGATACAATGTATGCAGTATGAGTTATTGGTAGAAATTACATTTTAACAATTAAATATTAAAATAATAAAAATAAATTAAAATATTCATATATCTTAAAATAAATCTTGAATGCCCTTTGGTTTACTAAAAACTAATGATCAACAACGCAAAGAAGTTTACGACTTGCTCACAGCCTACTTAATTACTTAAGCATTTTGGTAAATTTTAACTAAATTTTAAATAAAAAGCCTAGTTTGGAAGGTTAGGTTTGAAAGGAAGTTACAAAAACGGCAAAAGTAAGTATACACTTCCAATATCATTTTAATGTGGCCATGACAATGTCTATTACATGTGTACAATTGTATACATGTTATAGAAATTGTCATGGATAGTTAAAAATGATATTCGAAGTGTGAATATATTTATGATTTTGTTTCGATTACATTAATGTGGAATAAACGTGTATACCTTATTTTGACATCGTTTAATGGTTACTTAATTTTGAACGAATTGTCGTTCACTTCTTTCTGGATTGTTACAAGTTTAGATATTTTTGAAAACGTGACAATGTATACATATTATTACACGTGACTGTACATACATTGCATTTTATTAAAGCATATAATTTTTAAAACTATTTTTTTTTAGGGTAACTTTTCTAAAGGTAACGTGGGAATGAATTTTTTATTCTGGTCTACCTCTAGTGGGGTAACTTTAAAAAGGTCTGTCAAAAATATTATGAGTCTCCAATGTAAGTTTTTCAATTTAGAGGTCCGTTTGCGAAATATTTTTATTTAAGCTTGAGGTGATGAGTATTACCACTGAAGACATAATAGTACATAATGTATTAGTCTATAATCTTACAACTTCGGAACCCTACATGAGCGTGGTCTGACACGCACTTAGTTGGTTTATATTTCTATTGATAAAGATGACATCCTCTGCTGGCCCAGTTTCTAAACTAGTAGGTATAATTAAAAAACCCATCTGCCATTAAAAAAGCTATCATGATATACCTTTTTAGAGTTCCGAAGAAAGGTGGAAATAGCTACGCGCAATGTAGGGTTCCGAAGTAGTAAGTTTATCGACTATTACTCATTAATTACTTATGCTAACATAGCCGTGATAGTTTTCCTTGTAAAAATTAGCACTTCAAAGACAAATATTTCTCTAACGTGTCCCTACTTCCAAAAATGTTCATAAGACTCATAATATTTTTGAAAGACGTTTTCAACGTTACCTCATATTATAGGGTATCTACGCGACTAATAAATTCACCCTCACGTTACCAGTTACCCTGAAAAAAATATTTTTCAATAATTTATTCTACGATTCTGGAGTTTTTATAAAAATATAGACATGCCAAATTACAGCTTTCTAAGACTGTCTTGATGCTTTGCTTTTAACAGACGGACGGACGGACGGACGGACGCACATGACGAAACTATATCTAAGGGTTCCGATTTTTCTTCGGCTCCCTAAAAACGGAGGTATCACGATTTTTTTCGAAAAATACTTATCAAAAGTCAATTAACGTCATTGCTTCAATAAATGGTGGCCCCTGAGTAGAAGAAGAAGCGGTAAGAAAGTACCGAGGAGTTTTTATCTAGTGAAAAAATGTGTAAGTTTGGTTACAATGTATTTGTATATTGATAAGATATTGTTGACAGGTGAACCGGGTGAAACCGGATTAGTCGGCTTGGCCGGGATACCGGGCGCGGACGGAAAAAATGTAAGTCTTTTGTATGGAATCTTAATGGTTTAATACTCGTTTAATACTTAGGCAATTCTTTCTATTTTTACATTGTTAGGACTGATTACTGTAATTATATTATTATTCGATAACAGTATTTTAAAAGCAGCTCTACATAACTTTGATTTAGAACTACAGACCATGAAATAGTACTAAGGGGTGATGCCAAGCGTTTAAGCGTGTTTTTTTTGAACTGTGAGTCGCGAAAAATGAGTCACGTGCAGTCGGTTTCATACTAAAGTCCTGTTTGTACCACACGGCGACGCAAAATGAGCTTGGACTTTAGTATGAAACCGACTCATTTCACGCAACTCGGCAGATCGAAAAATACGCTCGTTTGGTCTCACACTAAGTTCCAATTTTTAGGGCTCTTGTACCACTCAATTTGATAACAATGGTAGTGTGGTACATTTTTCCGTTTTTAAGGTTCCGCAGAAAAATCGGTGAAGTAAGGTTCAAGTAATACTACTAACCTACTAAAATGTTCCTATTAAGTTAGGGAACATACTAAAACCACGTAACCCATTTTTTCCAACTTTTTACCCCCCTCCCCCCCTTAGTGACCATCCGTAGTATTATGAGAAGACCCCCCCTCCCCCCTAGTTTTCACGTGGTAATTGATAAATACGGTTTTCAATACTTTTTTGCAAAAACAGAGTTAAAAAATAATAATTTTGCTTATATTTGACGACTTTGTGGAGCAATGGTTGCTAAAATATTGACTACGTGATAAAAACCTAAACACCCTCCTCCCCTCTGTGACCAATCGTGGTGTTTTGAAGACCCTCCTCCCCCCTAAATGAGGCACGTGGTTTTGGTATGTTCCCTTATCTTATGCACCCATGCTGCGAAAAATTACTCAATTACACAATTGATAATTTAATGTCTAATGTACACCCTTCCCTGATCCCAGACACGATTCTCTCGTTTCTATGCGGTTGTCTGGAAGAAATCGCTTATAATCGATAAGGCCGCCCTTTGTATTGTGCTTAGCAGTTAACAGTCTACCCTTTTGTAAATGTCTTCTTTATTGTGTACAATCAATAAAGAGTATAATGAAAATAAAATTAAATAAATCATATACCAATACTATACGTAATATTTCCTAAATTTTCAGCGAGTTTCCAACAACAAACTATTGAAAGTGCAAAAGCGTGTTCAATTCATTGTGATCGATGATCCAGCTGTTGAGTTGAACAAACTATTTGTACAACGTACCTAGTTCTCATTTCGTTGTTCATATTATAGTTAAAACTTTGTAGTAAGTTTCAATCCGATCCGTTTCTTGTTTTCTTATTACTTTGTTTATCTGGGATAAACGAGTTTTTCTCGGAAATATAGAACAATTATTGTAGGTAGAAATGTGTAGTTTTATTTATTCGAAAACAGCGAAAACAAAAGGAGAATTCAAATCCTCAAGCTCGATGTTTTTTTTTTGTAAATTGCCGAAAAATGAATACAAATATTATTTTTCTCTGAAAAAAGGAAACCTCTCAAGCTCCCAGCCGGAACACAATGTCATGTACTTAATAATAGTTTTAATAACATAATTCTTACGGCCCGGATTCTGTCGCCTGTTACGACACTGGTACGGAATGGAATTGTGGTCAGTACTCTGGGTCTCTCCGATACGGTCAGTAATTATTTCAATTTATTATCTGTCCTTTCCAGGGTCTGCCTGGCCCGCCCGGGCTACAAGGACCTCGCGGTGAAAGAGGGCCGACTGGACCGCCAGGACCCACAGCCAATGTCAATACATCGCTTATCCTTGGTTTGTAGCTTGTATCAATAAGGTATATAAAATCTGATTTAATAATCTAATCTAATACCTTTAAATGAGCAATTCTTGTATATATATATATATTTTCTGAATCTCGGAAACGGCTCCAACGATTTTCATGAAATTTGGTATGATCGACAGCGGCGTGCGTTCGATCCTCAGCAGCGTCAGATTTTTTCACAAAGTTAATTCTAAAAAATTATCACTAACAAATTGCAAAGATGGAAGAACAAAATATTACATTTAGATTAAAGAGACATCGCTCATACGAAACATTAACGGAATCAGATGAACATTCACTTCTTTCTACACACTCCATATTAAGTATGCCGGATTTATCCACACGAGACGATATTGAATGTCAACTAAAACAAGAAATTAAATTGCTGGAAACACAATTAGCGAGTGCGCAACAAGAGATTGAAAATCTTATAATAGAGAACGGGAAATTCAAAAAGAAAATTTTTGAATTAGAAAAAAAAGTCAAAGATTTACTAAGTGTATTAGGTGCCTCTAGCTCTAAAAAACGACCGAAGTCATTGCGAAAAAGTAAAATAGTTAAAAGAAAGATAGATTTCTTTAGCTCCGATTACGATGAAAAACAAGAACACAACGACATAGAACCTCAAAATAATGTATCAAACTCAATATTTAATGATAAATGCGAAATGACAAAGTATGAGCAAACAGATATACAACATAAGTCGGATATCAAAGATGAAACCGGTAACACTATCTGGATGTTTGGAGGTCAACAATGTATAGGAATGGCTACCAGAATGCAGGATACAAGAATAAACAACAAGTATAACAAATATACAGTTAGTTCTATTACCAAACCTTATGCTCCTAGTAAGGAAATACTTAAAGGATGTGATATTTGTAAATTTAGTAAATATGATAAAATTGTACTCTCTGTAGGTGAAAATGATTGTAATCCTCTGAAACTTAAAAGCTTATTGTATAGCACACTTGAAGAGTTAGATAGTTTTAGTGTATTTGTGTTACAAGTTGTCGAAAATCCCTATCTTAATGTAAACAAACTTAATTACGAGATAAAATTAATATGCCAACAGTTTAAAAACTGTAAATTTATTGCAGTAAATAAATATTATTATACTTTACACAATTTTCAATATGACATATGTAGTAAATTAAACTCATGTATAGATTCCATTGACTATGATAATAAATATATAAAAAAATTTTTAGAAACTGTAAAATTGTTTAGAGCACGGAATACGGGCACTAAAGGTGTAGAAAAATATAAATACAATAAAGGTACAATTGATTATTACTTTAAAAATAATATTAACATTAACAAAAATAATAACACACCAGGTACGAAGAACAAAAAAAAGGGCACAATTCCATACTATTTTCCTGTCATAAATAAATCAAATACAGCAAACAATATTACCGAATCAAATAATTCAATTTTTTTTCGACCCTAAATTAACTCGGTGTTTTTATTTAATGCATCAAAATATTGCAAGCGTATTATCTAAGAAGGAACTATTAGAAGTGACATTACTAAAACTACACGAGGAAAAAAGACAACCAGATGTGATTTGCTTAACGGAAACCTTTTTAAAAAAAGGTCATGAAAACAACTTAAACATTGCGAACTACAAATTGGTTTCTTATTTCTCTAGAAATACACATAGAGGCGGGGTAGGAATACTAGTAAAACAGGAATTACAGTGTACCGACTTACTATATGTAAAAGAAATATCAGTGGAAAAGATATTTGAATGTTGCGCGATTGAAATGGAGGGCCATAATGTAATAATTGTATGCTTATATCGTACTCCAAACTCGAACCCTAAGGTGTTTTTAACTAAACTTGATGACTTATTACATAAGTTTTCTTTTAGACCCAAAAAAAAACTTATCCTCGCAGGTGACACAAACATAAACACACTTAATCAGAATATGATAACACGGTACTATCTAGACCTTTTGGAAAACTACAATTTGACCATGAAAATAACAGAGGCAACCCGTAGAAATTCGTGCCTTGATCATATAATAAGTAATATAAAAATAACAAAGGCTTATACACTTCCACTAGGATTATCTGATCATGAGACCGCGCAAATGATATGTTTTCCGTCTATTAAAATTGAAGCTAAACCTAAATATGTCTATATTTATAAACGGGACCTAAGCGATGAAAATCTTAGTTTGTTTAAAAAACACATCAAAAGTTTATCTTTTAATGATGTATATGAAGAGAAGGATCTCAATTTAGCATTCCAATTATTTCATGATATTGTGAGCCTTCTGTATAAACTTTGTTTTCCATTTAAAAAAATCACAATAAGTAACCAATTTAGACGGCCCAAATGGATTACAAAAGGTATAAAATTAAGCTGTAAAACAAAGAGAAATTTACGATTCAAATATTATAAACACAAATGCAATAAAACAAAAAATGACTACACTAAATACACAAGACTGTTAAAATTATGTATAACTACAGCAAAGAGGAAATGTAATAAAAATTACATAGTAAATAGTAAGAATATTTGCAAAGCTTCTTGGAGACTAATAAAAGAGGAATATAATTCTACAAATTACTTCGATTATATTAAAGCATTAAAATTCCAAAAGACAGAAGTTACTAACCCTGTAGACATTGCAACAACATTCAACAATCATTTTATTGACATAACTAATAATAATAATTTAAATGATTCCCAAAATTCACATGACACGACCAAAAATGACAAATACAATTCTCTAAATTCGAATAATTGTAATGATAACTTATTAAGTTCTATATTTTTGTATCCGTATAGTATACAAGAAACAATTAATATTATAAGGACTCTTCGTAATTCAAATGCTGTAGGATATGATGAAATATCTACAAAGGCAATAAAATGTTGCATCCATGAGTTTTCTCCGGTATTAACATACTTGATCAATTTATCCTTCGAAAGTGGAAGTTTTCCCGAGATCTTAAAAAAGTCGATAATAAAACCTATTTATAAAAAAGGTCATAAAGATAATGTTGAAAATTACCGACCAATAACACTGATACCTGTATTCTCAAAAATTTTTGAGAAAGCAATTGCAAATAGACTCGTAAACTATTGGGACAAATTTAAGGTTATTAACAGTCAGCAACATGGCTTCCAAAAAAAAAAGTCTACAACTTTAGCTGGATTCAACCTGATGCATAATGTACTTAAAAATCTAGATAATAAAGACAATGTTGTAGTGCTGTTCCTAGATATGTCAAAGGCATTTGACTTTGTTAACCATGATACATTACTCAGTAAACTTGAACGAAATGGAATAAGGGGATGTGCCCTAGAATGGCTAAAATCCTACTTGACAAATAGATCTCAACAAGTCCAAATTGACAGACAGACAAAACATGGGGATGTCTTACAATATTATTCTCAATACCGTATAAACAAAAATGGAGTTCCTCAAGGTAGTGTGTTAGGACCGCTCCTTTTTTTAATTTATATTAATGACCTTCCTGATGTGACAAAGCATCAAAGTATACTCTTTGCCGATGATGTATCTATTATTTTGACTTGTGACAAAAATACTGACATTTCCGAATTCGAAAACAATATCAATAATACAATTAAATCTATTATAATTTGGCTTAATAGTAACAGTTTAAAAATTAACCTAAATAAAACAAACTACATTCAATTTCGAACAAAAAATAAAAAAATCAAAAGACTTAATATAAACTATAACGGACAAGTTTTTAGAAGAAGTAAATAAATGTAAATTCCTAGGTATAATATTAGACAAGGATATAAATTGGGCTGCTCACATTGAAGCAACCTGTTCAAAACTAAATAGATTTGTTTATGTACTCACGCGACTTAGAGAGACTGCAACATTTGATACTGCTCTAGCAGCATATCATGGGTACGTTGCGTCATGCTTAAAATATGGAATTCTATTATGGGGTAATTCTCCTCATACCACAAGAGTATTTATTATTCAAAAAAAGTGTATAAGAGCGCTATGTGGAGCCCCACCATATGAGTCTTGTAGGCCATTATTTAAAAAACTTCATATATTGACATTGACATCCATGTACATTTTAGAGATAGGTTGTTTTGTAAGGGCAAACAAAAATTTATTTAAAACAGCGGAAGAACATTATTCGCGAATTTCCAGAAAACCTAATAGACTCGTCTATGATAGCACTCCACGTACGTCCCTGCTTCTAAACAATGCATATGGAATGTGTATAAAATATATAATAAGATACCTGATGACATAAAAGATATATTATCTGACAAATTATTTAAAAATAGGCTGAAATTTTTTTTGCTAGACTTTAATTTTTATAAAATTGAAGAATTCCTAAATAAATAATAATAATAATGATAATAAGCCCACAGGGCAGCTTGTGGCGAGCTGTTGGTGAGTAGCGACACCATGGACCCGAGTGCTCCCGGGGGTTCGACCTTTTCTTATCTTCAAGTGAGGATCAAGGAACAGGCCCCCACCTCTGTGCTTGCCTTAACCGGCCGGCCAGAGTGGAGTCGCTAGAGCTATATGCTCGGGGGTGGAAGTGTCTAATGGCGTAATAACGAGGAAACCCGCTCATGGGGGTTCAATCCCCCCTAGATGGTGAAATCGGTGCCGCACCTCTCTACACCCCTCTAGTTGCTCACGCCAATGTTGCCCCCAGGCATGCGCCGCTGTACGGGGGCCCATCTAGTGAGTGGCGAGCCACCACCTGCCATTTTTTCAGTTGTTATACAGTCTGAACGGCAGGTGTCCATAGTTTCCCATAACCCAGAAACCAGTCCCTCGGAATTTCATCCCAATAGCCCAGTTTTAGTATAGATTTTTTGTTTTTGTAGATTCTAAATAGTTGTTGTGCACACGGTGGGGACTATCTTCGGGTGTATCAGATTGTGCAATCGAGGGTAGTATCCACCTTGTGTCCCACACAAGCACTTTATTAATGTTCTCAAAGGGGCTTCTGCGTGTTGGACCTGTGTCCCCACGCAAGCCTTCCAAAATACCGGGTCCGCTTACATCTTGGACCCGAGAAATTTAAGAGATACATGATAATAATAATATTCCTAAATAAATAATAATAATAATTGTGTAATATAATTAAATTTTGTAAATATGATAATAAGTTAATAAATAAAAATAAATATAAATCTGACATTAGGCAACTATGAAAATGATAAATAATGTAATAAATAAATGTAAATTCCACATTATGTAATTTTGATAATAACAATTTAATAAATAAATGTAAATTTGACATTGCATGCTGCATCCAGCCAAATATGCTGACCTATGATATTATGTTATTGTTACCACCACATTATTATGTACCATGTTTGACGCAATAAAGAATTATGAATTATGAATTATGAATTATGAATTATGAATTATGCAGGGGGTTTCGGGGGCAATAAATCGATCTAGCTAGGATTCATTTTTAAAAAATGTCGTTTTATCCGTGTTTTCAGGCAATGAAAAACGGCTACAATAGAGAGTCTATTGTAGCCACTCCTGACATCTATTGGCGAGTAGCTACACTAAAGATAAAGCAGATGGCGTTGTTAAGCAATACTAAACCGAGCTAAGCTCGGTCATCCGGGTACTAATACTAAAAATGTTAACGAATTTACTCTTATCATAAATTAGCTGTGCTCCGCGGTTTCACCCGCGTTAATTTGTGGAAAAAACTAACTACTAAAGTATATGATGTTATTAGCCTGTAGCCTTCCTCGATAAATGGACTATCAAACGCAAAAATAATTCTTAAATTCGAACCAGTAGTTCCTGAGATTAGTGCGTTCAACCAAACAAACTCCAAAGCTCCAAAGCACTTTGTGACCACTATGGTTTCTCTAGGTTCTCAACTTAAGAGTATTAATCAAAGATTAACTAAATACAGATACGTTATGCCCTTACAAATCGACCGAAAAATCTGTTCCGACCGAGCTACAACACACACACGTTTATCTTTTGTTTCCCTACACCAATCACTAGTACATTGGCAAATTATGTAAAAAGGATGGCATTACTAAAACCATAATAGTGAAAAAGACAGCTATTGTTTGTCGCTCGCGTCAATCTATATAGGCTACGTTCTTTATCGCTCATGCGTCAAAACTAGATCGCTATCTCTTTCTTCATCTGAATATGGCGTCTTTGCATGAGTTATTAGATTGTTTAGAAAAATAATTGAAAGAGACTAAATAATCTAAGTATCTAAGCGTACTCAAATGTGGTATGAGATTCCTTGTATTTTGTTGACCTTGGAGTCATAATTGGTGCACTTTCGAAACACACACGATGGCATTTTGATTTATTTTCGTAAGGACGTATGAACCTACGATGCGCCACGCTCGTGATTGCGCTCGACGCAGACTAATCACAAGAGTTCCCAATTGGGAACTTTTTGTGTCACACAACGCGCGCGCTTATAACCTATCTGCCTCTTTTTAATATATAATATCATTGGTATTAATATTACTATAGAGCGCGAGCAACGAAGTGGGAACAGTAGGCACGGGTGAGAACAGGTGAGAACAACACGACGTTCCCGCCGCGACCGCTTGTAGTCGTAATTGAATGCTAGCGGTGTGCGGTTCTAGAGAGATTTTTAAATATTTACGTATCAAAATGGTTAAATGTGCAGTCCCATCTTGCAAAAACGATAGTAGGAAACACACAAAACTAAAATCCAGTATCACATTTCATCGGTAAGTTGATTTTTGTATTTATTTTTATGAAAATAAATCACGCATAGCGGGGTGAGAGGCGGGCAAGCACAAGACCGCCCGCGCGCCGCGCTCACCCGCGCTCCACACGCGAGACTGTAGTGATGTGATGCGACCAACGCTGTAGTCGATATTTATTATTTATGTTATATAATCATTATCATTTGACTTTGTAATAAAAGAGTAAACACTAAACCCGAGTTTTATTTTATCAACCTTTATACATTACCTACTTATTTAACAAGTCCACACGATTTCCAGACATTTATATTACTCATGATTTTCGAACTAAAATTAAAACAAGAGTAATATTGTATTAAATGACTTCCATATTTCAAATAACCAACAATATAAAGATCACACTCACAGCCCCACCACTAATAATCTGGTATTATGGGTGCCATAGATAACACTAATGTAAATATAAGTACCTAGGCGACTGAGCTTACGCAAATGAAAATAGAGAAAACGAATTTTCCCATATAATAATATGAGCCCTAGCTAGATCGATTAGTCGCCCCCGCAAACTACTATACTGCAAATTTCATCGAAATCGTTAGTGCTGTTATCGAGAACGTGATTACAAACAAATATTTAAATAAATATACAAACATTTCTCGTTTAATAGTAGGAAATAAGATATTGAACATAAAAAGTACCCATTAAAGATATTTACATAACTTATCGATACCTCGTTGCCGATCGGCACCTAATTCATACATCCCTATCTGTCATACACTCATCAGTATAAGTATCTATAACTCAGCTGCCTACGATGTGTTCTGTACATTTTGTGCGATACGCGCGCTCTATTCCTATACTCTAAGGTTCTCAAGCAATATTTTTGTTCATCGAAGATCTGATTCGATAGTGAAGTAGTAAATTGATTTATTTATTGAGATTTAAATTTCGAAAATGGCGAAAGAAGTCATGAAAGTTTCTTTAATAGAGCAACAGTCTCACTAATAGACTTTAACCTCACTTATATATAGAAGCATGGAATAATGCATAATTCAGCATGATAATGAGACTTTGGCTTGAGAGCCAGTTCTTTAATTCTTTTTCTTCACTCTTTCTTGTCTGGCAACGCATCAGTGATGATTTTGGTGTTGCTGATGTCCATGGGCGACAATAGCCACTTATTATCAGGTGGATCGTTACCTCGTTTGTCGGCTATTTCCATAAAAAATACTATGATTTCAGGAGCTAAAGGAGACAGGGGTGAACCAGGACGTCCCGGGCGGGATGGCGATTTGGGGTTGAGAGGACCACCTGGTCAAGATGGAAAAGACGTAAGGACAAACTTAAAAAATAACATAACACACAAGCACACACACACACACACACACACACACGCAGAGAGAGAGGGAGGAAGAGAGAGAGACTCACAACCATACCTACGTGTATTTCTTTGTTTTATAGATTCAATTTGTTATGAACACTTAGTGTTATGCATTTATAGTAAAATTTAATTATTGTTCCATAATAGGGTATACCAGGTCTTTCGGGCCTGGCAGGGTCACCAGGCCTCCCTGGAGACAGAGGCCTGCCCGGACCACAAGGGCCTGTCGGAGAGAGGGGAGCTGAAGGACCACCGGTGTGTAAACTTTTGTTTTATGGAAATAATAGCTTTTTCCGTGACTTTACTCGCGTTAAACATGGGAATCGAAGATGCCCATTTTTTGGAAGATTTTTATTATTATTTTGGATAAAATGAACGCTATGTCCTGCAATGACCTACTTGCAAGATTCCAGATCAATCCGATTACTGGATAAGCCGTGAAAGAGTAACATACATACTTACTTGTGTATTTATAGCATCAGTGTAGTGTAGCACAAATTTAGATAAATTAATAACTATTGATGTGATTAATACGTTATAGGGTCCCGAAGGTCCTCGAGGAGAGCCAGGCCTACCAGGACCTCCAGGGCCAGCTGGAGTAGCGTCTCAAGAGGCCTCGGTAGCGGGTCCACCCGGTCCCCCGGGAGAAAGGGGCCAGGTTAGTGAAATACTCACTAATTTAATAAAACAAAACAAAAAACTCGACTCCGTAAAAAAGAAAAAAGAAAATAAGTTGAATCCTAAAAAAATTTTTTTTTTAAACGCTTTTATTTTTTCAATAATGTTTAGTTTATAAAATTAGCTACAAGTTGTGAAAATTTCAAGTCTCTACGTAAAATAGAACATAGAGAATTATGCGTCTAAAGTCTGAAAATCGTTTTTTTTAATTTAACTGTAGGAGTTTTAATTGTGTGGGGTGTTGTGCTGGCAGGCAACACATGCACATAATATGTCAGGTGTTTAGAATATTAATATATTCAAATAGTGTCACAATAGAATGTGTTCTATTATGACATAAAGACTTCTATCTGAGACACGAACCGGTGTAGACATAATATGTAATGTCAGTATAAATAATATTATTATAAAGTGTAATTATACAGTATTCACAATATAGAATAACATGAAGTGAGTGTGTTTGAATAGCCCCTCTCCTCCAAAGTCCAGACATATCAAAAAGAACCCTCCAACAGGTTATGGGCCCAGAATATTAAAAGATTAAAATTTATTGAAAAACCAGTGATTTACATAGCCTACATTATAACCTTGGATACCAGTTGTTTATATGAAAATAAGCATAGCAACCAGTGATTAATAGAAGAAACACAAATGAATATAATCGTGAATATGAAGTCAGAGAAGTTCGAGAAGGTGATATTGGAGGAAATAATAGTAATGGAGTTAATGTAATTCGAGAAGGTGATATAGGAAGAAATGATAGAAATGGAATTAATGAAGTTCGAGAAGATGTTGGTATAAGGCGAAATAATATAGGAAGAAATGATAGAAATGGAATTAATGAAGTTCGAGAAGATGTTGGTATAAGGAGAAATAATAGAGGAAGAAATGAAAATCGAGAAAGAATTGTAGATATTCAAGAAACAGATATATTTGGTGAAACAAATTAAGATGAAACAATTGACAGCGGAACAAATGAAAATGAAATAAATTCCAATGAATGAAATGAAAATGGAACAAATGATATCAGATTAACAAATGAAAATCTGGTGGAGAATTCGAGAAGTAATGAGGATATGGATGAAAGAGAAGAATTTTTTTTGACAGTGAAAATACTGAGGTAACAATAAATATAACTGGAAAAAGACAAGGAAAACTGGTAGGATAATTCAATAATTAAGGGGGTGTTGATAATTTCAATAAATAAACAATTAAGGGGGTGAATAGTGAATGTAATTGTTCATTGATTGAACATCATAAAAACAATAGTTACAAGAAGTCTGTTTTATATGTATATGTCTCTTTTATAGTTTTGTTTTATTGTTGTTTTAATAATTATTTGGAATTTTGTTTTTTGATATTTATAATAAAATAATTTCTGTTGATATTTGGATAGAAGTGAGAAAATTTGGGAAGTGAAAGATTGTAAGGGATAGTGAAAGGTTGTATGTGTTCTTCGAATTCGGGTGTTGAGTCTAAATTTATGTGGAATTGTATTTAGTAGTTTATGAGTGTTGAGTTTGACTGATTTAAGTATGAATGGCAATAGTGGATGGGATTAATGTTTTATTTATTTATTTAATTTGAAGTTGACTTATTATTGAGTAGTTGGAGTAGTAGGTTTTAAGTGGACTTATAGAAGTTCATATTGTGAGTTGTCGAGAAGGAGTTTGAGGAGTTTTAAATAAACTTATAGAAGTTTATGCTGTGAGTTGTCGAGAAGGAGTTTAAGGTGTTTGAATAAACTTATGGAGGTTTATGCTGTGAGTTGTCGAGAAGGAGTTTGAGGTATTTAAATAAACTTATAGAAGTTTATGTAGTGAGCAGTCGAGAAGGAGTTTAAGATTATTATAAGATATTTGTATGTATTGAGTGGTCGAGAAGGAGATAATTTTAAATAAACTTTTGTTTTATGTATGGAGTCGAGAAGGAGTTTAAGATGATTATAGTTATTGATGTTTTATGTGGCGAGTCAAGAAGTTAAGGTTCTTGACGTTATATAATTGAATGAAAGTACATGTTTGGTCGAGTATGAGTTGGACAAGTGAGAAAGGGATTTATAGTAGTAACATTAAAGTTGGTATTCAGTTTGAAAGGTTGAATTGATAGTTGTTGGCTGAATTTAAATGGAGTTAGGTGGAAGTAATTGAATGTAAGTGGTTGTGAGATTTGAATGTATAATTAGGCATGTATGGAAGGTAATGTTAATTTATGAAACGCAGTTGTGTAAGTTGTTTGGTTTTGGTATATTGGATTAAGTTATATACAGGGGTTAAATATGTGCAAGTGTTGAGGGGGTGTGTAGGAGTTTTAATTGTGTGGGGTGTTGTGCTGGCAGGCAACACATGCACATAATATGTCAGGTGTTTAGAATATTAATATATTCAAATAGTGTCACAATAGAATGTGTTCTATTATGACATAAAGACTTCTATCTGAGACACGAACCGGTGTAGACATAATATGTAATGTTATTATAAACAATATTATTATAAAGTGTAATTATACGGTATTCACAATATAGAATAACATGAAGTCAGTGTGTTTTGAATAGCCCCTCTCCTCCAAAGTCCAGACATATCAAAAAGAACCTTCCAACATTAACAACAAATAAACAATGAAAATTAGTTTAAAATATGATTTTCGTGTATTGTCATCGGAAATACACATGTCTGCCAAATTTCATCAATTTTCATTAAAGGGAAGTCATTCAAATTAACGTTACAAGATTTGATCCTCCGAAGTGAAGCTAAATAAAAGCGTTTAAAAAAAGCCCAGGGGGCTTACCATGACATCTTAAAACAGGCCAATATTAGCCAATAATTGAGCTGTCCTGCTATATCCTACCATGACCTAGCTAAAGCACAGGTCAGCCAGTGATCACGTGACCGTAACAGGACAGCGGTCACGTGACTTCGATAATCTTCTTCTGTCCTGCTATTTGTGTACCATGAAGCGTTTGTTGACGTATTGATGTCGGAAAGCGGCCTATGTCAACGTCAAAATATTACAGCCTACCGAAAGTAACTTTAATTGTCCTGTTTTGGCTGTTTCGTTTATAATTTCTTTATACCGTAAGTTATTGTTATATAAAACAGTTTGAATATAAATTTATGATATTGAAAAACATTAGGTATTTGGTAAATATTAGCTATCGACCAATTTGCCTTGCCTACAATCTAATCTCTACAAGCTGTTTCCAGCTGTTTGTTGTTGTTGTCTCGAGAAACGCTTTGCTAAATACACCGAAGAGCATCGTCCAATAGAGCAAGCAGGATTTATAAGTACGTATTCAACTATAGACGATATTCAAAAAGATTACATCATGGAAGGCAGCTATAGGCAAGAGAACCAGAGGCAGAACGGCCGGGCGGCCGCGGCGGAGAGATGGCTCGATGAAATTTTGTAAGCAGCGGGAAAAGAATGGATTGATAAAGCGAGTGACAGAATTATGTGGAGAAAAATGGAGGAGCCTTTACTCTATAAAGAGAGTATAATATAAAAAAAGGAATATAAACAAAGAAATATATAACTAATAATGATGATTGAATTAAATTTAGTAAAGAATTAAGATAAAGGAAAGGATTAACGAACCCTAAAAACTTTAAGTTGAAGACTTTTCATTTATTTAAATCATTTATTTCGAAATCACAGATAGTTTCTTCAGCTTTATTATTTGTATAGAATATAGATTGCATTGCATGCTTTTTAGTCGTTATGAAATTGTAAATTGAATTTTCTATTTAAGAAATAAAAAGGTCTAATTATTATTTTTATTACTATAGTATATTTTTATAAACATATACCATATATTTTTATATATGTGGAAGAAAAGGTATTATATGATAATGGTTATTCAATAATATTCCGTTTGCTTTGCACCAAGATAAGTATATTTTCAGTTATCCTAACGTTCACATCGATAACAATCTCTACTACTCCGTGATCAATGATAGAATTAGAATATCCTACGTATTAGGTATAATGTTCTAAATAAAGTGACATATTCCATATTCTAAATATTTAGTTTTTCTTCATAACTCTTCTCGTATGACATCATCAGCATCTGTATCAATCGATCGTTGTAGAACCAAAGAGGTCGCTCGCCGGCACGGCTATCCTGACGTGCGCTCGTCCTCGAGCGCCTCCGCCCTCATGTCTCCATCAAAGGGGTCCACCCTTTGATCGCTGGGTGCTCGTCATCGAACCAATTTACTTCTGATGTAGCCGTACACTCACACGGCTTCAAGAACTTTCTTACTCAAGTTCCCATCTCCAACCCAATTCAACATAAATTTCATATTATCACAGTAGGTAAATATCCGCCTCGACTTGTACATGACCTACAGGCATTCATGAAAATGAAAATGCACCACCATCACAAAATAAATATCTTTCATTTCTATGAAAATACGTTAAAAAATTCAAAATTGCACTTAACAATTTTAAATTATCGCTCCTAAATCACACATTTTATTAGACAGTGATTAAGTAGTAAGTACTCTGTGATTAGACATTTGGACATGTCACTGTGTCAAGTGTCAAGTGTTATAAGATTACGTTCAAAAATGAAGGCATCACATAGCGATAATTTTTTTGGTAATCTTAGAGAACGAACGGTTTTTAAGTTTAATAAATAACGCCCGTTATGTTTCTATAACAAATCTCAAAATCTTCGATTGAGATTGTTATTTTAAATTTTTAAAAACATCAATATTACGCATTGATTTGAAAACCGGTAAACCGATAAAACGCTCTATTTCCGAACTAAATAAAAGAAATTTTGTACCGTGCACAGAGTACTTAAACACTACGTTGTACCACGCAGGTCATAGACTAAGATGCCGGACAGAAGTAGAGGCATTGCAGGCAGTCAGATGAACGTTCATGGTACAAAATACACTCCTGTCAGGTTTTAGCTACAAGCTGACCTGTCCTGAACATGACACGTTTTATTAGAGTTCATGGTAAGGCACCAGTAGAATGTTGTCAAAAGTAATACTGAACAACTACACCATAGAAGAATTAACAGTTGAATAAGTAGAAGGATTTAACATTCTAAACTACTGGGCTTACTTTTTCTTTTTAGTTTTTTACGCAGACGGGTTTTGTTTTTTTAATTTTTTTTTTTTTAGATAGGATTGATTTTTTTATTAGACGATAAAACTCGCAATTGTCATTTCATTAATAAAGCGTGTAAACTTCGTCAATTTTATTGACATACGAATATTATATTAATTAATTATAGTTAATACAATAATAACAATTTTATTTCAATGTCAAATTAAAATAATAATTAATGATAATTGTATAAAATGTGATAAAATTAATTAAACCCTAATTATAAATATAAAATAAATAACACACTTAATATTATTTCTTTACTTCCATGTAAGTTAGGAATAATAACATTAAACTAGACTCTTGGTGAGCTCATACAAAGGAACAATCTGGGTTATTCCAGAAAGGAGACTTAATATTATTTCTTTTATGTTAGTTAGGAATTCATCTATTAAATAATAAAATTAAACTAGGTTCTTGGTGAGCTCATACAAAGGAACAATATGGGTTATTCCAGAAAGGAGACCCAGGTTCCCCTGGGATGCCGGGGACGCCGGGGCGGGACGGACTCGACGGTATCCCGGGGAGCCCCGGCCAGCCCGGGCCCGCCGGGATGCCTGGACCTAGCACCCTTGTCAGTCAGGTTAGTTAGTGCTTTGATTTTATTGACACAGCATGCTTTTAATCTATATTATTAATAAAGAGGAAAGATTTCATTGTTTGCATTGAATAGGCTCCGAAACTACTGAACCGATTTGAAAAATTCTTACACTGTTGGAAAGCTACACTATCGCCGGGTGACATAGCCTATATTATACTATCAAAAAAATTAGGGATCCTTAATATAACTCCAATAATGTAACCCAAGGTGTAAAAAATTAAGAAAACCGAAGCAAAGTGAGGGCGGTTACTCATTCTATAATAAAACTCAAAGTGTGTGTTTGTCTGTCCAGGCATCACATAAAAACCCTTGAACGAATTTCGATGAAAATTGGCAAAGTTGTTACTGATACCCTGGGTCATATTTTAGACAATTTTTCATCCCGGAAAATTAAAAGGTTTCCAGGAAAAACAGGGTAAAACTTTGAATGAGTTAAAACATAATTTCCGTATGTAAAGCTGCGGGCAACAGGTAGTAATAAATAAATAATAAACCATTTATTGTCAAACATAAAAAAAACGAAAGAGGTACAAAAATAAAAAGAACAATATTTGATATCTAAAGAAATTACAATGTTGTATCATTACATAAGTCGGTGAAGGAAAATATCGTGAGGAAACCTGCACACCGGAGAGTTCTACATAAAGTTCTCAAAGGTATGTGAAGTTTACCAATCTGCATTTAGCCAGCGTGGTAGACTATGGCCTGTACCCCTCACACTGTGAGAGGAGACCCGGCGCCCAGCAGTGGGACAATTATGGGTTGTTGCTTTGCTTTTTTATCATTACATAAAGCAACAGTGGGGAGTATCCCACAATTTCCATTAGTTATATCCATTGACGGAAATACTGGGATCGTTCTTCCCATTATTTCCATTGTGATTGAGCGTGAAAAGTCAGCTTTTTTTCAGCTACCCCAATTAACGGAGTCAGATGTGAGGAACCTGTGCGAGAGCTTGATTGCAGGTAAGACGTGATTGCCTATAAGTAGAAAGGCGCAATAGTAAGATTATAGGAAAGAATTTTCATTATGTATTTATGTTTGTGTACTTTCTGTTGGCGGTCCAAAATAAATAAATAAGACTACTTTTACTATATAGAAGGATTGAAACGCATTATAAGTCTGATCTTTAACAGTAAACTTAAATGTTTATATTTTTAACAATATTTCAAATGTGTATTGATTTGACGACCCGTGTGGCGCAATTGTTACCATGCCGGATCGCTGCACCAAGGGTCCTGGGTTCGATTCCCAGCGAGGCGGAAATTTGATTGATGAGTTTGAATTTCTGTTCTCGGTCTGGGTGTGTGTGTCCTTGTCTTGTGTGTTGTTTATGGCACCCACGACACAGGGAATCCTAGTGTGGGGCTATGAGTGTGAAGCGTTATTTATTTATTTATTTATTAATCATATATCTGTTGGTTTGTATTACCAGAGCGTATAAGAGAGTTCGCTGCGTCGTTTATGGCGAGTACAGCGTCTCCTGTCGCGGGGAGACGCGGACCGCCGGGGCGACCGGGCCCTGTTGGGACGCCAGGTAAAATATCATCTTTTACCATGTTTATCACTAAAGCAGAGTGATTCATATTTTTTTTATGGTAATAGCCGGCAAACGAGCTGACGATCCACCTGATGGTAAGTGGCTATCGTCGCCCATGGACATCAGGAACACCAAAGGCATCACTGATGCGTTGCCGGCCAAGAAAGAGAGGAGAAAAAGAAAGAAAGAACTGGCTCTCAAGCCCCCAGCCGGAACACGACTTTACCTAATCTATAAAAGAAACCTTATAATAAATAGCTAAGCAATGCACACCAGAACTTATGACCTACACTAGATTACGAGAATTACCATAATACTTACCTTATTGTGCCCTAAATGGGTTAAAACTCATTATAACCGATATTGCGATAGATAAGGCCTTTACATAAAAAAAACACTCCACTGAAGACCAAAAGTAATATAAAAAGCGACAAAAAGAGTTTAAATTAATACAATAACAATTTCTTTAATAAAAAAATTCTCGTTATATTTTCACCAAACATAGCTAACAACCAATTCGATCACGTCAGCTTTTAAAAAAAATCATATCAAAATCGGTTCATCCATTTAGGAGCTACGATGCGTCAGACCGACATATCAACCTTATAACCCTCTTTTTGGGGCGGGGATTAAAATTACTTAATTTATAACAATTTTCTTCATTTTATAAAATTCTCCAGGGTTACCAGGTGAACCAGGTTCAATAGGCCCCCGAGGGTATCCCGGGGAGCCCGGTGAGCCCGGCAGGCCCGGCGGCCCGGGCCCGACAGGTGACAAGGGGGACAAAGGCGAGAGGGGACCGCAGGGTATTGGAGTACAGGGACCTGAAGGACCCAGAGGATCACCAGGTATGTTTGAATTTTTGGTTTTGTAATAAAACTTCTAAAGGCGCGACTCAAGGGTAACTGAATGCTTTGGACGACGACAATGCAACGGAAGTGCGTTACGGCAGTATGGCGAGTGTATGTAACATCTGGTTTTTAAATATGTATTAACGCCTAAATACTTATGATTTTTTTATGAATAGTTTTGTAAACTATAGTTTTGCAAGCAAATCAAAAATTATTATAATAATAAATTGTTATTTTTATATTACTAGTGTTATAATAATATTATTAATATATATAGTTACTTTTTAAAATTTATTTATTTATTTATTTATTTACTCTTTATTGTAAACCTATAAACTAGATCACAATGGGCGGACTTAATGCCTGATGGCATTCTCCACCAGTCAACCCTGGGCGATGAGCTAAAATTCTCATACAACTTATTTATTTTCAACTTAACCGTCATTTGTCACAATGCCAAAGAAGTTTTACTTCAATTGCGTCATCACACTTCACACGCACTCATTTTTTTATTATAGAAATTGTTTTCTAACTTTTTTTGCATCTTTCATTGTTAAAGTACTAGAGAAAAATATATTCGTTTCGCACATATAGAAATATTGAAGCTGTAATAGGTTCAAATTGGTTTCGCCAGGTCCAATCGGCCCGCCAGGCAGAGAAGGCAGGCAAGGGGAACGGGGAGATCCAGGTCGTGAAGGTAAGTTTATGTTATAATTTAATAACTGATTCATTTCAGCTCTGTCGGCTTTATTGGTTGATTTCAATTAATTCATAAATAATTTTTTCTTTAAAGGAGAATTCCCATAGCCAGTACTCTTAAAAAACAATTGTGTCACAATGATTTTTGGACAAAAAATTTAATTAAAATACTTCAAGTATTTTACCCTATTTCCTAAAAAATCCTTATTGGGAATAATTTTCTGAAATTAATAAGTAACTTTACTTCCGTTTTACAAAAGAAAACCATTGGGCCATTTATGTTTGGATAAGGGCCAATCAGGAATCTTTTAAGATCCTTCGGGCCAATAGGTTGCATTGATTCGATTATAATTATGATACAACAGTTATAGTATATTATATCCATGACAACAAACTAGATGACGTTGGGGACTGTCAAATGAATTAGAAAATTATTATAATCAGCCAGGTCTAATAGTGTTCTGTGATTATAATACATTACAAACTACATGGTGTTTGGGGACTGTCAAATGAATTTGAAACTTAAAAGATCCATGACGGACCCATCATACCCCTGGCCATACCCCTGGTGGTAGGGTGGGTACTTTTTATTAAAACTATACCACCGAAAAGATCGATATTACATACGCAATCGACTTTAATACGCCTATATAGAGTCCATATTACTGTGAGTTTACTATAAACTAAATACAAATTAATTTTGTTTAAAATTTCTTATTTCCTAATATTATCACTGACTAAAGTTAGTATGTGTAATTTATTAAGATAACATAATCAAATAAAGGTATTTTTATCAAGACACAAAAATGTTAAAGTCAGTACATTTCTCCATACTAAATGGGCATTCTCCTTTCAAATAAATAAATTATGACAATTAACTGAATTAATGTAATGAATGAAAATATATTTTTAATTCATATTTTTTCAATTTTCTTGTTAATTTGACAAATTTTTAAGGCTGGTCCCATTAATAAAATCTACTTATCAATTATCCTCGATAATATTTCCGACAATTATTCTATGGAATATAACCTATTTCGATACTTAATACCATATATTATGGATAGAATATTGAGAACAACCGTTAACCAAGTGTCTTTGTCCCAGGCGCGATGGGCCCCCGGGGGACACCGGGCCCCAGAGGCACCTGCGAGTGTCCCAGCAATCTCGCCTACTACGCTTACATGCCACAAGGAAACTCTAAAGGACCCTAGATTTTAATAAAAAAAATTAAAACATGAAACAATCATCATAATATCCTATTTGCCATCCTTTCCCACCTCTGATTTACTCCCACAGCTTTAGCCTGGTTCTCATCTTATCTTCGTGGCCGCCAGCAGTCTGTTTGATTTGAGTTGACCTTTCAACTTTACGTCTAAGCGAAAGTACACAACATCAAAAGTGCAGTGGACAGCATTAATTCTAATTTATCCTTGCTATGTAACTGGTTTAAGCGCTTTGGAATCGTGGAACCCAGAGAAGTGTCGTGTAAATTAAATACTCATATCTGGTGTATATTACAACGGTAAGTACATACAGTAGTGAGTCAGTCAAAAATCTTGGACTTCTTATTAATAGCTCTATGGGATGGAATGTTCAGGTTACTGAAACTTGCCGTAAAGTCATAGCTTTTTTGTACTCCCTTCATCATCATCATCCATCCATCAGCCTTTGGAGGTCCACTGCTGGACATAGGCCTCCCCTAACTTGTACTTCCTTTACCCACTCGAAAATTTCCTGCCAGTTAAACCCAAATTAATGTTGATCAACGCACTTGTATTGCCCTTAATTGATTACGGGATTTATGTTACCCAGACCTGACCAAAGAACTTCTGAATAAACTAGAGCGTCTCCTCAACAACTGTATTCACTTCATCTTCGGCCTTAGAAAATATGATCATGTTTCTCAGTTTCGCCGTCAACTTATATGGCTAACGTCAGAGACGTAATCTGTAGAATTCTTCTATTACTCTAATCTTAAATGATCTCAATTCTCCACAATATCTAAAAGATAACTTCCAGTGTCGCCACAGAGCCCACTGAAGACATAATATTATAATGAAACCAATGAACTAATATACTAGTAGTATACTAGTATACTAGTAGTAGGTACGGTCCCCTGCAGAGAAAAGTAACCCATCTGTTAAACAGTTTTAATATACAGATGGGTTACTTTTCTCTGCAGGTGACTGTACTAATATACTAGTAGTATATTAGTTCACTGAATGGAACTTCATTACGAGCTTTAAGAATAAAAACCTATTGAATTTTTACTTCTTTCACGTCTACAAAATAGAGTCATTAATTTTTAAACCATTAAAATTGTATTAATTGAGAATATATTTAAATGTATGCAGGTAGTTAATTATGTAAAATATGTTTTAAATGCCAGTTTCGGATGTGGTTGCTGTTTTAAAATGTTTCTGGAACCAACAAAGGAACGAAATAATTTATAACTATAGGTTTAATTGAGAAATAAAGAAAACATACTTGTTAACACTCTTTTATTACTTTATATAAAACATCTCTACAAACAGTAACAAATAAATATTTTATAAAATTGCTAATATTAATTCTGACAGCGTATTTCTTTTGTATGTTTAGATGTGAGTTTACGGCTGTATCATATTATATGCTATCTATCCCTTACTGTCGATATCAATTTCTTTATTTTATACTAGGAAATCGCCCTCGCTTCGCTTCGGGAAAAATAGTAAAAAAAATATAATAATAGCCTATGTCCCCCGGGGATAGTGTAGATTCCCAACAGTGAAAGAATTTTTCAAATCGGTTCAGTAGTTTCGGAGCCTATTCAATGCAAACAATCAAATCTTTCCTCTTTATAATATTAGTATAGATTAAATTACAATGTTTGATGAAAGGACGGAGATCAATCTCATAGTTATAATTTTGATTATTCAAAAGCAAAAATCAGTATGATGCAACGGAAAATTCGAACAAAAGGCTACGCCTAGGCCTAGGCTACGGCTAGGCTACTAAACTTTTATGACAACACTTTCTATTGTGTTGTGAAATGACCCAAATCGGAATTAAGAGAATACATAGATTCAAAAAAGTTTGTACAGGTAGTTAATAAAACTTATTTAAGTGCATCAAGTTAGTACAAATAAATATTCTCTAAAACAAAACTGTGATTTTATTCAACTTCTCACATTGTATGGAGTTTCAAGTCATCAAGTCTCGCACAGTATCAGATATTCGCTGGATCTATTTCCTTGACAGAGTCGATCTCCGCTTTGCAAAAGAAGCATTGTTTGCTGTTCAAAAGATGCTGCATTATGCATGGCCTGGAACACAATTTTTTATGTATAATACATAGTCTACTGAAGTCGAGTCCATCCATCCATCAGGCCTTGGAGGTCCACTGCTGGACATAGGCCTCCCCTAACTTGCGCCACTCTGACCGGTCCTGAGTCTTCTGAATCCAGCGGATGCCCGCTGTCTTCTTCAGGTCGTCAGTCCACCTGGTCGGGGGGCGTTCTATACTCCGTTTTCCGAGACGTGGGCGCCATTCGAGGACCTTTCTTCCCCAACGGTTATCAGCCCTTCGTTGAGTCATCTGATGGTAAAAAGCCACCGTCACCCATAGACCAACAAATGAACCAACGATGCATTGCTGGCAAAGTAAAAGAAAGAAAAAATAATAAAGGATGTGACTTGCTTTAAGTAACATACGTATTATTAGCACGAGGCTTTCCTCTTAAGGAGTACGAGAGCATGCTCCGTCACGCTTCCCCAGTATGGATTGGTGGAGGGGATAGTGGCCAAGTATCGAAAGTTTTGATGCTGCCCGAAAGTCTTTAAATTCAAAGCCAAAATATTTTATTTATATAGGTATCACTGATACACTTATGCATGTCATTTTTTATATGGCTTTACGACTTATGTGCTCTTCGAAGCACGGAAACATTCAATAAATAAACATACGACAAACGTCACTAGCGGTCACCAATTCACCTACCGAACGCCCGCTGTTGCTCAACTCGGTCGATCACATAGGATCGACACAAGTCGGCGGGTTATAAGGTCTTCAGGATAATGACATTATTCCTAAAGCCAGTGCTGCCAGATCTCCGGATTTATCCATACACCTGCAGAAGTGCGAATTTTAGGCCTTATCTACGGATCTATGGATTTTATTGCCAAATCTACGGATTTTTGAATGATGTACGGATTTTTAAAAACCTGAAAATCGGATCTGGCAACACTGCCCCAGCTTACCTGCAAGAATGATGTCCACAAGGTAAGAACACAGTGTCTGCAGGCCTGGCGTAGCAGATGGTGCAGAGCAGGTCCGACTGCCCACCGCTGGAGCCTGGCGACCTGGTCTTCATCACCTCCTCCTTGGCCACTCGCAGCCGCTCCACCACCAGCTCCAGGGCTTTCAGCTCTTCTATCGTCACGTCTTCTGGGTCTGAATGGATTATTTGCTATCACCATCATTCGATCGCAAAAACAGAGTCGTTATGAGTTTGATGTGTCTGTATCTCTCTCTACCTCTGTTTGTGTGTATGTGAGAGATGGTTGTTATCTATGTTTGATGAAAATAAAACTGTGGGTTTTTATTTTAAATTTATAGTTAAAATTAAAGAATATGTGAGTTTAAACTTAACTTATCGTGGACTGAAAACATTTTTAATATAATACGGGTACTCACGATATATATTTTATACGCCAATATTTCGACCCAGTTGCAGGGATCCACGAGCCGTGACCACGATCCCTGCAACTGGGTCGAAATATCGGCTTATAAAATGTATATCGTGAGTATCCGTATTATACTAAAAATTAAAGAATATGACCAACAAATATGATCATTTTATGTGATATAAAAATGCCTGCGAATTGAAGAAGACTAACATTTATAAAAGGAGAAGAACATATCCTTCTCTTTGCCAATCATGAACTCAAGTCCGTCGCTCCGGAACAGCGGTTCGGTCACCAGAGACGTCGTTACCTTGTTCAGGTGCTGCAAATATAAATTAACTCCTAAGTTATGGCACAAAATAGAGACACAACAGGAGTAAGTAAAACTCTATACAACGCAATGCGCGCTCGAGAAATGAATAGCTACACTGCTCACGGACTTTTTTGTGATCGAATTTGATCTGTATTTTATTATAGTATTTTTATGGGGTTTTGATATGAATACATACCTGAAAACCCTATTATTTCCTTACACAAAACTAAACTCCAACTAAAAATATATAATAACTAGCTGTGTTGCCCGCAGCTTCGCACGCGGAAATTATGTTAATCATATTTGTACCCCTTACAGAAGAAAATTTAAAAACAGGTTAATTTATATTGAACTACTTATATTTAGAAATTTATATACTGAAATCTACGATACAATAACAAATCATTCATCCGGGCGGGAGCGGGTTTTGAAAAAAATACAACATTAATATTATTTGTTTTTTCTTTTTCATGAAAAATTTCAAAAAACTCGACAAATGATTTCCTTCAATTAAAGGAGGAACGTTTTTTGCAAATTTAAAGGAAATATTAATTAAATAATAATTAAATATTAATTAATAATTTTCCGTACAAAGTTTCATCTTGTTTCCGGGGAAAACTTTTATTTTTTTTCGGGAAGAAAGGTTTCTAAAATATGACCCAAAGTATAAGGAACAACTTAACTAATTTCCGTCGAAATCAGTTTAAAGGTTTTCATGTGATGCCGAGAGAGAAACAGATAGACAGACAAACAAATTAAAACAAAATTTTGTTGGTGCTCTAACACGTTATTAAAGTGCCCTCCCCCTCTCCCGCTCCCGGTCCCTCTCCCTCCCCCTCCCCTTCCCTTCCCCTCGCCTCCACTCCCCTCCCCCATCCCTTCCACTCCTCTCCCCCTCCCACCCCTCCGTTAGCCCTCCCCCTCCACCTCCCCTCCGTTAGCCCTCCCCCCCTCACGCTAGCCCTTCCCTCCGCTCCTTCCCTCCCCTCCCCTCCCCTTCACCCTCCCCCTCCCCCTCCTCTTCGCTCCCCTCCCCCTACCCCTCCCCTCAGTCTCCCCTCCCCTCCCACTCTGCTCCCCTAAAAAACCTAAACCTAAAACTATAAGTTAAAAGTACCAACAAAGTACATTCACTGATTATTAGGCGATACGAAGTTCGCCAAGACAGCTAGTGTTAAATATTTATTTAATGATGCCAAAGAAGTATAACTTCTCACGCGCGTACATAAGTATACGTTTCTTTTTTTGTGAAAGCTATAAATTACTATAATTTTTTAGCTTACAAAAAAAAAATATTGTGTGGTTTTATGAAACCACGGTATAAGTGAAACTTTTTTTCGTATTGTAGACATTTAACTAAAAATTTTTGGATAAATATTCGATTTAGGGTATTAAAATGGCATCATCCTCGTTGATCAGTTTTTCGGACTGACTAACTGTGTCGTTGTTTATCAAAAGCAAGAAATAGCAACATAAGTATATACCTGGGCATCATCAGACCTTCAGAATGTATCATGTAGTAGCACCCGTACTCAATCAGATAAATGTTGAAAGCTAGGTCATCCTAAGTACTTCCGTTACTGAGAACCGATAAGTATATACCTGGTCATCATCAGACCTTCAGAATGTATCATGTAGTAGCACCCGTACTCAATCAGATAAATGTTGAAAGCTAGATCATCCTAAGTACTTCCGTTACTGAGAACCGATAAGTATATACCTGGTCATCATCAGACCTTCAGAATGTATCATGTAGTAGCACCCGTACTCAATCAGATAAATGTTGAAAGCTAGGTCATCCTAAGTACTTTCGTTACTAAGAACCGATAAGTATATACCTGGTCATCATCAGACCTTCAGAATGTATCATGTAGTAGCACCCGTACTTAATCAGATAAATGTTGAAAGCTAGGTCATGCTAAGTACTTCCGTTACTGAGAACCGATAAGTATATACCTGGTCATCATCAGACCTTCAGAATGTATCATGTAGTAGCACCCGTACTCAATCAGATAAATGTTGAAAGCTAGGTCATCCTAAGTACTTCCGTTACTGAGAACCGATAAGTATATACCTGGTCATCATCAGACCTTCAGAATGTAACATGTAGTAGCACCCGTACTCAATCAGATAAATGTTGAAAGCTAGGTCATCCTAAGTACTTCCGTTACTGAGAACCGATAAGTACATACCTGGTCATCATCAGACCTTCAGAATGTATCATGTAGTAGCACCCGTACTCAATCAGATAAATGTTGAAAGCTAGGTCATCCTAAGTACTTCCGTTACTGAGAACCGATAAGTATATACCTGGTCATCATCAGACCTTCAGAATGTATCATGTAGTAGCACCCGTACTCAATCAGATAAATGTTGAAAGCTAGGTCATCCTAAGTACTTCCGTTACTGAGAACCGATAAGTACATACCTGGTCATCATCAGACCTTCAGAATGTATCATGTAGTAGCACCCGTACTCAATCAGATAAATGTTGAAAGCTAGGTCATCCTAAGTACTTCCGTTACTGAGAACCGATAAGTATATACCTGGTCATCATCAGACCTTCAGAATGTATCATGTAGTAGCACCCGTACTCAATCAGATAAATGTTGAAAGCTAGGTCATCCTAAGTACTTCCGTTACTGAGAACCGATAAGTATATACCTGGTCATCATCAGACCTTCAGAATGTATCATGTAGTAGCACCCGTACTCAATCAGATAAATGTTGAAAGCTAGGTCATCCTAAGTACTTCCGTTACTGAGAACCGATAAGTACATACCTGGTCATCATCAGACCTTCAGAATGTATCATGTAGTAGCACCCGTACTCAATTAGATAAATGTTGAAAGCAAGGTCATCCTAAGTACTTCCGTTACTGAGAACCGATAAGTATATACCTGGTCATCATCAGACTTCAGAATGTATCATGTAGTAGCACCCGTACTCAATCAGATAAATGTTGAAAGCTAGGTCATCCTAAGTACTTCCGTTACTTAGAACCGATAAGTACATACCTGGTCATCATCAGACCTTCAGAATGTATCATGTAGTAGCACCCGTACTCAATCAGATATGTTGAAAGCTAGGTCATCCTAAGTACTTTCGTTACCTAGAACCGATAAGTTAAGAACCGACCGTCACGCGACATGCGACACACATACCAAAAAGTTTGAGACGATGTAATAAAAGTTTCACTTTAAAAAGACCTCTTAACTTCAAAACTTTAAGGGATGAAATTCCAAAAAAACTTAATACTTCCAAATTTTGTTTCTAATCTGGACCTAATAAATAAATGTTCATGTTTTTAACTTAAAAAATGACGAAAATGCGTAATAAGTTCCATTACCTACTTTTGGAGTTTTCTAGATTATTGGAGGAATTTCTAGAACATTTTACATTGATCAGAAAATTGGCATACAATCTAGATCATTTAAGAAATTTCTAGGTCATTCTAAAATCTAGAACAGTTAAAATGTTTTTATATTAATGATAATCACACATTTCTAGAAATCACACGCTGTTAATTCTTTAGAGGAATAACTGGTTGTTGCAACGAATAATTAAAACTTTTTCGAGAGCACACATTTTATTATTGTAAAAAAAGTACAGAGAGGATGAATGCATTCAAGCGACAGTCGACAGATAACAAATAATTTTGCGTGGATAGCTTCCTAGTCATGTACCAGCAATGCGCGGCTCTACAAAACATTGCTCCCACGAAAAAGTAGGCGCTTCACTTCAACACGTTTCAACCCCGTATCTTCTACACCCTTATAGGTATCAACTTGCAACCACCCTTATCTGAGATTTGAGCCTCGTACTTATTGCGACATATACACACTATGCGCTTGCGAAGTGCAGTATTGGCTGAAAAGTGAAATATAGGGACACACACGTCCTCTTTTATATATATAATAGAAGTAGTAACGAACATACACCTAACATTAAAAATCACTATTTACATTAGATACTTGAAGAGCTGCATTGATGATTGCGTAAACATGTTTGGCCTCATCAGAGGCTGAACCGTCATTATGAGGGGCAATATCAGAATCTGATCAGTAATATGCGAATCACTCTTTATGTTTCTTTGTGTGAGTTGCTCGAGCGCGCTTGTACAGAGTTATCCTTCTGAATGTTTCTTTTTTGTGTTTATGTGTCCATAGTTAGCTTATTTATTAGGATATTGCGGTGTATAACTTTTAAGAACTTTCCCGAAAAGGATTATAGGGACTCGTAAGTAACGAAACTCAATAATAAGGGACTTATTTAAATTCGTAGAAAATATAAAAGTGATTCAAGTAGAATGTAAAACTTGCAGACGAATTTGAACTTAATAAAGGTAATATTTTACTTTTATATACCATTCACAGAGCTCCATCCGAGATAAATAAGTCACATAATTAGATGAATTTACTTACCCTAAACGTAAGTATACTTATTTATATCTTTCGCAAACTCACATCAGCCGGTAGTTTAGGGTCAAGCATGCCGATAAGACAGCCCGCGACCGGCGCTAGGGCGACGTAGTAATGGACTCTGTCAGTGTCCGGCAGACCCCTGGACACCAGCCTACGGAACCCGGCGCCTCCTCCGCCCCTCACACATACTCGCGATACTACTGCCATTAGGATCTGTGAAAATATATGTATTAAGTATTAATTCCATCCGCAGTTTTGGTCGAGGAAGAGTGATTTCCCAAAACGAAATCACAAACATATAGACGACGACGTAAAAATATATAGACGTCCCACCCAATCATCTTAAGGGACCGAACAAACGGGATAAAAATACTAATTCTGGGTATGATCTGTTTGTGCGATAAGTTTTTTCTTAATCCTTACAATGGACAGTACACGATGAAAAGAAAAACTTCCACATTCAAACATCTACACAAATTTTCTCTTTTTACTACGTGAAAATACCCCGGACCTTGTCTTATCGAGAGTGACACCGCCCGCTTACTATGTGTGCGTAATTTTTAGTGCGGTCCGACGCGATAATGGCGGCCCATTAATAACAGCATGTTGTCAATGTGTGCGTGTGACACTTGTATGAATAGAGGAGTTGGTATTACTATGGGTGCCTCACTGAATTTGTTGTTCCGTCTATTCTTTTTTTAAGTCAGTGCTTCTTACTAATATTATAAAAGTAAAAGTTTGTATGAATGTTTGGAAATCTTTCACGCAAAAACTACTGAATGGATTTTCATGATCATGATCTGGAATAAGACATAGGATATGCTATCATCCTAGAAAACGCGGGCATAGCTGCCAGCATACAGCTAGTAAGATAATACATATAGAATTCTTCTATAACCTGACAAGTCCTCCCCAAGAGCAGATCATTCTGGTTGTCACTAGCTTCAGGCCTGGTGAGGATCTGCGGCGCGAGGCACAGCGCCATCTCCAGCGCGCGCGCCAACCCATGGTACAGGTCGAAGCAGGTCGCGCACAGCTTGATCTGACGCGGCTCCAGTTGGGCGTCGACTTGGATGCGATCCATCTGGAGAATAAAGAATAGAATAAGGATAACTGTAATTTAATATTTAAAAAACCTCCAATAGTTAGAGCTGATGACCTTGACACGCCTGAACAGATCTTCATAAATTATAGCTAAGAATTATAGCTAATTCGTTTAGGAGCTACGATTTTACAAACAGACACAGACACACAGACACTCCAACTTGCGTCGGTGGTTAAATGAAGATGGCTTTGAAGATGGTCGATGGAAGTTTTGTATTGGTGCAAATCAGATTTTCTCCGGGATTTACACTGGTAAGTGTACAAAATCCAAACAATCCAGGGGGTAGGAGTAGCCATCTCACTTGCCTCGGTACATCCATGATTCCGCATATTTTATGAATTTTCAATAAAGCCGGACGGGACTTCGGGACCAATGTGTGAATCCGGCATAATCCCGGTTAAGCCGTAACGTATGGCAAGCCTATTTATAGGGGATTACCTGAGCATAATTTATGAACTCTGCAAATTGATTAACAAATCCTGAAATAATTAAAACTACTTCCAGATTTTAAGTCATTTAATTTTTCGTTAATTCTTGATAATCGACTTCAAAATTAGGGACAACTCAAAAACTATTAGTCAGATCTAGTTCTAATTTAAATAGGATCACATGACAATCACCAGTTTTCGAGTATAAAAAGAATCACCAAAACGGTGCATCTCGTAAAAAGTTGCGAGTGACCCCGTAAAAACACAAAAAAAATACATTCGAATTTAAAACCTCATCCTTTTTTTGGTCGGTTAAAAATGGTTCGGACTGACTCAAAGTCATTAAGCGCTTCTTTTGCTAAATGTGCCGCAACCACAAGTATAAACAAACGATTAGAGTAGAAATATTGACACAGTGTCTAGCTTCCTCCCGAGTTAAGTTTAATTGCCGCTTCGACAAACACTGCTGTTTGCATCAAGTTATGTTATTTACTCCCAGCTATAAACTTTATATTACATCTCGCACCCTCAGTGGAAAAAAAGCATAAGTCATCTTACGTTGAATTTTTATTTACGTTTTATTAATATGATTGGAAAGAGGGACAAAAGCTGCACATATGCTCAATTTTTTTCAAATTTTTATCATTAATCTTGTCGGCAAATATTATAGAACAGAATAGAATAGAATAAAATTTTATTTCCTCAAGTTAACACTGTAGTACAAACAGGCAATACTCTTACATTATTCTTATAATAAATGTTTTTGCAGCAGTAAGAACTTGACGAAATAAGGCCACACTCAGCACTGGCCGCAGCAAGCCACGACCGCTGATTTTCAGGGCGACCCTAATTCGCTAAATCGCACCGACATAAAGTAGCAACAATTACAATCATAATGGAGGTGGCGTTACCTCTTGCATCATAGTGAAGAACTCAGAGAAGGACCAGTTCAGCTGGCTGAGCATCGAGTTGAGGAAGGCCGCGGCTTCCTTTGGATGACTTGTGAGGTATTCCTTCACTCGCGTCTGTATCACTTCTGATGGACATGGACCTGGATGAAAAGACATCACATTTCTTATTTATTTAACATCATCAAAACTTACAATAGAAATTGTTTATTGTGGGCTAGTGATCAGATTTATATGATAATTCATTTGAGGTAAAGGCATCTACACAGGGGGGCATCTACATCGGGTACAGGACGCCCCCCGACAAGATGGACCGACGACCTGAAGAAGACAGTGGGCATCCGCTGGATTCAGAAGGCTTAGGACCGGTCAGAGTGGCGCAAGTTAGGGGAGGCCTATGTCCAGCAGTGGACCTCCAAAGGCTGATGGATGGATGGATGGAAAGGCATCTAATTCCGCGATATTTTTACCATTACTAGAATTAACAGTAAAAATTAAGTAATCAAACCTCACTGTAGAGGTGGCTATTTTTTTTCACAAGTATTATTTATCTTATTTTTGAAATATCCTCACAGTTTGACAGTAAAAATTTATTAAAAATGTTAAATTATTCAATAAGGAACTTCGTTCCAAAAACGTCAAAAGGATCTAATTTCGTGGTAAAAATATTAGTTCCGAGGTGTTTGTTTCCTAATTCCGAGTGTACAGAATACAACGGAAAGGAGGTGGCGAGAATGATACATGATGTTTAGGGCTTACTATCCGGATATTCGATTTATCCGGATATCCGCCGAATTTTAAAACCGGATAATGGGCTTGTGACTATCCGGATAATTCGAATAAAACGGATAGTAAATTTTTAGTTTTTTTACATGTTTTTTTTAATTGAAATATATGTAAAGGACCAAGATGTAATATTTTAAACTTTATAATCACAAAGTAGATAGTCTATTAGCCTCCAATAATATAAAATACGACCAAATGCCAAAAACCAAATTAGTTAAAAACCCTCATACATATAATTTTAATTGCATGCCCTAATGATGTTTAAAAATCAAGTACATTGTATATATTTATTGTATTTGGATTTTTTAAACAGTCTTCGGCTCTGTGTAATAAGAATGATTAATAAAATGGCACCAAAACATGTTATTTACTTCGATACTACAAATAACATTGTCCTTACATGTTATAAAATGAAAGAAAACAGGAAAAAATTAAGAATTTAACGTAACACGTATGTCCTTACCGAAACACTGACTCATTAGGCCCGCATCAACTTTGGCACCCAAATTGTTTACAGTTGGTTCTCTGTCGCCATACCTAAAAATTAACGATTACATGCCGCTTATAATATACCTAAAAATCTTGAAATAAATATAATAGAAAACATTTATTAAGTTATCAAAGTTTGTATCCTTAATTGTTTCCGCTCGCGGTTTTTTCCACAAACATACATATTATTATTATTTTTTTATTTTCTTTATTAGACACGCCAACAGCATAATATACATACATTCAACTCAGGGGTAATAATTATAAACTAATTACATTTCCAGGTATATATGCCAATAACAGGCTTGCACAACATTCTCTTTCTGGCATGTTATTGCGCTACATACGATAGATAAATTAATATTAATTAAGTTACTATTTGTATATACTAATAATAGTTAAGTTTGTATTTATATATATATATATAAAGGGCCGAATCATCCCAGGAGAATATACAACCGGGATAAAGTCTATCCTATGTTTTAATCCTGGCCATGGATTGTCTGTGTGCCAAGTCATACACGATCATGCATACTTGTCAAGTTTGTAGCGGACTTGACGCGCCATCCAATATACTTGACGGTGTATGACCACGGTATGGCTATCTGGCTATATAGCTGTCTCATGCAGACTGGATGCCGCATCAAGTCAAACTGCAAACACTTAAGGCATCGGTTAGCATATGATCTAAATCCAAACGTTACATAAAAAATCTGATGAATCAGAGAGCCAAAGCCTTAAGCCACAAATATAATTACTTAGCCGCTAAATGTGGCCATTGTCTGTGACGGAACCCGAAGCCAGTCCCATGCCAGAACCGGACCAGCACCCAGTTGGACTGCGCCCACGCTCGGTTCTGGTATGGTTTGATCAACTCTTCAACCATCGACATTTGCCTGTAAATGGGAAAACATGAAGTCGACTCCAAGTCTAGAAGACGTTACATTAAGTTCTCATATGATTTAACTGCACAACCCACCTACTAGTAGAGTCCCGTTAGGTTTTCTGCGAATTTAGGAAAAATAAAAAACAAAAGCAGTTGGATAAATTGTTAAACTTTTTAACTTTTTGTCTATAAATCATGATACTTGATGATGATGAGGGTTTACTTTGGATTCCGGGGATCAATCCTTATTGATGCTAACGGGGAGTCCCATTACTGTAGAGAAAAAATTAGACCTGTGCAGCGGCTTTTTAGGATTACTAGGAACTCTTCGCGTCTAAATTTTCATGGATTTGGTAATGGAAAAGTTTCTGTGCTGTGAAAATTTCACCAAAATAAAGACTTCAAACATAAGGATCACAGAACATAATACTTAATATATAAAAATCATCATACTTAGTTATAAAATTTTTGATAAATATGGGACCAATCTAGAAGTCATCTCTTTCCAACAAAAATAATTATGATATATGAAGGTAGATTCTGAGGTAACAAACATGAAAAAATTAAAGCAAATTGAGAAACTCTTCTTTTTTCGATTTATTAAGAATTATATTATATTAAGAATTAAAAAGAAGTCAAGGTTTTTGGAAAACTCACTGTTTCATAGGCACCCGTTCGATAGCCCTCATGGTGGCCGGCTGGGTGGCGAAGGAAGCCAGGGTCTGGACCAACGATTCTCTCGTGCTGGCCAGCACGATCCTCTGGTCAGCGAACTCAGAGCAGAGGAATGCTGCACAGGAGACTACCAGCTCTTCCCATTCTGTGGAGGACTTTGATTAGAAAAGGGTATCTCAAAAAGAAAAGATGGAATGTTCTAACTGCGTAAACTTTGAAAGTAAACGCAATAAAAATATGGCCGTATGTATATTAAGATGCTGGCAAGGAATTCAAAACCAATAAGGTAAGATACGTTTCTTTGACCTACAATAAATTTTTTGGCAAAAATCTCATCTTTAAAAGGGAAAAAACACATCATAGTAAAGGAAATAAACCGAGCTATTGATGAGCCAAAGGTAGCTGTTTCTAATAATAGCTGTAGTCAAAACTTCAGTGACCTGGTATCTGTTGTACGGGTACTGTAGGGTGCATATACAGGCGCAGCGTATTACACAGTTCTAGCATGGCGTCCACGTGATACTCGGGGACGAAGGCGAAGAGTGATTCCGGGAACTCGGAGTTGTGTGTCTCTACAGGAAGAACTACAATATAATGAATAGAAAAAGAATGAAACTAAGCGCAACACTATAATTTTATCCTACTAGTATTATATGTGAAAATTTGTCAATTGTCAAATGTAATATATCCATATTTATTTATTTATTTATTTAATCTTTATTGCAACAACCTAAATATAGGCTTACAAAGGGCGGACTTAATGCCTGTTGGCATTTTCTACCAGTCAACCCAGGGTGATGGTGAGACCATGTCGCAGAGGTGACAATAAATTGATCATTGAAAATTCTGTTCAATGTCTATATTTGTTACTATTTCACGCAATAACAACTAAATGGATTTTCATGAAACTGTAGACTATAATGATCTGGAATAGCATATAGGGTACTAAGGGGAATATAGGGTAGCCATTAGGGTAGCGTACATTTGGTAGTATTAAATTACAATATTTGAATCTTGCATTCATATTATGTGAAATTATCATAAAAAAATTCAAACTTAGTATTTTAATCGCTTCAAAGAACAAGTAAAATCAAACCATAATCAAACACATTTTAATTAACACCGAAATCAAGTCGTTAGTTAAATAATTTTCAAATCATTTTTAGGCATGCCTAAAGTCAAACAGACCTTTAAAACGGTCGTATCTAAAAGTATATTTACCTCTAATAGGCGGCCCGACTTGAGGATTGGAAGACACGCGAGGAGTCGTTACTCTTGAAGTCGGACTTTGTGGGCTGTAAATAAACGATAAGAAAATGAAATAGATGGATTAGTTAGTTCTCCTGTAGAGCTTTGTGATTCACATTATTGTGAACTCGAAACAACTAGACAAATATACTTTTACTAAATAATCTGGTATGTGAGTAAAGTAGTCTGATTTTGGATATTTACTTCTATATAGATGCGTTATTAGGATTTTTCTGTTACGAAAAAGCGTTACCGCCGCGTGGAAGGGGATAGACGATCGCGTGGAAATATTTGAAATAAATATTAAATATAAATACGTTGCCATTTGCTTTAAATATTTAAAATATTTTTTGGAATATTGTTTTTTTTTGGAAATATTTATTTTTGAAAATTTTTTGAAAATTTTTTGAATATTTTTTTTTATTTTTTTATTGAAATATTTTTTAAACAAAATGTTATCGAATTCCATTTGTCCGTTGAAGTTTCACTTCTACTGTGTCCCAGCACACATTTAGTTTTATTTTTATTTTAAATCTTCATGGTTTCTTTCTACGTTGCATTTTTATTTTTTGTTCTCACTATCTTAGCCGGCAATAAATTGGGGTTGCCTATGGTGTTATTCACATACTGATGTTATTGATGTCCATTATTATTGATATGGGCGATGATGACCACTGACCATTCGGTGTATATAGCCGACAATAGAGCAGACGAGCTACCTGATGGCCGAGGAAGATGAGAGAAGAGAGTCCTAGCTCCAAGCTCCCAGCTGGAACATGTCTCCAATGATGTCTCTAGAGTCCAGCATGATAGAAGAGGAAAGAAACAAAATCCTGGCTTCAAAACCCCAACTGGAACTGCTGGAATATGAGTTTCCAGAGTCCAGACTGTCCAGATGTACCTCTGATCAGAGCTGGAAGTGTACTCCAGCTGCAGCGACGCGTAGCTCGGCTCGCGCAAGATGGAACTCTTACCGGGGAGTATCTCCTTACTCGTCGTCTGAAATTTTAGGGGTTTTAGTTGTATATGTTTTTAGGTAGGTTAGTAGTTATAAGTTACTATAATAGTTCTTAGTTGTTACAAGTTTTTGATCCCTGACGAAAAAAGAAGGGTGTTGTACGTTTGACATATCCATGTATCTATGTGTCTGTGTGTCTGTGTATGTGTGTGTATGAATTACAATGGATGGATTCATTATTGTATAGTGAGAAAAATTTCTCAAACGGTTCCGTCCGTCAGAGGATAATTATGTAAAGATGTCGGACACTTTCGGGAAACTTCCGACAATTGTTTTGTCTTCTGATATGACGCCTCCACTAATCCGCACTGGAGCAGCGTGGTGGAGATGATGAGAGGGATAATCTAGGTCTTCTCTAGAGGTAACCCATGCTCAGTCAACGTCCACTGGCCGTTAATGACTTAAGCAAGCAAGCAACAACCCATAATTGTCCCACTGCTGGGCTCGGGGTCTCCTCTTACAATGTAAGGGGTACAGACCATAGTCTACCACGCTGGCCAAGTGCGGATTGGTAGACTTCACACACCTTTGAGAACTTTATGGAGAACTCTCAGGTGTGCAGGTTTCCTCACGTTAATGACTTGCAGCCATAGTAACTCGTAGTATACAAACTTTATACCTTTTTTTACACAAATACTTAAGTGCTTGACCACAAACCCACCTGATGGTAAGTGGAGATGTTGGTCCAAGGTGGTGAGCTCATTAACTTAGTAAAAGCCTATTCACTCTTTTCTTGAAGACCTACTTGCGCATGCGCCGCGTATTCAGGGTCGGAGGCGAGTCTCAGCGAGTGCAGCGTGCCGGCGAAGTGTTTGGCGAGGTCCATCTGACGTTTCTTCGTCCACGTCGCTCCGATCACCCACGCCATTTGGAGTGAACCCGCCTCTAATTTTTCCTTCGCACAAAATCTATACTATAATAAAACTCAAAGTGTTTGTTTGTCTGTCCGGGCGTCACATAAAAACCCTTGAACGGATTTCGATGAAAATTGGCAAAGTTGTTACTGATACACTGGGTCATATTTTAGACAACTATTCATCCCGTAAAATTTAAAGGTTTCCCGGGAAAACAGGATAAAAGTTTGAATAAGTAAAAATATAATTTCCGTATGCAAAGCTGCGAGCAACAGCTAGTGTACTATTAAACGCTTTTATATTTAGCTTACCTTGCTTGTCGGTCAAATCTTACAAGCTCAATTTGACCTACTTCGTCTTATTCTAAGGAGTTGAATTCTGGTAAGGTATTTCTGTGATAAGCACGGTCTAAGGTTTGGCTTCAGACAAAGAAACTCCTAAACCTTTAACAGCACATTTACAGCCACAATTGTTTTGTTAAATACCTCCATTGACACTATAAAACCGTGTATATTGTTTTTAAATTATTACTCAACTAGTTAATGAATTACCTCATATACACTTTTAGATCTTTCGAGTTCTTTCACCATCTTCTCCATTAATTGTTTCTTAATTCTTTCAACGTCTGTAAATTCTCCGTTGGCACCTGTTGGGGAACCAATCAAATTAACACAATTTAATTTGCACATACGTCACGGTGACGTCACGCACTACGTATTCAATATCGCTAGCATTTATACAAATGCTCCGACAAAATCAGTCGGGGTCGGCCACCCCCCCCCCCCCAGACAACAGACGCAGGGAAATGATGTCTGTAATAATCTTAATTGAAAATATTTATGGAGAGATATAACAGATTAAAACATTCAATATTTTGGCTTATTCCATTTATCCTCCCTAAAACTGCCATTCTATTATTGATTTCGTGGAAACGGAATGACCATTTCCGAGTTTTGGATAAACGAAATAAGCTGGATACTCGGAAATAGTCAATTCGTGTTCACGGAATCCACTCCGTTTCTCTATAAATTCGGAATATTCTAGGGTTTTTATGAAATATGTACTTGGTAAATTTTTTTTTACCAATGTCTTCTGTCTGTATATAAAAGGCAAAAGTGATTGACTGATGTATCAACAGGCCCTTAGGGCTAGAAACTTAAAATTCCTACACGTATTCCTTGATGTAGGCATTCACTAAGGAAGAATTTCTCAAAATTCATTTCCCAAAAGGGTGAAATAGGGAATAAATATATAAGCATAATTTCCTCATGGGAAGCTACGGGCAACAGCTAGTTATCAACATAATACTTGACCACAATCCTTATGCATGGTGTTGGAGTTTTTTTACCTGCGATGTTTACTTGCTATCATTCCGCGTAAAAATTCTTCTGTTAATCTCGTATTAATTTTCTGTTACTAAAATATCTTTTTCTCTCTATCTCTATGCCTCATCAAGAAGAGAGACCCGTGTCCTACAGAGGGCCATTTATGAGTTGAAGCTGTAAATATCCTTGTCTTATTACCTGCCACAACTTGTAGTTCAGTCAGAACGGAGCCCATTCGCTGCTCGATATCGTGGAGACAGTCCGCCATGTCCAGCTGGTTGTCTCGAAGTTCACATAGCTGACAAATTATACTTATAATTTCGTAAATAACCCATTAGTTAGTTACACTTCAACAAAAGGTTCACAAAAGGATTCGTTGATGTTTTTAAAGCTTTTTAAAAGTAAGCAGAAAACTAACTTTACTTTTTATGATTTGAAAAAAGTCATCTTAGACTGAGACATTTTTCATGATATGGGTACACACGATATTTATATTGTACGACGAAACTGATAGTGATTACGTAAAAACGAGCAAAAGGACATTATAATAAGAATATTTATAAGCATTTAGTTTTGCTAATATTGAGCTTAAACCATTTTTTAGCATATTTGTTAATTTAGGCTTTAGAAAAATATACGGCGCCGAAGGTTATTTATGTTAACTTAGGATTTAGAAAATTATACGGTGCTAAAGGGTAAGTTTGGGGACTTGTGCTAAAGCCAATACTACCTTTTCAGCATGTTTGATAGCGGAACCGTGATACAGCGCCAGTAGCCCGTCCAGCAGCCTCAAGTACCCTCCTCTCGAGTCAATCGCTCCAGCTCCAGGCATCATTGATCTCGTGCCTTTTAGAGCCAATGCTGTTTCACCGTTCAACCTAAAATCCATTTATTTCATTGAGCGAAGGTACTTATTTCTTTTTCTTTCGTTTTTTATTTATTAACGTACGGCTTTTGCGTAAAGATAGACTTACAAGTTACAGTTACAGTTAAACTGTCACGTCAGCTTATAAAAATATTTTTCTATCCATCTATCAATTTACAAAAAAAAGAACAAAGCCAGAACCTCTCCATTAGTTGACAAGATCCCAACCAACCAGTCTTCATGTCTTTTAAAGAAAAAAAAATAATGAAGGATTCTTTTTTCTAGTTTTTGACATAAATAATATCTGATACCAGTTGGTGTTCCATTTATCTGCAATGGAGTAACGTGGAATAACTGTACTCTAGGCCTTGTCAATTATGAGGAGAGGCCCGTGTTCTAAAGTGAGCCATTAATAGATTGAAGCTAACACCTGGTTCCAGCCGGTGGCAATGGTGGATGCATGAATCTAGCCATCGATGAGATCACTTGCGGCAGCGTGGCCAAGCCTGGCGACCCGGCCGCCATATCACTTACTCCTAGAGTTGAAACATTTACCTTGAAACCTTCCTATCGTTGAAATATCGCACCCTCCGTGGAAAAAAGGCATAAGATGAAAATTGCAATTTTACAGGTGAACAAAAAAACTGTTAAAATATCAAGTAAGTAGTTAAAGGAATTCACATTACAATTTCTTGAATAAAAGCGTCAAGATTAATGATAAAAATTTGAAACAAATTGTGCATATGCATCTTTTGTCCCTCTTTCCAATTATGTTAACAACTAAAATTCAAAGTAAAACGACTTATGCTTTTTTCCGTTGAGGGTGCGATATAATGTACTAACGTAAGCTAGTAATAATAGTTCAATGAACTACATCCCTATATCTTCCTTTATTATCACATATTATACGTGAGAAACATAAAAATAAATTTTATAACAATAAATTAATCACGTTAACATTCATTTATTTTGCATTTGAATTGCTAACATAATCTGTTGAAGTGAAACGGCCGTTGCCTTCTACAAACAAATTTTTGGCAAATGTGAATTAGAAGATTTGTTTGTAGGTAGATTTTGTTTGAATTATTAATTGAATTAAGTTAGAGGTCGTGGGCGGACTCACTCAGCCATGGCATTCAAGCGGGGTTAGGATTTAACTAAATTATAGAGACCATTTAAATAAACAACTCGCAGGCAGATTTCAAATGCATTGTTCTCGGATATTCATGAAATCAGAAACAGGATGATCTGAAGGGCAGCTGTCTATTCTAGCTGTTATAATCGAATAAAGTTATAGCTAAAGGTAAACTTTTCTAATTAAGTGACATAACTATTAATTCGGTCACAACCCGTTCTTCCTTCTAAAATCATTGTTCACGTCACATATTACTTTACATTTTAGTGAGGAGTGAACATTTATATGTGTAGATAATCTTATTATTCCAATGGCCATAAACCCACACGATTACAAATTACAAAAAAAATACAAATAGAACATAAAAAAAAAACTATAGTAGGTACCTATTTTACGAACAATGTTCTGTAACCTATGTAGGTTAAGTATATGAAGGTTACTATGAATAGCCTAATAGTTTTAATAGATAATTATGCAAAAACAATTCCTATTGAGCGGGCTAAAGGCCAGCATTGCATTGACGACTTTTCTGGTGCAGCCTTTGCCCATTAAAAAAGGGTGACCACTTACCATCAGGTTTTTCTTAAATCTGGAAGTATTTCCTTCCAGATAAAAAATAATTTTCCAAATCAGTTCAAAAATGACGGAACTCTGAAGTAACAAACATTAAAAAATCACAAAACAACTTAATTGGGAACTACTCCTATTTTGAAGTCGATTATTAAGTAACTATTATATTTTAACGCCCCAACTCAGATCACTAACGGTAACTTAAATCGCTACTTAGTAAAGAATCACTATACAAATTCTGTATTAAGTAGCGTTTTAAGTAACCGTTAGTGACTCTGTGTTGGAGCGTAAGATATATATTGTCTTGTTGTACCTTGGTCGATTCCTCCAGCCCTGTTGTAGTTTGGTTCAAAGCTTTGGATGAAAGGGTTGTCTTCCCCAAGTGTATCGACTAGGTCCTGCCTAAAATAATTATATCCGAGTTCATAAAGCGATAAATTTTAATTTTTATTGTAATTTAATTTTTATTTCTTTACTATTATTAATGCGGAAAGACAAATATAGCAACATATTTTTGTATCCTCAAAAAAATTTTACCTATAAGCCACGACATGCCATCGATATATGCAATTAAGGACACTATAATCTAGCAAACTCGCAGAATTATCCTGGTTGGTTATAAGGTACTTAACTCACCGCTTTGTATTTGACTGAGGAAGAAAAATACCGTTCTGGATTACGTAATTCCTGTATTTACAAGCTACCACGCCCATCCACGTCGAAAATGATGCTGTTTTCTGCCAGTAACTTCTGGACAGAAAAAAAACAGCATGGTTTTTGACGCGGATGGGCGTGGTAGTTTGTAAATACAGGAATTGCGTAATCCAGAACGGTATTTTTCTTCCTCAGTCAAATACAAAGCGGTGAGTTAAGTACCTTATTTATTGATCTGTGACTAAAAGTAAAAAAAGTAAAAAAAATTAAACATCTATTTACGCAGCATACCGTAGGGTCCTGACCAAGAACGGTAGAACTCCGCCGAGACGGTCCACATTATAGAAATCCAGCTCGCCATCAATAAATGTTTTGGCAGGAATATGTAATGGCATGTGCCTGAAAATAAAGCAAAATATGTGTTAAATACAAATTTGTGTATGTATGTATTATATGTTTGTGTATATATGTTCGCTATGGACTCCAAAATGGCTCGACCGATTTGATAAAATTGTCAGACAATCTTTGGATTAGATCAGCTGGTGATCCTGTGCGTAGTTCAAATTAGTTATAAATCATACAAAACAAAGACGAAGTTGGTAACGATAGCAACCTGATTTTATTGGTTTTATTATTGGTACTTGTGACCCACCGCGCGTGCAATAACGGGTAAAGGCTCTTCAAAGCCATTTATTTCAGACAACTTTAGGGAAAGAAGGAAATGATGCAGGTAAAGAAATAGTTCTTTCTTATTAAAAAAAGGTAAAAAATATATTTCTATGTTGAAATAGCCAAAACACGAGTTCACGACCCACCTGGTGGGAAGTGACGTCATCAACCATAGGCATCACATCATCATCATCATCATCCATCAAAGAAGAAGAAATACAGAACTAGCTCTCAAACCCAATCTAATTGTTAGCCGGAAGAACTTACTGATGGCCAAGAGGATTCTCCCCCCACAACTGCAACGCCGCGCTGAGGAGACGCGCGTGGCAGCACCAGGATATTGCCGGTGAGTTGCGGGACACGTTGAACAATCTCTGTAATACCGATATAATCATTAATGCCTGGTTTACATTAATTCCAGTCTAGTAATCCAGCGAATCAATTAAGTCCACTGCTGGATTCGATTGTATCGTCTACCTTATTCCAGTCATTTAGAAGCCGTCGATGTGTGAACACTACCGTGACAATGATTTCAAGGAGAAAATGTATCAAGCGGTACTGGATTGGCCGTTTACATCATTCCAATTGCACTGGAATGATTGCACTGGATTTAAAAATAGACCCGCTAATCCAGTTACTGGATTGGAATGCTCTGTGGATTCAGTGCATTCCAATGGTAGTTTATATTTTTCCAGTAGCAATGTAGCGGTGGATTCGATCACTGGACTGGAATAATGTGAACCGGGAATTACGTGTAATTTACTGAAAATGTCAAATACGCTTAAGGTCGAACAGTCAAAATATCAAATATCAAACTGTCAAACCTGTATTTTGTCAAAGATGCCAACAAAACCGTAAATGGTTGAAATTGTTTACAATTTACGGGTTTGACACATAACACAAAATTCACAAAAACCAGTCACTTTCTTACTGGATTTATTTAGAAAAGGGTTCCATAAAGGGAGGATGTAATTTACCGCTTAATATCGGTGAATAAAATATTACATCCTCGAATGTAAGGAACCCTAAACGCACCAGCGAATAAAAAGCCTATTCACATTCAGTCGTGCATGAAGATATAGCTGTCGGATATCGAGTTACGATACCTTACCAATAGTACGAAAATGTAAATAATATATTGGAAACGTAATGGTTCTGGCAATGGAATGTATTGTAATGTAATACGAAACCTGCTTTGAATATCTGACGCGTTATAGGGAAAAGTCCATATTTATCGAAAGATTTATATAAGAAATTTTATGATATTTTCGAGGAATTCTGGGAAATTGTCTTTTTGGGAATTTGAATTATTGGGGGGTTTGTCTTTTTAGCTATTGGAAATTCTGAACCTATATCAATGAAATTGTTCACGAGGTTAATTTCCTTTGGATTCGATCCCGGAAGGGGTAGACATTTGTGTCATATATGTAAATACTTATCTATTTGTTTGTCTCATATCTTTATGTCTTGTCAATGCCACCCGTGAGAACTCTCTTTGTGCACTAGTGTGAGTATTGAAGTATTTTTATCAGTAGATTGGAACCGGTGCCCAACTAAATTAAATATTTATTTATTTATTTATTTATTTATTTATTTTTGCAACACCTAAATCTAGGGTATACAAGGGCAAAAACTTAATGCCTAATGGCATTCTCTACCAGTCAGCCCTGGGTGCTGGTGAAAATGTTAGATAGGCGCAAACTGTCGATATTAACAGTCAAAAAAAAATATAATGTGATATGTGTGTGTGTGTGTATATTATGTGATCTGACAAGGGCCCCTAACTTTCTTGTGGCATAATTCACGTAACATGGCGCATCAATATCATGTTTCTGTCACGTTAATTAGCTGTTGTACCTTAGCTTTAAAATAGGTTGGGTTAGGTAAAGTAAAACTCAAAATCAATTACCATTACCATGTCCAATATGCAGTTGTCCATGATGTATCTCCTGAACTTCTCAAGAAAGATCTTTCTGGTGGATGGAACCATGTTCGTGCCATCAGTATTATCCAAAAGCATCATTAGGAATTCCAGCTGAAAATTACACAATTACTATTCAATCCATTCTCGTAATCAATATCGATATATTAAAGTCGCCATATTATGTATCTTAATAATATTTGATTGCATGGATTCCATCATCAGAACTAATCTGACCTGACCTAAGTCGAACATAATTATCCTTTCAAATGAAAAACGAATTTCCAAGTCGATTGATAAATAAATAAATTCTAAGGTGAGAAACTTACTAAAAAAATATTCAACCGAATAGAGAACCTACTTTTTTAAATTGGGTAAAAATATTTCTCTATCACCTTACCTGAATCTGTTCTAAAGGTTCAACGGCTTTGGATATTTTCTCACAATCTTCCCTGAACTGTGCTTCATTACGGGAATCGTCTTGTGGGGTAGGAAGTATTTTGCCGATCTTCTCTAAAAATGCCAGTATTAGTGATACAATAGAGATATCGTTTATTATATATCACATATAATTACACAATTTAACGCATATTTGTATAACTAAATGTTGTACCATGCAGTTTTATCACTGAGGTAGTATATACTAGTAGTAGTATTATACTTCCAGACAGGTTTTCGGTAGAAGTACCATATATTGTTTTAGTATCCCTAATTATTGTTAAGAATAAGAAATGCTTAAGGACTACAAATGAAAAATAATAACAAAACACGTGGATAAGTGAAGAGTAGTAAACAAACAAACAAGCAAGTAGTAAGCAAACATTAAGTATTGTTAGACTGTACGTCTAGAGTGTAAAGTTAGGCTAAAATCGAAAAAAAAGTAAATCGGTCAGGAAGATTATCGGAAAAGCCAGCTCACCTGTAGCACTAGGTACAAACACTGAACGTTTTATGGTGCCCTTTTCAGCCATTTCTGGAAATACAGTAACCATATTAATTTGTTAGAAAGTTCAAATTATGTATATTTGTACTTCGGTTTCGGTGTAAAGAATGTTTATTTCTCACAAGTCATTCATAAAAGTACAATGTCACTTAAAATGAGAAACTTAAAATGAAGTATGGTTTTGTTCGGCGAAGTTGTAAATTTTATTGTATTATGTACCTAAGTGTGTGTGTGTATGAGTGTGTTTGTGTGTGTGTTCGTGGTGTGTGTTTGTGTGTAGAACTTAGATAATGTATTTTACCGGCTATTCTTGGATCAGTCTCTCCATGAACAGATGTCGGTCTCTGCCACCAAGGCTTGCGAATAACGGAACGAAGGACGTTTTCATCGGGGCACTTGACGTTTAAGAAATTGTCAAAGCTGGAAACGAAGAACCATTCCTAAGGTTGACTGGTAGAGAGAATGCTGTTTAGCGTTAAGTCCGCCTTTTGTACCACTTATTTGTTAAGGGTCATTAAAGCATAAATAAATAAGAACTTAGAGAATTTAGGGCAGGATTTGATGAACAAATTACAGAATAATATTTAACAAATAACGTGACAAAGAATTTTACTTTCTCTACTAAACGTTAAACATCATGTAGGAGGGTAAGGGATTCAGAATCAGAATTTTGGTAGAGGAGGACATTTTCATGTGCCTGATAAATATTGTGTGAATATATCATTAATTTGTGTATGTCACTCGAAACAAAAAAAACACTGTTTCGAACTTCCCTTCCCTTCTAAACTCCTGCAAGTAACTACTTATAGACAAATATACAAGTTAAGGAAGATTTTTACGATATTTTATTGAAGAACACGTATTTAACGAGATGGTGCCTCGTCTCTCGATGTTGCATCAGGCCACACAGTACATAGACACCTTCTATTTGTTGAGTGAAGTTTATATCCTGAAATATAACATCTTGTTTCATGCTTTGGAGTGTACTAGGTTATTTAGCCTATCCTATTCGGGTTTGGACATAGTGAAGTGCTGATAACTTTAATCATTGCATGATACGATCCGTTTTGGCAATATTGATAGATATTTTATGTCTTGTAATTTTAACCAGTAAAGATGGAGAAGACAATAGCTTCTTTGAGCCAAATAGGCATTGTAATGAATGGGGAATCAATGGTAGTAAATGCGATTCCGAAACCATTCAATATGCACTAACATAATCTGGTCAAAATTTATAAAATTCGGTATATACTCAGATTAAAGAAGATGAAATAGAAGATGAAACTCTTTATTATCTGTAGTGATCTAAGTTAAAAGACTGTTACCGGTGAAACTAAGTCAAATAGCAGGCATTCTCTGACGATACAATGTTCCAGTATATCGCAGAGTGCCGCTTCGTCGAGGAATGTCCAGAGAGAATCCAACAGGGTACACAATCGTGGCTGGGGTTGAGCCAGAAGCTTTGTTGATATACCAATCTGAAAACCAACACTATTTTCGAAGTTATCGAAAATTATTTTGGGGTGAAATAAACGCTTAAACGTTTACACTCATAATTCATACCCCGCCCGCAGTAGGTTTTCACCTGTGTCGCTGGTGGCATGGACGACACATAACACATCACAATCACACCCTGCACCCGAGTACAAATATTCATCTGTCACATAAATATCTGCCCCGGCTGGGAATCGAACCCGCGAACTCTTGCTTCACAGGCACGATCGCTACCAACTAGGCTACAGTCTTCGATAATTTTATGTGACGTTGTCAGCGTATAAGCAAGATTGAAAGCAAGATTGATCACTATGATTTTGGGATTGATATTGTATATACTTTTAACAGATTTATATCTGTATGTTACTAAGTGGGCTCCCAATATCTTCTAGTGTTACTGATGTCCCTATGTGACGGTGACTACCTACCAAGGTTTCGTCTACTCGTTTGCCAGCTATTAAGCTCATCATATGCAGCAAGCATCAAAGGAAATAGGTGTAAATAATATGGCTTCAACCCATTAATGGCTCACTACTGGGCACGGGTCTCTTCTCTTAAGGAGGCCTAGAGCATACTCCACCACGCTGCTCCAGTGCGGATTGGTGGAGGGGTTAGTGGCCAACCCGAGTGTCGGAAGTTTTCAAACCGCCCGAGGGCCTCTAAAATGGTCTAACGACTGTTATCTTATGATAACAACCGGGACCGACTGCTTTACGTGCCCTCCGAAGCACGGAAACGTTCAAGAATTTTTTGCCACTAGCGGTCACCCATCCAACTTACGACCGCGCCCGCTGTTGTTTAACTTTGTCGATCACTTGCCGCTGGGCTATGAGCGCTTCGTAAATAATATACTTGATAATAATAATTACGCTTAATAGCACAATCTGTTACGGCTAAAACTACAGCGTCATCTCTTAATAAAAGCTTGACAAGTATAATTAAATTTATGCTTAGTAAGTGTTTATACTATGGACATTGTTCTATTAATGCTTTCATGCTTCGTTAATATACAGTTTTACCATTTCTTTTTGTATTTTTGGGTGGAATTTTGTAATTATAATTTGCTGATAATTGCCTGACGATGATAATTATGAATTCAACATATAGAAATACTATATTTATCTATGAAAATATTTGTAGTGAACAAAGCAATAAAATTAAGAGAAAGTATCTCATAATGATCTAATTCTAGATACCAATCGTTAGAAAGAATATGCACAAGTAAACTAAACGCAGAAATTTCTCGAAAACTAACTTTCAGCTTAAAATCCTCAGACCTCAGTAATAATCAAAAGTACTAACAAATCCTTCATTCCGTGCTTTCAGATAAAACTCGACTGCATGAGGGTCTGGTTGCAAGCTTCTGGTCTTCACGCCAAGTGCCCCTCGCAACCTGGGCAGGAGTTCCCCCACTACCACATAGGAGAACCGGAGAACGTTACCCAGTTCTGCTACCACCAGGCGAGTGAGAGAGATGAGGAAGGCCTGTGGAGAACATGAGATTAGCCATCCTGTGATGGCAGGGACCAGTTCTTATGAGAGCATACTCGAAGACTTGTATGCAGAGCATGAGGTACACACTCAGAATACTAAACAAACGGTACAAATACAATAAAACATTTCACTGATCGGTGTTTGGACATGTCAGCAATTTGAAAATCAAAATTTTACCAAAAAATAACCGCTTCGTCCACTTTGGTAACTAAAGTTACGTAACCAGTTACAAGAGAAGATTTTTCTTTCGCTGTTTGGTAACTAGTTGTGAAAGGAGAATTATTTTTCCATTTTCGTAGATCAAATTATTTCCATCCCTTCGTCCACTTTGGTAACTAACATTACCCATTTATTAGTTACTAACGTGGACCAGGACTGTTTTTCCGAAGATCTGGACTATCCTACTGCTTTTTATGTAGGTACAATTGCAAACACTTAAAAACATGAAGTTTTTAATAAATATTTAAACATTTATTAAAACCTTCATGGCTTCATAGCTGTTAACCAAACAGCTAGGAATCAAGTCAAGAGTTCAGAGGCGGCATGTTGCGCGATGTGCAGTTATGGCCCCTTTAAAATATATTAGCTCTGGTTACAGTTATGCCATCATCTATATATCATTATACTACATCGCCACTTACCATCAGGTGGGATTGTAGTCAAGCATTAACATAAAAGGTATATATATAAAAAATGCCATGAAGAGATCGCCCAAAACTGATCCAGTAGCAAAATTTAACTCATACTTTGATCATTATTGGCTGATAGATTTAAATTTCATTAAAATCTGGTGTTGTGAAGGGGAAGAGTTAAGAAGTAAGTAATAACCATTTGGAAGGATTGCATTCTAGAATTAATCATTTTGTGGGAAATAAAAACCCATCCATCGCAAAAATTTTGGATATTCTAATTAAGGAAACAAAAATTAAATCAATTAATTCGGCAGCTTAACAACGGAAAAGCAACAATTATGATAAAATTGACACTGAAATAAATGCAACTATAGAGCAATTAAAAAATAAAGAAATTACAGTCGGACATTGTTTGGAGCTAATTAATCCTTTTATGATTTAAATTTAATTTCTCTAATATCATTTGATTGTTAATTATACTTTCACATGTTTAAAATGTTTATTAATCCAGTAGGTACCAAAAGGTATCAATAAATACTAATGTTTTATTTTTTAATAAATGTTTAAATATAAAAATATGTTTTATGTGTTTGCAATTGTACATAAAAAGCAGTAGGATAGATCTTCGGAAAAACAGTCCTGGTCCACGTTAGTAACTAATAAATGGGTAATGTTAGTTACCAAAGTGGACGAAGGGATGGAAATAATTTGATCTACGAAAATGGAAAAATAATTCTCCTTTCGCAACTAGTTACCAAACAGCGAAAGAAAAATCTTCTCTTGTAACTGGTTACGTAACTTTAGTTACCAAAGTGGACGAAGCGAAAATAACGTATTTCAAAGAAAAAGTCTTCAAAAAACAGTCCAATCGTCAAATGCATAAAAATATTTGAGGAGTACCCTCAATTTCCTTTTCCCTTTCTAACCGTCTCAAAAAAGGGAGGAGTTTTTGTACATAAGATAGTTTGGGTTATCATTTAGCGTTTATTTCAAGGTTATAGGTGGACTTGGTGATGATGTATTAATCAGCTTGAGTTTCGAAATGTTTATGCAAATATAATTCTGCGAATTTTCGACTACTGAGGGCCAAGATAAATGAATACAACCGCCGAAAAAACCTTGCGTTGTTTACCTCGGGCGTCGCTCCCAATTAACTTAAGCCGTAGGCTTTGAGCACGGCTGACCTATCAAAGGTTATTTATTATAGATCATAAATACCAGGCCTGTAAAAATACCCAGACGCAATTTGGCAGGAATTCTGTAGGCTTTGAGTACTGAATTACAAACTGCTGTAACTAATACGCATAATATATATTTATTATTACTGATATAGAATAACATAAATAATATTTTGACAATTCGTGTGGTAATATAATCTAATCTATACTAATATTATAAAGAGGAATGATTTGATTGTTTGCCTTGAATAGGCTCCAAAACTACCGAACCGATTTGAAAAATTCTTTCACTGTTGGGAAGCTACACTATCCCCGGGTGACACAGGCTATATTATAATTTTTTTTACTATTTTTCCTGAAGCGAAGCGAGGGCGATTTCCTAGTCTAATATATAAAATCTCGTGTCGCACTCTTCCGAAACGGCTCGACCGATTTTTACCAAATATTGTGTATATTTGGCAGATATGAGAATAGGTATTAAAGTACCCGTATATTTTATACCGCTAGGTGATTAGGGTGTCCCTCCTATCCAGATTTTTTCTGCTTTTTTTTTGACGAATTTTTTTTTGTATTTTTTAGATTTTGGCCAAATAATTTGATATAAAAAATGTTGCAGAACTTTGTCTGCCTCGTCAACTAGTGTATAGTGTGTAAGTAAGGCGTTTGTTCCTATAACAAAATAAATATTTTGACTATGAATAAATAGATACCGCTCAAAGAGTCCTAATGACGATTTCCAGATGTAGAAAGAATGATGAGTTTAAAATGTTTTCGGTCTGGGTGTGTCTGACACCCCCCAACACGGAAAATCCTAGAGTGGTGTATTTGTAATATAATTATTTTCCACCTACTTTTCTGGATATTTTCTTCGTGTCAGCGCTCTGCACATCCACCATGTTATGGGGCGATGCACGTGGACTGTATATCGAGCTGGAGCTGTGGATACGAAGGGCTACTTCTTCTTCTGCAGCTTTTGATGACTCTGACTTAGCCTGTAAATAAAATTATTGGATTAATCATCATCAGGCAACGTTATTCGAATAGATAAAATTTTAAATAATTATTATCATAACGTTAGTTGTCTTCTTCTGCTCCTTCTAAACCTTCAAGCCTGATGTACAGCTCTTTTTCACCTTCTTGGCTTTGACCACTTTTTCATTCTGGCAGCTAACTATCAAAATGACCTCCCACGTTTTGCTGTTTATTTTATCTAACCCCTGACTGTTTACCACGGGATTCCTGATGTATTAGGCTTGCATATAAGAAGGAAACTTCTTCTATACTAATATTATAAAGAGGAAAGATTTGATTATTTGTTTGCATTGAATAGGCTCCGATACTACCGAATCGATTTGAAAAATTCTTTCACTGTTGGGAAGCTACATTATCCCCGGGTGACATAGGCGATATTATACTTTTTTTTTACTATTTTTCCTGAAGCGAAGCGAGGGCGATTTTCCAGTATAATATAAAACTGACAAACCCAAAATCCGTATTACAATGTTTTTCAAAATCAGTGATTTTTAGACTCATATCACTAAAAGTCCACCCAGGTCTCCTCGGAGAAGTAAGTAGACAAAGTTGATTAATTTAAATTCTGACATGGAGTTAAGGCACAAACATCCAAACTTATGCTTGCCTTGAACTTACTCAGTGTGTCCACTGCCTAAGCTTTAAAGGTACAAAAATCTCACTTTACTACTTTTCGCAGTAACAGGGGGCTTCAGATCAGACATGCTGAGCTCATCAACCAGAACGTCCAACATCTTGAACAGCAGCGTTGCTCTAGCGCACTCCTTCACTGGCGCTGCTTGTAGAGGCGCATATCCTTCTACGGGGAAACTGGAAAAAGTGGTTGATTGGCCAATCTATTCTCTTCTACTGGAAATTTTCTTTCCATGAAGAAAAAACGGTCCTTTTTTGGTCGAGTGACAGCTATTGACAAACTTCCAAAAGCTTCAGTATTACAAAAGTTTCTCATTTATGAGTAGAGTTCCAATACAATGCCGCCAATAGTTGCAGAATACTTAGTTGATACATTTTTTTATGGAAATAGCTCGCAAACGAGCTGACGATCCGCCTGATGGTAAGTGGCTATCGTCGTCCATGGACATCAGCAATACCAAAGGCATCGCTGATGCGTTGCCGGCTAAGAAAGAAAGAAGAAAAGAAAGAAAGAACTAGCTCTGAAGCCCCCAGCCGGAACACGACGAGTCGTTTGGCTGGCACATGCTCAAGCTATCCAGGCGAACCCAATGGAGAAATAATAATAGTAATAATGGTATTAATTAACAATTAAAATCAATATTACCAATACAATCCCTCTGAGGGCCCTACCACCAGCGGGTTGGATTTAATCTCCTCTTACGACACCCATCCAGCGTGAGATTGGGGTTATATTCTAAGCCGCCTCAATATGGCAAAAATATTATACATACATAAACGACACATGATACATAAATAAATAAATAAATAAATAGTTAACGCTTCACACTCATAACCCCACACTAGGATTCCCTGTGTCGTGGGTGCCATGGACAACATACAAAACAAGGACACTCACACCCAGACCGAGAACAGAAATTCAAACTCATCATTCAAATTTCCGCGTCGCTGGGAATCAAACCCAGGACCCTTGGCGCGGCGATCCGGCATGGTAACCATTGCGCCACGTCATACATAAATAATACTTACACAAAAGGGACATGTCCAAAGTTAGCGTAGAGATGTTCTTGCATTGCCAGAGACACAGCAGGAAAATATGCCACGCCAATGCCGTGAGCTACCTTGTCGAATGCCATGCCCAGAGATACGCCATTTCTGAACAGAACATCAAGAGCAAAAATTATTCACCCACTTCAAAACAAGGAGAAAATTCTCAATAGGGATGTTGACACTAATTATAAATTAATATAAATTTATGTCTAAAATATTAGTGGTAACATTTAAATGCCTAAAATATGATTCTTTTATTGAAATCAATCACAATAAATTAAATATCATTAATTTAAAATGTTAAAAATTGTACTCACTGTCATGTGACCTCAAACGCCATTTTGAGAATATGACGTCATTGGAACAATTTTATATGGAAATTCAACAAACTTCAGTAGACAGATAGTATTGAATATCGGATATTGACGTCACGTGACGTTTTTGATGGGAAGTTTGATAATGAATTTTATTTATCAATTTTTGTTTTTAAATTGAAGATTATTATTTTTATAATATTTTTTTCGTGAATATTGAGGTTCTATCTATAAAATAAAATTGAATCCTAAAATTAGTCAACATCCCTATTGTTCTCGGTTGTATTTTTTTGCTAACTCCGTCTTTGGAAAATTATTTTTTAATTGAAAGCTGATACTGCTACATTGGTTCTTAAATTTTTGAAGTTATTCTTCTTTAGGCACGTTATCAAATTAATGGAAAAAATGATGAGAGTGAAATTTTAAGATTTGTACGAGTAAGCATTGATTTATATGAAAAAAAATATTATTATTATTTTTATTATATTGTTTTTTTTTTTAATATTGTTAGAATATTGTTTTTGAATATTATTATTTTCGAATATTGTTTTTTTTTTAATTGTTTTTTTTTCATGCCAAAGAAGTATAACTTCTCACGTGCGTACATAAGTACACGTTTATGTTTTTTTGTATTGTTGTTGGATTATGTTATACTTATCAAGAATTCAAAATTCTTTCAAGATTCTCGGGTTTACTAGGAATATTTTGACTTTTAAGTGTTAGCCACTATGAATTTTGATGACGCAAAGCTTTTACACTTAGCAAATAATTGGGACCATATTAAATTAAATGCAAAATATTCGTTTGGTATTAATTAATAAATTTATCGTCTGGTAAAGAACTTAGGTGTCACTCCATAAATCTGACTTTGATTGAAACATCACAGCCATTCCACGCTCATAGCCAAGACTGTTATTGTTGTCTATTAAAATTTGTTTCGAAAACACACAAAGCAATTTCCAAGTGATTCCATTATCGACTTGGGTCTACACCGCAGAAAGTTGGAACCCGCTGAGTTTTGAATTTCAATAGAATTCCCCACGACGGGTGGTACGAAACAGATCAATACGTTTGGAGAGTAAAAGTTTGTTTACGGACTCGAGGCAAGAGGTTATTACCGTATAAATCAAATACATAACATATTGGGAACGCTAATAATAATGGCATATGGGAATAGGTTGTCCGCTTGAGTATATTATCAACATTATTATTAAGTCTTTGATATTATTAGACTAGGTACTTATTATTTTTCTGTATCACTTTCCTGACTAGCTACCACTCTCTTCAATCAATTAATCAATCATTTAATCAATCATAATCTTGCTTGAGTCAACTGCTAAATGAGTTTTCTTGCTTTTTCCCTCTTCTTTCTTGCCCGGTAAAGCATATGACTGTGATGATTTTCATGTTACCTACTGATATCCATGGGCTTTCTAACCACCTAATATCAGGTGTCGCGTCGACATGATTGTCAACTCTTTACATAGAACTACTGACAAACTTTGCGAAACCAATCTCTAATAAATGAATATCATTTTAAAACCACACCTATAATACTCCAGCGTTCCCTTATCCAAGTCCAGACAGGAACCTATGACGTCACCAGAGAGCCACGGATCTCCATATGGAGAAGTGGAGACGTTCCATCTTCTCACTCTGCCTCCGTCGTAGGCGTAAGAGTTGGCAGTGTCACCAACCCCTGTGTCCATTGAAAAGGTACAAGAGGCTGTACACCAACCTATCTGAAAAAAGATTGGGTTTTCCATGATTTTGTCAAGGATAATCTAGTGTAGTCTGGTATGAATCTTAATGATAACTTTGGATTCGTTTCTGATACCATTTGTATGACCGTTCCTAATATTCTACCCATAACTTCTACTTTTTGACAGTTGCTAGTTACTGAAGTTAAATCGGATTGACAGAATATAGAGAACGGTGTTTTATGCTAAAAGAGAGCCAGTCTTTTCTTTCTCTCTCTCTTCTCCTTTGTTGTTGATGATTTTCATGGACGGCTGTGACCATACCACCTCATTTGTCTTCTACTTGCAAAAAACAGCATGTGGTGATACCTGCATAATTCCCTTGGTCCCAAGTTGAACTTCATACATCCACTTGCCGCTGTAGACGCAGGCCGTGGCTCTGATGGTTGAGAAGCTGGAGAGACCCTGGACGCTCACCCGTTCGTCCCCAACGAGCACCAGCCTTCCAGTTCCTATGTTGATAATTGAAGTATTATTACTAGCGTATAGAACCGACATCGCGAACACCATGTATGTCCCAATGCATTGGCGCCACGTGGCTTCAATCTTCAATGGATTCGTTCGATTTTGAAAGTAGAACGGGGGCTCAATTTTGAAAGTCGAACCTCCCGGGCGGGACACACATTTTGTTCGAGATGTCTGTTCTATGACATTATACTTCAATGATGTTGATGGTATATTTGGTTTATTGTTTCCTGGCAACAGTATAATTTGAACCTTTTACGTTTACGTTGACATTTCTGTGTCTTGGTACCCCGCACTTAAAAACTAATTTAGATGGGATTCTTCAAATAAGCATATCTTTCACATTTCTGGACGGATTGACATAAATGAACACACTTAATATTACTACAAGGTGTCTACAACATGTAAGTGAAAATCGTATCCAAAAAGGTTAAGCCACAGAGACTAGCGGGATAAACTCCCAGACAAACAGACAAAAATTCTAAAAAACAAAAAACAGTTGGAACATAGTTTGTTTAGCTTCATTTATAGTAGGACAATTATTCATGCATTATAATATTTTCTTAGCAGGAATAAACCCAAATAATTATTTATCTATCTAATTATAAAAACAATGTTATATCTCAGACAAACAAACCAAACAAACAAATCTATGACGTTAATAAATGCCTCCAAAATTTTCCAGATCAGATGACTTGCAATATATTAATGGGTTAAATAATTATTTAAACGGTAATAATAACACAGTTTGGGGATGCAATTACGAAGTAACTGATAGCATTAATTTCGAGAGAGCAATTGCTGGCGGGGTGCCAGAAAGGGAAGCATGTTGCAGCGTTTACGATGAGATTATGACTTTATATAATCCCATTGTCTTTTATGTCAGTTATTATATTTCGTTTTATGATAATTGTGGTAATACAAATGCTTTATTGAAAGTATCAATAAATGGAACAGTTACTATAGGAAGTCTTCAAATTACGCAAGATTTGTCATTGCTGCCATTTGCGTTGTATTGTCAACAAAAAGAAAAAAGCGTTTTGAACAGATTATTCAGAGGGTTATTGAAAATTGAGATAATAGAACCAATTACTAGGAGCTGATCGAGCAGTGACTATCGTGGATGCCATATGGATTTATGCTATTCCACATCTATGCCTATTTTATGTTTTTTTTTTTTTAATATTTTAATAATTTTAAGCACAATACTTAAAATGGAAACTGTTTTCTAATTAATTAAAATGTTTCGTAATTTTTAGAATCACCTATATTATGTCACAAAGCCAACATCGATAAGAAAATTATGATTTCGAAAAACTTTGATTTATTTTACACTGATTCTACATTTTATGCGTGATCTTCGTACGATCGTATGCTAGATTAGTAAGATTAGGGATTGGATTTTATAATCGTCAAACGTGTAATATTATCTCCGTCTCTGGTTTGGAATCATCATTAATATGATGATTAATGATTCACCGTCGACATGATAATCGTCTGAGATCTAGCTCGTGTGTGATAATGTGATATAAAGATTAGTTTAACCCGCGATCACTCGCGCGGTTTTTTGCCCCGCGAGCACTCGCGGGGTGCTGTGGACACCCCACATAAACAAAGTAGATTTTCAAAAATGTGATTGCTGTAAGTGTAATTCGACAAATATCATATGATATTGCATTACATCAAGCATATAAATAAAATACGCAACCTTGAATATAAATTGTTTATTCAGTTATATAAAACATTATGAAAATCAATTTTTTAAAGCATATTATTGAGACCATTCCTCAAAAAACCTAAATAAAAATAACTTTACAATTTTTAACAAAATTTATTTTATTGGTAATCAAAAATATAAAGTTCAAATAACAAACCAAAATAAATGTTTCTTATTTTTCATACGAAAAAGTGCAAATAAACTTAATGTGTTTTTGGTACATTAATTGCTTACAAAAATTTCAGTAGCTCATGGTCTTTATGTTTTTTGACCGAGGTAAAGCTATGCATAGCTGTTTTTTTGTCGGGGACACCACTTCAGAGCTTGGCCCAGCACCTTTTGAGTGCTTTAGGTAATGATGATTGAGTGGATCTTTTTTCAATGTGAGCTTGAACCTATTCTAACTCATAGATTACGAAATTCACTCATTTTCATCTTCGCTTCTGATTGCGCAACGTTCTAGTTATGAATAATAAAACCATTGATACCAGAAGTATCCAAAATATGAAAAAACCCCCAAAGGCTCTTCCTCAGATTCTTGTAATGATGAACATCCTATTCTGGAATATCCTGTTCTGGAATTGAATAGTGCTGATGATCTCGTACATGATCTTCGATGCTAGCATCGCTTTCGACTGTAACATTGTCTTCATTTCCTGACAAAACTTCTTCTAACATAGACGACAGTCTTGTCTGTTCAAATTCCCAACTCATCTGGTAAGAAATACAAATAAAAACAATGAAATATATGCACAAAATATTGATTGTATGATATTCATATTTACTGTATTTTTTTAACCCTAAGTAAATTAACTGATACGAATTTTCACTATTATTTATACTGGGGTAAATATCTAATCAACTAGATGCTTGAAATATAAAAATTATCCGAAAAAACGTACCTTGTTGATATAGTGAACCTTGTAAAAAGTATAGCGCGAGCACTCGCGGGGTGCCGTGAGCACCCCACGCAAACTTTAAGACGTCCTCACGTAACAAATTTTGACATTGCACCACCCTTCTCACCTCTTATCGCTGCATTTAGACGCCACTTGAAGCTACTCAGATGCGTAAGTTCATAAATAAAGAAAAAACCATAGTTTTTAACGTTCTTAAATAACTGGGGTGCTGACAGCACCCCGCGCGAGTGATCGCGGGTTAAAGCAATATTTTTCTGAACATTTTATTTCTAATATTAGTAAACTTGTGTAGAGTTGAGTCGAGAGTTTTTTAAGAAGAAAACCTACACAAAGGCAATGTCTATTGCTACTGAAATATAAGTACAACAACCAATTCAATTTCTTAGCTGCTATAATCAAAGATATAATAGAAGTAACTACTAAGGCTTTATTACTTTTTTATTCGTTATCCGATAAAAAGAGGTTTTTACTGACAGGGGTTTTAGTAAGATAGACCGTCGCTCGTAAAAAACAACTTTGTAAGGATTGTAAGTGCTAACCTTCTTCAATTTTGTGTGCACGAGATTTTTACATTGAAAAGGAATTGGGGACATTTCGCTTACAAATATTATACACCCCTCTTGTGAACAACGTGATAAAACATAAATGTAGGTATCAAGAATTGAGCGAACGGAGCCTTCCCCATTACATTTTAATTTAATTGGTAGGTAGGTACATATTATCAAATAATTCTGTCATTATGGGGCTTATTTTTTTTTAAGTTAATGCTTCACCACAATCCCACCTGATGGTAAGTGGCGATGTGGTTCATGATGTTAACATACAATATCTCGTTATTATATATGCTATACAAGTACTTAAATAAAATTGGAGTGTCTGTTTGTAATATTAAAATAACCGCTTTTTACTAAGTGCTTTGGATGTATACACGGTACATATACCAAAACAACATTTTTTACAATGTTTGTCTGTCTGTTTGTTTCAACTAATCTCTGAAATGGCTAGACCGATTTTGACGAGACTTTCACTGTCAGATAGCTGATATAACAAGGAGTAACTTAGGTTACTTTTATTTTAGAAAAAAATAGTTATAGAAAAAAAAACGCGATACGAAGTTCACCGGATCAGCTAGTCTATAATATAATAAGCTGTTACCTGTAGACGCATCGAAGACTACAAGTTTCGGTCCGACTCTACCTGGCCTATCATCTGCTGCTTCTGTATTCTGAGAGAAAAAACTTTGTGTTACGTAGGATGTCAACAATATGCAACAAAATATTAAAACACGATAAACTGGAGTGATGTGCAGTATCGGCGTCATTTAGAGGCCAAGGCTAAGCTGGCCTCCAAGAAGCTTGGTGTCCTGAACCGGGCTAAGCAGTACTTCACTGCAAGGCACCTACTTATGCTATATAAAGTTCGTCAGGCCCCACATGGAGTACTGCTCGCACCTCTGGGCAGGGACGCCGCAATACTAGCTTAACCCATTTGACGCCATACGGAAACGTGCGGTCCGAGTTGTCAGCGACCCACGAGTCACAGGTTAGAACACCTGAGCTTCAAAAGAGATATAGTTCTCTCTGTATGTTCTACCGACTTTACAACGGTGAGTGCTCCGAGGAATTGTTTTACTTGATGCCAACTTCACCTTTCCATCATTGCACCACTCGCAGAGGATTGAAGTTTCATCCACACAGATTGGATTCGTGGAGAACCTCTACGGTACGATTCTAATGATCTTTTTTTGCCACGTACTTGCAAGCTATGGAATGAGCTTCCTTCTGAGGTATTCCCGGAGCGCTATAACATAGGGTTCTTCAAAAAAGGTGTAAAAAGAGTTCTCCTTCAGGGCCGGCATTGGCGAATCCTCTGGTATTACTCATGTCCATAGGCGACGGTAACCACTTACCATCAGGTGGCCCGTATGCTTTTTCGTCAGCCTTTCAGGCTATAAAAATATATTTCTAACATAAACCATAAAAATAACAAATAAGCTGGAATTAAATTACACTTAACATAATATAGCATTGATAAGTCAATATAAATACGCGCATGACTTAAAAATAAGCTAATAACTCCTGGTTTTTCTGAGTAGGTAGTATTAGTATTAGTGTGAGGGAGGCGATTAACGTCAATATGTACACGTAGGTACTCGTAACATGTACAATTTTTTTGTGTACTATTGTGTATAAATAAGATTAGTGTCAGTATACTAATTTCTAACTTCTAACGAGTTATTATCTACACTCACATCATACTTAGGGAAAAGTTGACGAATGTTTTACACATAAAAATACGGACTTATAAAAATATTTTTAAACAAACTTTATATCACCTCGGTAGATATTGGAGTATGTTTCTTGGTACTTTTTGATTTTTGATTTGCAATTTTAGTATCCAACACCTTGGATAGATTTTCTTTTATGTGGCTAACATATTTACTTCTCCTGAAAGAAATAAAAATATTCGTTCGTTCAAATAAAAGCAAAGGTATTTTTGCTTTTGAGAACTTAGGCAGAAAGCTTCAGTATTTTTTTTATGGAAATAGCCGGCAAACGAGCTGACGATCCATCTGATGGTAAGTGGCTATCGTCACCCATGGACATCAGCAATACCAAAGGTATCACTGATGCGTTGCCGGCCAAGAAAGAAAGCATTACTGTTAAATTCTCGGATTCTAAGGACTGAGATCAAAAGCTATATTTGCACCATTTGCTCTCCCAAAACCCTTGGTACTGATAACTTGAATGAAAGTAGTTGTAAGCATCGTTCAAATTATCTGAATGAAATGTCTCAGTGGTAAGCACCCGGTCATGCATTAACGCTCTTACTGCAAGAAAAGAATGCCTACAACCCTTGAAGTATTATTACTAGCGTATAGAACCGACACCGCGAACACCATGTATGTTCCAATGCATTGGCGCCACGTGGCTTCAATCTTCAATGGATTCGTTCGATTTTGAAAGGAGAACGGGGGCTCAATTTTGAAAATCGAACCTCCCGGGCGGGACACATTTTGTTCCAGATGTCTGTTCTATGACATTATACTTCAATGCCTACAACAGCTTATGATATGATGAGCAGTTTTTATGTGAATAGTGCACAAACGAGTAGGTGATCCACCTGGGTATCGCATCAGTGAAAGGAAATATATCACCTTTCATCCGTTACATGACATCATCCATTCTATGACATAAGAAAAGAGAAGGAAGAAAGGAGAAAGAAACCCCGAAAAAGCAATCGTGAGAAGTTATTCCTTACTGATTATTCCTATCCGTGTTGTCTTTCATGACCAATTCATTGCCGAAGATCCGCCGGACGGTGTCGTGGACTTCGCCCTTCTCAGCTGAGCTGCTGCAAACTCCAAACATGGAGCGGAGGACGTTCATCATGACCTCAGCTTTTGCAACCATGAAAACATGTGTGAAAACAAGAAGAATAGCTTTAACAGTGTCATTTGTCCTATCAAGGAACTCAACGGAACTAGTGGGATAGACCTTATTTAATTATCTAGTCCCTTTTATCTAACTCATCTTAAATGACCACCCCATTTGTACTATGTGGCTTTGTAATGATCAAAGTTAGAAGTCAAATTCATTGTACTTTAGAACAGCCTATCTGTAAATGTAGAGTCCTTACTAATGAGATTAAATTAATATTATTCCTGCACTGTACCCTGTTTTTTCATTACCTTAATTAACTATTTGTTGTAAATAAATAAACCTTAAAGAATACCTTTTGAGATTTAAAGACTGTGAGAAGAATAATTCACTTTGTAAAAATCACATAAAATGCAAAATTGTCTCAAATGTCAAAAAATGTATACACACTTTCCGTCAGTAATGACAGTGAAAACGCCAGATGTAAGTTTTAGCCGACCACAGATTTATGAAAATGAAAAGCGATTATCACCTTCCGATTTACGCCTGTTTTAAGAGATTTTCAATCAAATAGCGTGCTTAATGGTCGTAGCGCACATATCAACTCGGAAAGGGATCGGCACCGGATCGCCTCGCCGTCAACCTAACGTAAGCTCGGCTACGGCTAGGCGACGCCGCGCTTACGGCTAGGCGACGCCGCGCTTACGGCTCGCCGGCCGCTGGTTGACGGAATGAATGACAGCAGTTCGCCGACGCAGCGGTAGCCGCGGCGCGGCGCGCGCACGAGGAAACGGAAAGTCGACGGATAGCGTACGGTGAGACGTAAGCGCGGGTACGGCAAGTCGTCCACGCACCGTACCGCGGTTCGTGAGCTTGTCTCGAGGCGAGGCGTTTACGTTACGAATCCGATAAGTGTGCTTTACAGTAGGGAGTTTCATACAAAGAATACTGACATGCAAGAGTTGATACGTTTACGTTCCGTTTACGAGTTGATATGTGTGCTATGACCATATTCCAGCCGAGTCGATCCCAAGTGATCGATCGAGATAAGCTATTGTACATACTAGGGCGCGATCGGTAGTTGGATAGATGAGCATATATTTGGACGAACTTGTGCCGTAATGGTTACTAAAAACCGAATGCTTTTGCTGGTCGGCAACGCATTGGTGATGCTTTAGATGTTTAATTATTATTCTCCTCTTTTTATACATACAATATTTCTCCATGCCACATGTATTTGGAAATATAAGCTCTCACGAGATTGTCCAGTGTCCCTCTCAGTCTACCTGTGTACCCGAGATATGTACTAATGGATAACAGATACATTATACAAATGGATAAACATAACACGTTTATTTATTATTGGAACGAAGTTCCTTATCGCGCGTTGTGAAAGGGGGCTAGACGGAAAATTACGACACTTTTTGATTTTACGAATGACGACACTTTTTTTGAAGTGTTTCAGTGAAATTTACAGAGATGGCGCTGTACTGTACAACTTTCTGAATCACGCTAGCGTGATTAATTAAGTTTTACAGAGATGGCGCTGTACAACAAAACAATACTTAATCGAAAGGAACTTCGTTTCATCCGGGTGTCCCTTGACACTTCTCATGTTTTTTTTATTCCCTAAGATGGTTAATGTTAAAGAGAAGCAAATACACAAGCTATAAAAAGGTCAACGAGAATCATCAGACCCTATTCCTCAGTAGCGGGGCTGCAGCGGGTCAGGAAAGCAATTTTTCTCCCACAAATAGCCGTCATTCATAAATTTTAATAGCCCATGAAAGTGTTCAGCAGTACTCTATTACGCTGTTAACCCTGGCAGAGTTATTTCGCAAGCATTAGTTATTTGTCACGGGGCGGCGATTAGGAAAAATTGTGACGTTTTAGTACTCTGTACCTTTTAAGGATTTTTTTAAAATATGCATAATGTTATAAATAATTTCTTCTCCTCCATGACAAAGCACCTTTCCGAAAAGCCAAAAAATGACGTGCATAATGAATAAATTATATTGAATTTGAATTTGAATAAACAGTACCTTTAATTCTATTCCATGAGAATAGATACTTCCAAAAAATTCCTTGATAATAATTCAAAATTAAAGATACAGAAATAATGAGTATAATTTATTTTCGATCAGTTTTCCTGTGATATGTTCTCTACACAAGCAGCCCGAAAAATATATAAAAATATACCTTCGAAGTCTGCCGTAAACATAGTCCTAATTCACTGAAAGTACCACTTGAATTTCTGTACTATAATGACACAAAAATGCGCATATAAATAAAGTTCACATAGGTAAGGTCAAATGTAGAGCTTGAATTACATGTTCTTGTGACCAAAATTTTAGGCTTTTCTACAGAGAACTTGGCACCCATTTAGACCTCAATACTTTTTTTGAACTTGGCTCTCATTGCACATTTATGTTTTTGATGAGATGTTTATTATGTAAATAACCAATAAACTAGTGAATGACGATCCACCCGATGGCAACTCGCCACCGTCACCCAACGATAGCAACAAAAAAAAAAGAAAAAAAAGTGAGCAAGAAAGAAATTGTTACAAAATAGACTAATACTAACTTAAAATAAGGTATCACTCCAGCCATTATTATCCCTACTATGGACTTTACGTATTTCAAAACTTGACTCGGCCACCATTCCGAATTGGACGGACGCCAAGCAACCGTCCGCAAAGATTGCGTCCTCATTAATTGTTACAAACATCATCTAACTTTCGGCTAACCTTTGCGACCAAGTCTAATATACAGTCAGCAAAACAGGATACATACAGTCGATTATACAAAAACGTTCCATAATATTTAATAATGTACAATTTTTGTGTTACTTAGTATCAGTGTTAAATGCCTTAAAACGTAAGACATGACTTAAGAATACAATACAATACAATATTCTTTATTGTGCACACTAGAAGTACATAAAATACTACAATTTAAGTATTATTACTATTATATAAGTACTATTATTTCTTCTGTGGTATTATCAACACAATAGGCGGTCTTATAGCTGTAAGTTGCTGTGAAGACGTTCAAGAAACGCGTAGGTAGAGGTGCAAACAGTAAGAATTTTACGAATTAATATTTAAAACAAAAGATAAAACAAACAACATATATCACGTTTGTTTGCACTTCGTCGGATTCGCAAAAGGTCGGATTCTCATTTCGTCCGATTCAGTACAGTTAATAACATAAATAACGTCAACGCTTCATCACATACGTCCCTTAAGGTGTTTCTTGAGGAATCCGGTGTTGAAACCTTGCCTCAACCACCGCACAGTCCTGATTTAGCTCCCTGTAATTTATTTTTTTCCCGACTCGGAATATTTGTGATATTATCTTTCTTAAATTATGTCTTACGCTAAAAGTAATATAATATCACAAATATTCTGTAATATTAAACATTACAGAACATTTCGTTAATCGTATCGTGCCCTGCATACCTCTTTTGCTGACTTTACATACGGAAAGACTTATAAAGCAACTATGTAAACTTGTTTGCGTTTCAACTTTCAGATTTTTACCAAGTAACTTACATAAGTTTTAGAGTTTAATATTTAACTTTAATGACTGTTTTTGGAAGCTGACAAACGAGCTGGCGATCCACCTGATGCTAAGTGGCTATGACTAAGTGGACATCAGGGACACTATTTTATACGGAATAACATACATAAGTGCATATAAACATAATTGCCAAACAAGAAGAATGCACCAATTAGTAACGTCATCTTACCGTCTTTGTAAAGTGCAGCGATCTTTTATGGGACTTGGTGTACAATAGGGATGTTGACACTAATTATAAATTAATATAAATTTATGTCTAAAATATTAGTGGTAACATTTCAAGGCCTAAGATATGATTCTTTTATTGAAATCAATCACAATAAATTAAATATCATTATTTAAAATGTTAAAAATTGTACTCACTGTCACGTGACCTCAAACGCCATTTTGAGAATATGACGTCATTGGAACAATTTTATATGGAAATTCAACAAACTTAGTAGACAGATAGTATTGAATATCGTTTAGTGACGTCACGTGACGTTTTTGGTGGGAAATTTGATAGTGATTTTTATTTATCAATTTTTGTTTTTAAATTGAAGATTATTATTTTTTATATATTTTTTTCGTGAATATTGAGGTTCTATCTATAAAATAAAATTGAATCCTAAAATTAGTCAACATCCCTATTCTATAATAAAATCCCGAAGTTAATACGTGACTTGCCAGTGGAATTGTTTAAGAAACATGTAAAATCTCAACTCTACTGTAGATGACAAAGACGCATGACCAGCTCTGCAATTAGTTCCGTTCAAGTTAGTAATATTTTTTTTGTAATAAATATACCAATCTATTTTTGTTTTTAAAATATGTGCTGAGGAGTTTCTTTACGGCTTTTTTTCTCCTCCATGACAAAGCACCTTTCTGAAAAGCTGGTAGATTAAAAAAATGACGTGCATAAGTGTATCAGTGATACCTATATGAATAAGTTATTTTTAATTTTGAATTTTATAGGCATCACTGATGTATTGCCGGCCAAGAAAGAGAAAAAAGAAGAAAATAAAGAATTGACTCTCAAGTCAACAACCACTCAAAGACGGAAACTTAAACTAGCTAGCACGTCACTTAAAGACGGAATTTAAAAACTGGCAAGCACACATTAAAATCTATATAACCTGACTCAGAGTGACCTTGGCCGATTTTCGGCTGCTCATCATTTTTCATCATTACAGGGCTGTCACTGTCATTATAATTTTCACCACAGGTTCTCAAACTTTATGTCGAGGCTTTGAAGTCCAATAACATAAGTTTTTTAGGGTTTTAAAAATCAAAGGATAATAGTTCAATATAAAAAAATGTGTGTGTGTACGCACGTAAGAAGTTATACTTCTTTGGTGTAACAGAACAAAAACAACTCTTTGCTTGTAAAAGGAGTCAGTTTTCAGCTAGCTTCATCATGTCGTTTTTTGGCTGTCGGTGTGCGCGCACTTTGTAAAAATTTTGCTCTCATTTTTTTTTCAAATACGCCACAAGAAGTATATCCTTAACAATTTAATAGTTACACAATATGCATAGCTATTAAGAAAGCGGTTCAATTTATGCCTACATAAATATCTATGACTACATCGCCACTTACCATCAGGTGGGTTTGTAGTCAAGCATTAACATTTATGGTACAAAATAAAAATGAAAAAAATACCGTGGGACACTTTCGTCCCGTGACTGCTAGTTTTCAGTGTGGCCATTTTATATGTATCATTAAAAAATCCTGACAATTTAAAACTTTCATACTTTCCTAGTTCCCACAATATGTCAACCACAGACATGTATACCTAGAGTAGATGCCGCATGTTCATACATTTCACGTGTAACAGAAAGGATTTTAAATCCTATTTGAGCGCCGTGTCATTTAGTTGGCGTTTTACTGCTATTGGCAATAGAGCTTCCCGCCCACGTCAGACTTTTTGTAGGACCGATAATCGGGCCGATTTTTCCTCCGATTCTTATGACCGATTTTGTAGCCGATTGTCGGTGAGTCGGTGAGAACGCATACATTTCCGAACGTTCCATTTTTCACCGATATCGGTCGGAATGCACCGATTTTATTTCTGACCGACTTTTTTGTAGGACGTGTGCGTTGCACCATTGCTATCAGTACGTTCTATTTTTCTCCAAAAAAAAATCGGTCACCGATTATCGGACGGGGGCGGGAAGCCGAAATAACGAAAAATGCCTAAGGCTTCCCGCCCACGTCCGATAATCGGTGACCGATTTTTGTACCGACTGTCGGTGAGACAGTTTTATTTCTAACCGACTTTTTGTAGGACGTGTGCGTTGCACCATTGCTATCAGTACGTCCTATTTTTCTCCTACAAAAAATCGGTCACCGATTATCGGACGTGGGCGGTGGTTGCGCCAACAAGTTTAGTTTTTTCTTTTCGATTTAAGTGGACTGTAAGACTTAAAATGTGTAATGGAAAATCAGGAAAGAGAGGGGGGGATTGGCGGGGAACATGCAGCACTAACCTGGCCAGCGCGACGTATCCTCCGGGAACCCAGCAGACAGCCGGCGACTTGCAGCAGCAGAATCTACGTGTCCTCCAACTCACTGATCTTTCACTACACTCGCGAATAGCACAACCATTTAATCTTGCGGGAACGTAATTTGGGACGCAATGTCCAGCGGGAACGTATTTAATAAGCGGGAATCGACAGACGAACGCAATGGTAGCGGTTCGTTGCGGCGGTACAGCGGTGCGTTAAATATACGCGCGGCGTGTGCGTTGCGTATAGGCGGAGCGAGCAACTGAGATGCGGATAATATACGCGCGGTGCGTGCGTCGTCACCGCGGGCGGAAATGCAACTTTGATGCGGATAGTATACGCGCGGTGCGTGCGTCGTCACCGCGGGCGGAAGTGCAACTGTCTTCGCGATTCGTTTTTTTTGTGCTTGCATGTTGAAGGTAGGAAAGGAGGTAGGAAGGGTGGATTAAGGAAGCGTACCACAGATTATTTATTATAACAGATACAGATTACTAAGATTGTTTTCAATGCTATCATATTGGCGTAACCATCCACCCGCCCTTAATGGGTCACCATTAAAAAACTACCATAAGCAAGCTAATGAAAATAAGACTAGGAGCGCACAATGCGCGCGAAATTTTTAAGAAGGAATTCCTAAGAACCATAGCGAAGCGGTATTGAAACGAATTGAAATAATATAGAATTAATAAATTATTTCTACTAAATAATACTAGAGCGGTATATGTATGTAGAATTAATACTAGAGCGATGCGGTTTATATTAAATTATTTTAAACTAGGAAAGCGAATTTAATATTGAGTTTTATTGTTTTGGAAGCGGACACAGACGAACAACCGGGCGAAGGTAGGTTCCCTTGGCGGTCCTTACAGTACACACGCGCACGATGCCGTCCTTAGACGGATGTGTTTTTTCTACAATCGCCAACGGCCAGGATAGGGGCGGCGCGTTATCGTTCATCACAACCACGACGGTTCCGGGAGTGATAGGTACGGAAGGAGTATTCCATTTCTGCCTAACCTGTAATCCCTGCAGGTATTCCGCTCTCCAACGGTTCCAAAACGATTGAACTAACTTGTCTAACAGTGCATGCCTATGAAGCAAACTGACCGGGTCAGATGTGACTTCCGGCGCGGGTAGTGATAACAAAGGCGCGGTATGTAAGAAATGACTAGGTGTCAGAGCCGTGGGCTCGGCGGGATCGGAACTTAACACCGTGAGCGGTCTTGAATTAAGAAGGCATTCAATCTGCGTGAGGACAGTACACAATTCCTCATAGGATAATAGTTGTTGACCGATTACTCTAAATAAGATGGTTTTTACCACCTTGACTATACTTTCCCAGGCACCTCCGGTATGAGGGGAGTTAGGACAGATGAACCTCCAAGTTATGCGGCTTTCAGCATACTCTTCCTCAAGTTTCTTGCGGTAGTCATTATTCAGAAACTTGTAAAGACTGCGAAGATACGTATCAGCGCCTTTATAGTTGGTGCCATTGTCCGAGTACATCATCAGACAAGGACCACGCCGAGAGAGAAATCTCTTTAAGGCGGCTAAGAAGCTAGGAGTGCTGAGATCTGTGGCGACTTCTATGTGCACCGCGCGAGTCGTAAGGCATGTAAATATACATAAATAGGCCTTCTCACTGCGAACGCCACGACGACGTACAGGAGTATAGGCGATAGGACCGGCGTAGTCACAGCCCGTGTGCGTAAATGCCTTAACGGCTTGGCGCGTACGACAATCGGGTAAGTCAGCCATCAGTGGGTAAGTCGGTCGCGGTTTTAATCGAAAACAAGTATTGCATAGATGAACCCTCTGTCTTACAATACGGCGTGCGGACAGGATCCAGAATTTTTGGCGAAGCAAGGACATTAATAATTCTGGTCCGGCGTGTAAATATTTAATGTGGTAATAATCAACAATCAAGTTTACTACATGACCGTTACGCGGTAAAATGACTGGATGCTTATGTGTATAGTCCAGTGAAGAATTGACTAAGCGACCCCCGACGCGGATCAGGCCGTTGTCAATGAAAGGCCTCAAACGATTGAAAGCCTGCGAGCAAGGTTTATTATTAAGAATATTAGAATATTCCTCTGCAAAGTACTGACTCTGCAGGGCGCGAAGTATTTTATTTTCAGTGAAGTTAAGATCATCAGCAGTCACTGTAGTAGTGCTGCTGCGCGGTAATATTTTTAAAAACTTATACACGTATGCAATAATACGAAGAAGTTTACTCCATGAGGAGACGCGGAGAGCGAGTTCATATAAAGCGCAATGCTTTATAGGCGAGCACACAGTGTGCGTTAGAACCTTTTGTTCGGGAATGTCTGCAGTAGACTCACCATCGAGGGTCTTGAGGGGCCACTGCGACGGATCTAATGAGGCCCACTGCGGTCCATGGAGCCACAGAGGGTGCGAAATTAATTTTTGTGGCGTAATGCCACGCGAGAGAACGTCAGCGGGGTTGTCAGTACCCGTGACGTGATAAAAGTCGTCAGGAGAAATGTTCTCGGCTATCTGAACGACGCGGTTAGCTACAAATATTTGCCACCTATGCGGCGAGCTTTTAATCCAATATAAAGCGACTTTAGAATCAGTGAAAGCATAAGGCTTAACGGTGAAGTGACGACTATAATTATTAAGAACCGTGCGGAGTAATTTGGACATGAGCAGTGCTGCACAGAGCTCAAGCCGTGCGATCGTAAGTGGCTTCATGGGCGCGACCTTTGATTTCGCGCATACCAACTGCACGCTATTGCCTGATGCGGTGCTCACGTGAGCATACACAACAGCACCGTATGCCATCTCACTCGCGTCCGAGAATGCTAAAAGATAAACTTTACAATCCCCGGTCACACCTATGTGTCGCGGTACGCGTAAATTATTAAGCGAAGGTAATTCAGCACAGAACTTCTGCCACATATTAATAATATGCGGCGGCGGAATATCGTCAAAATCAAGCTTAAGCTCCCACAGGCGTTTAATTAACAATTTCGCGTATACTATAGTAGGGGCAGCGAAACCCATGACGTCCCATAGACGGGCGACTGTCGATAGAATGGAGCGCTTAGTGCACTTCACCTCGGCGGGGGCGGATATTTTAAAATAAAATGCGTCATCATCCGTGGACCAATGCAAGCCTAATATTTTATGTTGCACTGTTTTATCGAATTCAACCTCGGATGAAATTTTATGCGAATCTGGTAATTTATTTAAAACGGTTAATTTATTACTATTCCATTTAACAAGATCCCACTGTGCACCCTTGAACAAATCAATTAATTGACGAGCGGCGGAGACTGCTTCAGGTTCGCTGGGAACGGAGAAGGCAAGATCGTCCATGTAAAGCGAAGTAGACGCAATGTCACTCGCGAGCGGATATTTCGCGCCGTCATCATCAATGAGCCGCTTAACCGTGCGCAATGCATGGTAGGGGCTGCTTTTTAACCCAAAACAAACTCGATTAAACCGGTATAAAAGCAAAGGATCTTGTGGACTAAAGCGATAAAGAAAACATTGATAACGACGATCGACTTCGCGTACAATAATTTGTAAAAACTGCTGGCGACAATCCGCGGTCATTGCGACAGCATGTAAACGGAAATTTAAAATAATGTTAAATAAGTCGCCTTGTAGATTTGGTCCCGAATGTAAAAGATCGTTTAGTGAGCGCCGGCTGCCGGCAGAGAGCGCGCTGGCGTCGAGGACCACGCGCAGCTTAGTCGATGTCTTATCCTCCCGCACGACTCCATGATGCGGTATGACGTATATAGGAGCGGGGTCATGAGAGTCGCGTGGGGGCGCGAGAGAGACATAATCTTTATTAATGTAGTCTCTGATGACGTCATCATATGCCGACCTGAGTTCAGAGGAAGATTCTAATTTTCGTTCGAGGCACATGAAACGTCTGCGAGCGGTTTCGAAGGAATCACCAAGCGTATACACATCCTCCTTAAATGGGAGGGCAACTATGTATCTCCCACTGGTGGGATCGCGAGTTGTAGTCGATTTATAAAATGTTTCACATTCAATCTCCTCGGGGGATTGAATGGGCAAAGCGGAAGGAAGCTCTTCGAGCTCCCAGAAGCGTCTGACCAATGAGTCAATGGCGGCGGGTTCTTGAACATGACAGCATGTCAAGCATTGACGTGTGTTAAGTATAGGTTGCGTAGGTACGGAACCCATTATAACAAATCCTAACACCGTGCGTATTGCAGGCGGTAGCGACGAGTCGCTTGAATGGTGAACTACGTCAGGAAGTAGTAAGTGGGGGAAGAGAGAAGCACCTATCAACACATCAATTTTATTAGGTACTCCAAAACTCTCATCCGCGAGCGGTACATCTGACACATGTGATAAGACGGAAGTGTTTACCACAGCAGTCGGCAAGGAGTCGGTGACTTGATCAACGACGAGCGGTGAAATATTGAAATAAATATTATCATCAAATCGAGAAAAGAATTTTAAATTGACCGAGTTAGTGTTAAGTACCTTTTCAGATCCACCGAAACCTTTAATAATGGTGCGTTCGGTATTATGTACCTTCATACCTAACCGATCACAACACTCCTGCGTGATGAAGTGGCTTTGGGATGCGGAATCTAATAAAGCGCGAATAACATGCCTATTACCCTTATGATCATATGCGATAACTTGAGCGGTCGATAATAAAATAGTTTTTGAAGTATTATTATGTGCGAGTGAAGAGTGCGTGGACAAGCGAGGCGGTTTACTCATAGCGATAGATGTATAAGAAGCCGTAGTGCACATAGCAACATCGGAGCGCGCGGGCGCGGCCGGCCGCGGCGTCATCAGAGCGGAGGAGCGCGCTGTGGTTGTCGCGTCTCCCGGTGACGTCGAGGGCGCCGGGGGCGCAGAGGGCGCCGTAGCGGTGGTCGCTTCACGTTTGAAATGCAATAACGTATGATGATTTAATCCGCACACACGGCAATTTGACTTCGATGAACAATTCGAAATGCGATGTTTTAAACTCAGACAATTTACACACGCATTGTTATCCTTCACACATTTAAAGCGGTCATGCGGAGATAATTTATTAAAATCTGAACACTTAAATAAATGCTGATGCGTAATATTAGTACAAAGACACTTGGGAGCGTAATTACTAGATGTACTTAAGTACGTTTGGTACTTAGGCGGTTGCGGGGCGTTATTATTATTTACGCGTCGGTTGGAAGAAATATTAGAATTATTGGAATTTTGACGACCACTATTATTGGTCGAACGCGTAATTGAACTACACTGAAAACGTTCCAAAGCATTTGCGCGGTTTTTTATAAATTCGACTAAATTATCAAAAGTAGGCATTTGTGAGCTACTATAATTTAATTCAAATGCGCGTGCGGTATCAGAGTCTATTTTCTTTAAAGCGATATGAAGTAAAACTGAATCAAGTAGGTTATCTAAATTTAAGTTCTGTAAAGCGCGTACTACGTTTGTAAACATATCAGTAAATAAATCAAAGTTAGTCGCGGAAGCACATTGTAAAGGTTTGAAATCAAACAATTGATTTAAATACGACGAGACGAGCATGCGTTTATCGTCATATTTATCTCTAAGCGTCTGCAATATTAAATCATAATTATCGGCGCACGGATCAATACCCGAAACCTGCGATAAGGCTTTACCCGTTAATTTACCTAACAAGTAATATAATTTCTCTGAGTCGGTCAAATGCGTATTTTGATGTACGACAGTATTAAAACTGGCATAAAATAAGGACCAGTCGCGTATTTCTCCCGAGAAGGAAGGGATTTCGATAGCCGGTAATTTTGGCTTCGATTTATTAAAAGAACAATCATCGCGTGAATTACGTAACGTCGATGGAGACGTGAACTGCGCTTGCGTTCGTTTGATTCTACTACATAAAGATTCAAATGCAATTAAACTACTGTAATCGGGTTTAGCCGTTCGGTCTAATGACAACAAATGAGCATTATATTCATTCAAACCCTGTTTAAAATCATCGCGTAAAGAGTCAATCTGCGAGGACTCGCCAAGGAATATCTCCATACTTGCGGTATTCGAATGCGAATTTAACGATAAGTCATAAATTCTTTGAATTATTTCGAAGATGGCTTCTCGCTGAGCTTGTAATATCATTAATTGAGGATTAGTAGTGACTTCTTCGTCTTCGCTATGTTCTGATAGAACCTTCTTGGGCGGCATTTTGAAAAGTTAAAATAAGAAGAAAACAAGAAGGGCGTTAAAATATGATCAAGTTAAGCGGAGCGGTAATGCGACAAATAATGTGTGTCACTATTACGCGGGCGTGTAATACGCGATGCGTCTGACTTTACTCGGTTGGATTATATGGAACAAAATGGAATGTTCGCTATCTATGCGAAGGTAGTAAAGAAAAAGAAAAAGAAAAAGTAGGAAATCGCTTATTAGGACCTATTTAGGTTTTCTAATAAGGGCGGTATGTAATAATTGAATAATAATGGAACCAAAGTGGTTCAATTATGCAATTCGAAGACCAGAAAAGTGGTTATTATCCGGCTCGAAGTGACCAGAAAGATGGTTGCGCCAACAAGTTTAGTTTTTCTTTCTTCGATTTAAGTGGACTGTAAGACTTAAAAGGGTGTAATGGAAAATCAGGAAAGAGAGGGGGGGATTGGCGGGGAACATGCAGCACTAACCTGGCCAGCGCGACGTATCCTCCGGGAACCCAGCAGACAGCCGGCGACTTGCAGCAGCAGAATCTACGTGTCCTCCAACTCACTGATCTTTCACTACACTCGCGAATAGCACAACCATTTAATCTTGCGGGAACGTAATTTGGGACGCAATGTCCAGCGGGAACGTATTTAATAAGCGGGAATCGACAGACGAACGCAATGGTAGCGGTTCGTTGCGGCGGTACAGCGGTGCGTTAAATATACGCGCGGCGTGTGCGTTGCGTATAGGCGGAGCGAGCAACTGAGATGCGGATAATATACGCGCGGTGCGTGCGTCGTCACCGCGGGCGGAAATGCAACTTTGATGCGGATAGTATACGCGCGGTGCGTGCGTCGTCACCGCGGGCGGAAGTGCAACTGTCTTCGCGATTCGTTTTTTTTGTGCTTGCATGTTGAAGGTAGGAAAGGAGGTAGGAAGGGTGGATTAAGGAAGCGTACCACAGATTATTTATTATAACAGATACAGATTACTAAGATTGTTTTCAATGCTATCATATTGGCGTAACCAGGCGGGAAGCCTAATTGCAACGTTTTAAACTGTAGGAATTCTACAAATACAGTTAGCAGAGGTAAAGGAAATATTTCTTTTCATCGTTAAGTAATTTATTTATAAAATTGTGTAGTAATTTATTTTAAAATAATTTTTTTCAAATTTATTGCATTTCTACCACGTTTTACAACGAAAAGCACTAACTTACTGTTTACCGCATACTACTCAATACATTGCTGATTTTGGTAGCAAAATGTATACGGCTTGTTTACTGGAACACGCAATGAAAGTAAAACAATCGTTACTATAAATCGTCGCTTAGCTTCGTAGTACGGTGAATATTGTCGTGTTTCTGTAAAATATAGCATATAGTGTTGTTCATTTACTCGGTGTGGTCTCGATGTTAATCGATTTTGAAAACCAATGAATAACAATATTTACATAGAGACAGTTTTTAACAGGCAAATTATTTTTCATTACAATATTAATGTTTCTGTATAGTGATTTTATTCATGATAACATTATAATTAAAGGTTTTCAAGTGACCCCAATATTAAAGCAAAATGAATTATAGCGACGGGGCATAGAGATTGGTTTCCAACAAAACATAGCCGTATATGTTCTATTCATTTCAATGATCACTGTTTTACGGATTCGAAAAAGAAACGAAGGCTGATTTCAAGCGCAATACCGAATATTGATGTACTGTATTTTTTTATTTTGAATTTTTAATTAGAAAAAAAATATTCGTTTAACTTTAGGTAAGTTTAAATGTGTCCATATGATGTTTTGATTTTCATAAAAGAAATGTTTATAAATATTTTTTTTAATTTTCATTATACCTAATTATAATCGGTAATCGATTTTGAGAATCATTAATCGTTGTCGAGAATCGGTAACGAATCAGTTTCGAATTGATATCGCTAGGATGGGGAATTTCAGCACTAAATATTCTTGTGACAGCACAATGTGTCAAAAAAAAGTGACACGCTTGGTTTTCATACAATTTGAGGTACATGCGTCGTCTATTCTTGATAATTATGTCTGTGATGTCAACAAATGCACAAAAGCTACACAAATACACCACAGAGTACTTAATCACTACACAATAAACATTCGTGGTAAACGCCCGTTGACAGTTTCGCGCCATTCGACATGTTTTTAATTTTTCACGCTTTTTCCAGGTCAAGGCTACGTTGAGCATGTTCAGCCAGCGTTGTAAAGTGTATTTAAATTTTGAATTGCTAAAATTGTTGTCTATGATTATGTTTCATTGTTTTCCATTTTGTTTGTATGCTTATGACAACGATCCAATGATCCAAACAGTGTAAAGCATTTTTTAAAGTAAAAATAAAAAAAAATATATTATTATGGTGCCGGTAAATAAAAAAGCGCATAATCAACCAGCTTCTTACTATTATGTGCTATAATGAAGTATCGAATCGTAAGGTCTATGCTTATTATAATTATTTATTTATGCCCCATACAAACGTAAGGAAACAAAGTTCGACTTAAGTAATACTAAAATTTAAATAAAAATAATAATAACCCATTAATTATATCATTATTTATATCACAATTTTTTATTATTTAGTCGTTCTATTCATTTTTTAACCGACTTCAAAAAAAGGAGGAGGTTCTCAATTCGACTGTATTTTTTTTTTTTTTTTTTTTTTATGTTTGTTACCTCAGAACTTTGGACTGGGTGAACCGATTTGAATGATTTTTGTTTTAATTGAAAGCTGGTGCTTGTCGTGTGGTCCCACATAAATTTGAACGAGATCTGACAATGGCATCCATGTGAAAAGTACAATGTACTTCATTTGAAGTCGGTTAATTTTTTGTTAAAATGTTAGATTATTATTATCATAGTTGGATGGGAGATCGCTAGTGGTAAAGTTTCTTTAGTTTAGTGGTAAGGTCATATACGATCAAGTAAAGTTTCCAGTTTGATTTGATGCGGTATCCAGTTTGCATGAGATAGCTATAGGTATGGCCATATAGCCATACCGTGGCCATACACCGTCAAGTTTACTGGATGCCGCGTCAAGTCCGCTGCAAACTTGTATACTTGATCGTGTATGGCCGGCATAAGGGGCGTTAAGTTCTAAAACCTTGTTTTGTCACAACCTGCACCGCTCCGCACTGAAGCCTCGTAGTGGACTGTGTTAAGCCCTTCCGCCATTTCAAAGCTTGCAGATTTTTCATAATGAGACCGCCACGCTAGCAAAGTGCGAAATACACATAAAGCAAAGCAAAAAGCAACAATCCATAATTCTGCCCTCGTTATGATAAACAACGTATCTGCATTTCAGCAAGTTCCGAGAAAAACGCGCCTAAAGTTTTTTTTCTTATTTTCGTTGTCACGACTACCCTAATTGAGATATTTTCAAAATTGTTAAAATTAATTGTTACTATATGTGTGTATTTTATGACTCATTACATTTTTCTGTTTTCTAAATGTTTTCTGAGTTAATAGAACCCAAAAAGTCTTAATTTTTAAGCAGTTGCGTTGCTTATAGCTAGGAAAATTATTCAGTTACGTTCATTATCACTAGGAAAGTGCTCTTAGGATGTTTATGTTTTGTATTTAAAAATATATAAAAAATGATTTACTTAAGATAAGCAACAACATGCATTGAAAATGATTAGTACAAGGTACTAAATATTAATGAGCTTTGCAATTAACTTGCAATTTTATTGTATTTCTAATTAATTATTGATAGTAGATACTGGTTGTAAATAGATATTTTTTTTAATCGCTTAGTAAAATAATAAAGATCAAATAAAATAAACAAACAGATATATTTATTAATTATGTTAACTTACAAGTAAATTAAATTACTTTTCGTTTGAGATCAAGTGTTAAACTTAAGAAGATACAAAAACTATTTATTAAAATAACGTCGCTAATCTTACTACCTACTAATCAGTTCTTCATAAAACATAATAGAAATTATCTAAGTTGAGATTGTTATTAAAGAAGTAAGTATCTATATTTACGAAAAATAACGAATTGGTATTTCACCTATTTAAAATTATAAATAGTCAAAATTAAAATTAGGATATTATCTGAGTCTTTTAGATACAAGTATCTGTTACAGGTAACTTTGAAATAGGTAAGTTATACCAAAAATCTCGTCTATTTGACGCAATGAACTAATATACTTACGTACATTTCATTATTTTGATTAATTAATGGCACAAGGAGCCAATGCGATTATTATTTATAGGTTTTTGTTAAACTATACGAAAGAAATACAAGGCATAAACATCGTAAGTGGCTCAATTATAATCTTTATGCTTTGTAGTTGAGCGAGTTGTGAAAAGGTACTACCAATCATAAACATCGTAAGAGCTTGTGCGATACTTATGACTAGGAAATTGAATAAAAACTCTAAACGCAAGGGACAATACGTTGTTCTTCATAAGGAAGACAATGAAAATTTTGCACATACGTTGTTTATGCTTACCTTTATTTTTATTTCTATAATACTTACGAAAAAATAGATAACAGATCTAGATAGATCTCATTTCGCTGATTACAAATATGCTAATAACTCGTTTTCGCCAAAAATGTCAGATACGTTGTTTATCATAACGAGGGCAGAATTGTCCCACTGCTGGACTCGGGGTCTCCTCTCGCAATATGAGGGGTACAGGCCATAGTCTACCACGCTGGCCAAGTGCGGATTGGTAGACTTCACACACCTTTGAGAACATTGTGGAGAACTCTTCGGTGTGCAGGTTTCCTCACGATGTTTTCCTTCACCGAAGCAAGTGATAATTAACTTGTAATACGCACATAATATTTGAAAATTAGAGGTGCGTGCCAGGATTTGAACCCGGGCCCCCGCGTTCGGGAGACCAACGTTCTAACCACTAGGCTATCACTGCTTACACATACCTACCAATAAGAAAATTACGAACCGAAAACGAAAACCTCAACGCAGCTGCACCATTATGTTTTCTTCACCAAAGCGAGTGATAATTAATTGTCAATACGCATATAGGTAATTTAAAAAATCTATTTAAGATTTGAATTCTCGCCTCTCTTATAAAAGAATGCATCAATTAGTTACGCCTTCGTTCCGCCTAAGTAAAGTGTAGCGATCTTTCATAGGGCTTGGTATACATTTCTATAATAAAATCCCAAAATTAATACGTGACTTGCTAATAGAGCTATGCATTAAGCTCGCCAATTGTACCGTAATTTTATATTGTGGTCAATAAAGTATAAATAAATAAATCAATAAATAAATAATAGAAACTTTCAAAAAACGTGTACAGACACAATTGTTAGGCAAGGGATATTATAGTGTAGACGAGTATTTAAATGACAAAGACGCATGGAAATGACCAGCTCTGCAACCAGTTCCGCTCCGAATAGTAAATACTTTTGTATTATTATCTTTTTATGTATTTTTTTAAGATGTGCTGAGGAGTTTCTTTAGGCTTTTCTTCTCCTCCACGACAAAGCATCTTCCGAAAAGCCAAAAAATGACGTGCATAAGTGTATCAGTGATACCTATATGAATAAAATATTTTGACTTTGACTTTGACTTTAACTTTGACTTTTAAGCCATCATTCATACATTCCACTCAACTATCTGCATCAAACTATCTATCAACTATCTAAAAAATAAATTGTTATCGTATGAGTTCTTCTTTTTCAATAAATTTTCCCTGTTATTTTTCTCTCCATATCTCTTTGTACAACACAATGCCCTTGACATTGAACTGAAGTCTTCGTATATTTGGTACAAACCACCGTTCGCAGAACGACGCGTGCAAACGATGCAATAACAATTTGCGTCCTAAAATCGCAATTTAGAAACATGTGAAAGTAGAGTGACTATGCTACCAATTGTTTAAGGAATGTTTTAGTGATTAAATAGAGAAGGTACGCTGAAATCCCCCCTATACGGACGACGCGCTTCACTTCGTCATTTATTATGCGTACAGCGAAGGATTGGAATAAATTGCCCGCGTCGGTGTTTCCGCTCGATTATAATGTGAGTGTCTTAAAGCAAGAGTGAATAGGCTTTTAGTAAGTTAATGCGTTTTACCACCAATGACTTCATCGCCACTTACCATCAGGTGGGATTGTAGTCAAGCAATAACTTATTAGATATAAAAATAATATCGATATTAGGTACATACATACAACAGGCACTTCATGATATGCGTATTCAGGGTATTATAGGCCTGAATATATATATTTTTTTATTTAATCCTTTATTGTAAATTTAATACAATGGGCGGACTTAATGCCTAATGGCATTCTCTACCAGCCGGTCACACATACACACCTTAGGAGTTGGATAGTATAAAGTGATAATCTAACATTTTAACAAAAAATTAACCGACTTCATATGAAGTACATTGTACTTTTGACATGGATGCCATTGTCAGATCTCGCTCAAATTTATGTGGGACTAAACGACAAGCACCAGCTTTCGATTAAATAAGAATCATCGAAATCCGTTGGCGCGATATTGAGTTATTCGTCTATTTATCGCGCACATACTTAATGCAAATTTAAGACTTATATGATTTTGACATGGATGCCATTGTCAGATCTCTTTCAAATTTATGTGGGACCACACGACAAGCACCAGCTTTCGATTAAAAAAAGAATCATCTAAATCGGTTCACCCAGTCCAAAGTTCTGAGGTAACAAACATAAAAAAAATACAGTCGAATTGAGAACCTCTTCCTTTTTTTCAAGTCGGTTAATAAAACAAACAACCTCAACCCAAAAATAGTCTGCTTCGGCCGAGAATCTAACTTGGGACTCCTTCGCAGGTAGGCTCACCAACTAATTTATATGGGCCTTGTTAATGAAATCCTGTAGAGTGCAGTGGAAATTATGCAGTGTTCCTTCAAGTAATTATTTTCTCTAAAACATCGGGTTATCTCTTCCTCTTTGATCTTAATCGAAAAGTTGGCTAACACAAGTTAAATCATATAAAATCAAGATGTACATTTTAAATACAAACGGGTACTCACGATTTTATTATTTTATACCGATATTTCGACCTAGTTATAGGATCATGGTCTCGGCGGGATTGCGGTGTATAAAAAACAAAATTATAAGTACCCGTTTGCGTTCAAAATTTAGTGTCCGCGATGATATAAGTTTAAAATCAAGATGTCCTCTTTATTTTACATTTTATGGCTATCGGACTACCGATCGGGGTCCTCGCAAAGTCACAAACAGCGATAATTTCTAGTCTAGCGGACTGGGGACAATAAAATTGTTTACAGGAAACCTACTTTATTGTAACCATACATTATATTAATATAGGTATTGAGACTTGTTTTCTTTGTTACGCATTCTGTCAGTTTTGTTTCAAGGTTAGGGCATGATATAATCTGCGATAAAAAAATTACAATAACGTGTCTGAGGCTTATTTAAGAGTGACTGGCATTCTGTTCGCGGTTTGTCCGCCTTTTCCATGATAATAAGTACCTTAAATGTTACTCCATACCATGGTCTACCTGTGTCCTTTCATGAAAATCAATTCAGTAGCTTTTGCGCGAAAGTCTGTCTTACACATCCATACATCCTCACAAATATTATTATTTCATTATTGCTATTATTGCTATTGGAACGAAGTTCCTTATCGCGCGTTGTGAAAGGGGGCTAGACGGAAAATTACGACACTTTTTGATTCTTACGAATGACGACACTTTTTTTGAAGTGATTCAGAGCGTTTTACAGAGATGGCGCTGTACAACAAAACAATACTTAAATCGAAAGGAACTTCGTTCCATCCGGGTGTCCCTTGACACCTCTCATGTTTTTTATTAATATTATTTCTCCATGGGGTTCGCCTGGATAGCTACGACTCGTCGTGTTCCGGCTGGGGGCTAGAGAGCCAGTTCTTTCTTTCTTTTTCTTCTCTCTTTCTTGGCCGGCAACGCATCAGTGATGCCTTTGGTGTTACTAATGTTCATGGGCGACGATAGCCACTTACCATCAGGTGGATCGTCAGCTCGTTTGCCGGCTATTTCCATAAATAAATAAATAAATAAACTTTTACATTTATAATATTAGAAGGATCTCCTAAAGTATCCTCTATACAGAGTTACACCTCTTATCCTACGGGAAACAGATTCATTTTCCGCGGTTAAAAGCATCGTATGTGTTTATGCAACTTATCTATAAACTATTCGTTTGTGAAGCCTTGTCCAAATACATTTAGTAGTTGGTGCATTAAAGAGCAACAGAAATTCGTCTCTCCTCATAAAGTTTCCCGTTTTTAAGAAGTAGGATGTGCAACCATCGATTGGTTACAATTTTATTATATTATGTTAGCTACATAGAGATTTCAAATGGATAGATAAGCTCGTCGGAACATTTCAAACGGAAAATTTAAGTAGATTTTTTCCTGATAATGCTCAGATTTAGGTCCAGTCGATGGAACTCCTCAGTCCAACATCACAAACACAAAATCTTAAATGCTTTAATACTTTTTAAAAGTATTTAAAAAAAAAATACTATTTCCGATTGGTTTAAATGCAGTTCTTTTGTCCTACACCGATACATTATGATATTAAAGTTAAAAATAATTACAGATATATTATCAATGTTTCCCTGTTATTTACGAGATTAGTGAGTCAATTTGCTTTCCAGTTACTGTCAGAGTGTGAGAGAAACAATCATACAAATGGTTGAAATGACGTTTTGAAAATAAACTTCAAACACAGATTCGGATATCATGCACCTGCAATTTGGTTTGTTTAATCAATGTAAATACCGAGAAACGGTGCAGTGTTCATAACAATGAAATTCCTTTGAATTTGATTTCATTTGAGTTTAGGTCATTCGAGTTTACGTTTACGCAAACATTTTTAAACTGTGCGGTGTCCGATCAACAATAGTATTTGACTCATTCGTCTGTCGTGCGCTGAATTGATCTTTTGATAAGTTTCAAGGAATTTATCCAATAAATATAGTCATCATCGCATTCCCATATGTCCCATTATATATCCCATTGCTGGTCGGATGTCCTTAAATTAATTAATGAGAAAGGTAACCATATAGCCGCTGTACCTGTAGTGTTGCTAGACTAGAGAGTGTCTATCACCTATATTGCGGAAGCTCCAATCACCTACTAAATATATAATAAGTTTTTAATTACATTTTTATTTTGTTAATGCGTGTATGTTATTCATGCATTTTGAATTATCATGACGTAGAATAATAATTTCAGGTATGTTCTATAGCATCTTTTACATAGCAGTTAAAAATATTTTATCTTTTCACACATAATGGCGCGACCATTATTTTTAAAAAGTCGCAACAACTACGTCGCACAATGCTTGAAGCAGAATTTAAAATACGGTTACTTAGAATAAGGAATAATACGGTTATGTGTTAGCGTAGCCGCACGAATTCTGCGAAATGTGGATATTGCATTTTCCGCATCGCTTCCAGAAATTTCTAATATCAAAAGGTAGGATGTTGTACGAGTTTTGAATGTAGCTGAAAGTGCTGAATCCATTCTGATGGTATAAAGTGAAACGATTATCTCCGAACATTGAAGTATAATATCATAGAACAGACATCTCGAACAAAATGTGTGTCCCACCCGGAAGGTCCGTTTTTCAAAATTGAGCCCCCGTTCTCCTTTCAAAATCGAACAAAGCCATTGAAGATTGAAGCCACGTGGCGCCAATGCATTGGGACATACATGGTGTTCGCGGTGTCGGTTATATTATACGCTAGTAATACCTAATACTTCAATGGTATTGATGTTCTTATTTGGCGTTATCGATGGTCATAGCACGGTTACCTGCTCGTTCAATGGTTATTTTACATAACAAAATTAAGCTTTGTTTTCATAAAATGTCATTTTACATGTTACGTTTTTTCTCGGCAGTTTTCAATTTAAGCCTCGACAATTTTATTGCTACAAACATCGATTTTAGAAACCAATTAAAAACATACATGTGAAATTGCTTGCGCGAGAACGGGTAAACAAAATTCACTTTACACGTAGGACTTAGGAGGGGGAATAACGTAATCGTGCGACCGTACTCAGGTATTCGGATTATTTTACCTAGATTGTGCTGGCTAATAAGTTAAATGAGATCTCCTCATTTCTCCTCATCTCCTCTCATGCAGTCCTGGATTTGTCAATAGGCCGTATAGGCCGCGGCCTATGGGCGGCAGCGTCCTAGGGGCGGCAGATTTCCGAAATTCTTGTTTTTTTACGCACTTTCTTAGTGACTGGAAGTGTGAATGGAAAATTATTACTTTAGAAAGGTACATGGGGCGGCGAAAATTTATTGGCCTACACTCATAAAAAATATAAATCCGGCATTGCTCTCATGGCTGAGGAGCGGGGACCGGGTTGGTAATTTTTTTAACTGACTGCCAAAATTTTTTTTCAATTTGATTTTTTTTAATGTTTCTTACCCCAGTATACTCCGATTTGGAAAATTCTACTTTATTATGTAATAGCCTAATTTAAAAACATTGTTCTCAATTGTTCTCAATTCGACTGTATTTTTTTTACATGTAACACACATATAATCTCATACCTTTTTACTGGGTGCATCGCGTTTTTTTGTTTCCCTTCACGGGAGGGAGGCAGTGAATGCTTTATGCATACCAGCACTGGCCAGCACAGCCGTCTGTCCTGGTTATGTGGGACTCCATTTAAGTTTACCCACTAAACACTGCCCGAATGGCTTTGGTCCAACGACCTTTAAGCCTTCGTCGGACGCGACCCTGCTTGGAGGGGCGGGACGCTAGGTTTTTAATTGTTCTTTATATATTCGAAAGCTGGTACTTGTCATAATAAAGAGTAAAGTCCATAACTATGTAAGATGCAAAGTTATTGGACTTTACTCTTCTTAAATTAGATTATGAATGCTATTAAAATTTAAGTACACGTTTTATAGCGATTTGATAGACAGCCGCACCATATTAATATTTTTAATATAACTTAAAGCATTTGAATCAACAAATATTGGCCCCATTTAAATTTTAGCGAAGTAGGTTATTTCAAGTGTTTTCTTGACTGTGATTGAAGAAAATGTTTCGGCACTTTCTTCTCTGAAGTCTGAACCTACCTGCACGAAAATTCATACTATTTGAATTAGAAAATCTCTATGATCCATAGAAAACTCAATCAAAATATTGCTCATAGAAGCGTTTGCCATCGGTCAACAAAATGAGCCATAAACGAGTTAATGGTGTTTGATTAAACGGTACATTTATGACATCACTAAACTCATGTTGTACCGGTCCTCGTCCGATATTCATAACGATGTTTATTGGTACTGAATGGGTTTTGATTTCGTTGTTATGAGTTTCGTGGGACACAGCACTAGTTTACCTTGCAATGGCTATAAACTGATACTCGGTTATAGACGGGTTATTTTTATCTAGCTTCGAACCGATACCTAGCCCCTTTGAAGTCTTTCTAACATGCAATACTTTGATGTCATCTTGAGAGGTTTTTGCTTAGACCTTAGACATAATAAGGATATGAATTGAAACTTAAAATCATTGCGAATGGTGAACATTTTAGGACTATGTATGGATCGTGGTCAAGGCTAAACTGCCATGGCGCGAAGCAAGATTTGACTTATTGGAATGGTGTCACTTCCCATTGCGTTTTATTACTTCTGACTTCTAAACATTATGTTACTAATATAAATATTGGACCGTACATACATTTTGTTGTCATGTCGAACATTTTCAAGTCGGTTCGATACGGCGACCTTCCAGGTATATTTTTAACGTAAACTTTTCGCGGACGTTATAAAATGTTAATAATTTATCATGTGATTAATAAAATATCGACTATAAAGCTTACTATAGAAAATTTTAATGGTTTTATACGTGAAAAGTTGACATAGAGAAGACGAACCATTTCGACGGGTGCAAAGCATTGAAGTATTATGTCATAGAAGAGACATCTCGAACAAAATGTGTGTCCCGCCCGGGAGGTTCTATTTTCAAAATTGAGCCCCCGTTCTCCTTTCAAAATCGAACGAATCCATTGAAGATTGAAGCTACGTGGCGCCAATGCATTGGGACATACACGGTGTTCGCGGTGTCGATCCTATACGCTAGTAATAATACTTCAATGGTGCAAAGTAAAAAAAGTTATCTGCAAAGTAGCTGTTTTGTATATAACTCTTTTTAATTTGCATCCGTTGATTTGTACAAAACAATCCAGTTACAATATTTAACTAACGAATATTATGTCCTTTTTGCAAATCAAAAGTTTTTTTGTTTGTTCAAACTTCTTAAATGATCGACAGCGGGCGCGGTCGGTAGTTGGATGGGTGATCATAGGTGACTGCTACTATCAAAAATGTTTTGAGTATTTCAGTGCTTCGGAGGGCACTTAAAGCCGTTATTATCGAAATATTACAGTCGTTAAGCCATGTCAGAGGCTTCCAACACTTAGGTTGACCACTAAGCCCCCCTTACTAATCCGCACTGGAGCATCGTGGTGGAGTAAAGTCTGGGCCTTCTATAGAAAAGAGATCCGTCCTCAATAGTGGCTTATGGGTCGAAGCCAGCAATATAGATAAGTAGCAAATACACCTTTTGGACTTTTGTGAGTTAGAATAACTTGTATTTAAAAATATATTCCCCGAAGTTAAATAAGTCATACATTTTTTTTAATAAAAACTCGTATTCCTTGACAAACAGAGGCTCTATTTAAAAACAAAACACTATCTGGTCTTGGACAGTGACAAATTGGCCGGCGCGCTAGAAAAATCCGCAAGAAATGCTAGTTTGCTCAGTTATGAAGTTATGAGGAAAGTATTCTAAGTATTATAGGAAAGTATTATAGGAGAAGATAATTCAGACAACAAACAAATGACAATACAACATCTAATACCTAAAATGAGCGGATGTAAATTTTTATTTATTGCATCGTAATGTAGGGGAAGAGAAAACTTTTGTACCCCGGAAATAGCCGCTAACTGCGCCATGGGTGCAGAAAGCTAAAATTTATACATTGAAGTATTATTACTAGCGTATAGAACCGACACCGCGAACACCATGTATGTCCCAATGCATTGGCGCCACGTGGCTTCAATCTTCAATGGATTCGTTCGATTTTGAAAGGAGAACCGGAGATCAATTTTGAAAATCGAACCTCCCGGGCGGGACACACATTTTGTTCGAGATGTCTGCTCTATGACATTATACTTCAATGAATATATACGACAATTATTAAGTGTTACAAATATGTACTTACATTTATCTATGAAAATAAAATATTTAATAGTGTAAATGTGAAGTAACCAGTGGGAATCTTGAATAAAGCTGAATTTCGAGTACAGGGCGGAACTGAATAATTATACATTAATTTACAGGTTGCAAGTAATTTCTGCATTCCTGAAACTTTTTGATATTTTTGAATATTTTGACATAAAACATCGATTGTTGTAACCTCAGTCGTTGGTGTTCAGAATCAGTATGGCGTGATGGATACCATGTTGGCCTGCCCGCGCGGTACCATGGGCACTGGGTTAGATGGCCAGCAAGGCGGAAAGGAGAAACCCGATTTTCGGCCACGAATTAAATTAAACCTTTTGCAATGATCTAATTGACAGCCAATTTTCAGTCTTGTCTATCTGGGCCTGAGTTTATATGGAAGCTGGGTTTCTCCTTTAAACGATGTATTTAAATTTCTATTGTCGGTCTGGGTTTGTGTGTTCTTGTTTTTATGACGTGTTTGTATGATTGTGTTGTGGATGGCACCCACGACACAGGAAATACTAGTGAGGGACTATGAGTGTGTAGCGTATTTTTTGTAACCAACCAAAAAAGGAGCAGGTATTTGACTGTTTTTTTATGTTTCTTACCTCAGAACTTTCTGGGTAAACCGATTTTGATGATTCTTTTATCAATCGAAAGCTGGTGCTTGTCATGTGCTCTCATTTAAATCTGAACGATATCTGACGAGTAGTTTTTGAGTTATCTCTAATTTTGTAGTTGGTAATTTTTTGTCAAGAATTATTTAATTTTATGACAGTACAAATAAGTTTTTTGTCAAAGCCTAACTTGTTAACCCGAACTGTCCAGTTTTGTGATGATGACAAATTGCCCGCCGCGAGATTAACCTTCTTGCCATTAATTTGTGGCATCGTTAATCGTTGCTAGTGAATTGGGTTAAAATTGCAATCTCTCCGTGATTAATGGTTCCCTTCATAGCGCTAATAGATTTATTGCTTGGTGTTTTGGTGGTGCTTTCTATACCAGATCATAATATTTAAAAATCTGTTACCCACCGGGCCTATTATGAACTTTTATAAAACCATTCATGTTCCAGGCAATTAATTTATCGGGCTTTGAACGACGTATGATTGGCTAAAAAGTGTCACGTGACCGCTTTCGTAACACGAATTTGACGTTTACACTGGAATATGGCTGGAATTAAGTGTTCATAATAGACCGCCAGATCGTGCTTACTGCTCGCAGAGGATACAACAAGACAACAGAACATATAATATAATAGTACCCGGATGACCGAGCTTTGCTCGGTTTAGTGTTGCTTAAAAACGCCATTTACTGAAGTAGCTTTAGTATTGCTACTTGCCAATAGATGTCAGGAAGAGTATATTGTAGAAGTTTATCATAGCCTGAAAACACCGATAAAACGACATTTTCTAAAAATGAATCCTAGCTAGATCGATTTATCGCCCCCGAAACCCCCTATATACTAAATTTCATGAAAATCGTTGGTGCCGATTCCAAGATTCCAATTATATATATACAAGAATTGCTCGTTTAAAGGTATTAGATAGATAGATATGAAACAATAATATTATGTAAGTTGTAACAATTAAACGCTTAGGTACATACTCTTACCCCCGCAGTAAGTTTATACTTGTGTCGTAGGTAGCATGGACGACACATACGAGTATAACACATCGCAATAACATCCATGACCCAAGTACGAATATTTTATCTGTCACATAAATATGTGGCCCGGCTGGGAATCGAACCCGGGACCCCTTCATCCCCGCTTCGCAGGCAGGGTCACAGGGATGAAAAATTTTCAAAATAATACTATTTGAAATGCAAAATAATAATAGGGACTCTCTACCATCGAGGCTACAGGGTCGTCAATTTAGTGTAATATTGTGACTGACAGTTGCTATCTAGATGATTTGAGGACTATGACCCGTATCTAGTATTAATAAAACGAGCTTAAAATGCGATATCTTAAGATCTCTGCGATCTCAAGATTCAGTTTGAGATGCTAACATCGTCAAACCGTATGTAAAAGTGCCAATTGTGTAAGATCTGATATCGCACAATTGAGCCGATATCCGTTAATTAATACGAGCCGAAGTATAGATATATGACTTTGACTTAATTTTTATTTCTTTTTACTTTTCCCTTTGATCTGATAACACTTTTAATGAACAAGGATCGTTGTATTTATCGTAGTTTACGTCGTAAAGGCAACAGATAAACGATTTTTGCTTCGCCAATATTCGTGGAAACCGTGGTCTTATCGGCGACAATATTCAGCAGAGTATCAATTTCACAGATTAGTCGGAAATAGAATCATTTATATGCATTAGGATTATTTCGAGACTTATTTTAAGTCATGCGTTACAAAACATAAAATATGATCTATTATACTAATATTATAAAGCTGAGGAGTTTGTTTGGTTGAAGCGCTAATCTCAGGACCTACACCTTCGAATTGAAAATATATTTTTGTGTTTGATAGTCCATTTATCGAGGAAGGCTATATAACATCATATATTTTAGTAGTTAGTTTATCCACAAATTAACACGGGTGAAACCGTGAGGCACAGCTAGTAATAACTTTTTAAATTTATGTTTTGCAAATCGGTACTATATAAATAAATAAAACAAAGTGGTGTCAGTTAGAACACTTATATGGTCGTCAACTCGTAAACGGAACGTAAACGTATCAACTCTTGCATGTCAGTATTCTTTGTATGAAACTCCCTACTGTAAAGCACACTTATCGGATTCGTAACGTAATCGCCTCGCCTCGAGACAAGCTCACGAACCGTGGTACGGTGCGTGGACGACTTGCCGTACCCGCGCTTACGTCTCACCCTACGCTATCCTTCGACTTTCCGTTTCCTCGTGCACGCCCCGCGCCGCGTCGGCGAACTGTTGTCATTCATTCCGTCAACCAGCGGCCGGCGAGCCGTAAGCGCGGCGTCGCCTAGCCGTAAGCGCGGCGTCGCCTAGCCGTAGCCGAGCTTACGTTAGGTTGACGGCGAGGCGTTCCGGTGCCGATCCCTTTCCGAGTTGATATGTGCGCTACGACCAATACTCGTAATTATCTCATAACTCAAGAACGGTTGAACCGATTTTAAGTCAAAATAAATGAGAGTTGTCAAAACAAATTTAATTTCAATCAAAACAAAAGACAACAGTCAAACCGAATAACAAATGACAAATCAAATTTTGATGAATTAATGACCGAATGGATGAATAATTTAATGAATGAATGAATAATTTAATGAATGAATGAGTGAATAATGATGAACGATGAATGATGAAAAGGGAGAGGGAACCAGATACGGAGACGGAGACACGAAGTTTAGTTAAAGGTAAGGTAAGGTACAAAGTTCTTGGGACAGCTAGTAAAAATAATCTATTCCATGTACACATTGATATTCATAAGATAACTTCAATTAATTCAATTCTTAGCAGTGCGGATGAACGGAAATTAAGTGAGATTGTTAAAGTCAAGAACTTCTTTGGACCGTTTTATGGCGTGGGAGAAAATATTTGAAACATCGAATCTCATCGTTTCATTACTGGGCTCGGAGACTTTTACAATGTGAGGATTATAACAATCTACCGTATGTACATACATATACATACATACATGCAAGTTGAAGGTACCTTGCTAAATTTCACACACCTTACTAATATTAAAAATGTCAAAGTTTATACCTACTGATGTTTGTTGCTGTTCCACGCAAATACTAAATGGATTTTTATATTATAAAATTTGTTAAATTTCAGGTAGACCTTGATCTGGAATAAGATGCAGGGTAAGTACCCTGTAGTAATATGTATTATTCCGGAAAACGTAGTGAACAGTCGAGGGTAGGGCGATTAAATAGAATAAATATTATGAAAATATCTCTTGTAATTAGGTTGATGAAACTGTAGCCTAATTAGTTGTGTCAATGCGAAGCGAGGGGTCGGAGAGACCCGAGCTCAGTAGTGGGCCGTTAATTGGTTGAAGCCAATTCAAGCCACAAGTGACACAAGAAATATACAATGTTCAACATATGAGTAACAAACATATGAGTAAAAAACAAACCATTCAGAAAACAGAAATCGATGCAGAGAATGTTTTTAAATTGCGTCTAATTTATAAACTCATACATACAGACATCAAAGGTAACATTTCGATCAAAGAACTCTTATTTTTAGTGCTGCCATCTGCGAAGTACGACGTGTAAATAACTCGGACCAGTGACGTAATGAAGCACCTAATCATTGATCGGGAGCTCGGTGTAAAATAAACATATTTTTGAAGTGAAAACTTTTTTCGGCGCGTTGGTCATTTTTGAGATAGGAAAAACCATTCAACTCGCGACACCGTTACCGACTCCTCGACACCTCTGTATATTTTCCTCGTGTAGGTACATAGATATTATATACACAATATATGTTTAAAATATTTTATATTATTTAAATATATAATAGTTATATCTTATGTCTTATATGTTATGTCTTATAATTTTATATTATACGAGTAACCGCCCTCACTTCGGTTTTCTTATTTTTTTACACCTTGGGTTACATTATTGGAATTTTATTAAGGACCCCTATTTTTTTTGAAAATATAATATAGCCTATGTCACCCGGCGATAGTGTAGCTTCCCAACAGTGAAAGAATTTTTCAAATCGGTTCAGTAGTTTCGGAGCCTATTCAATGCAAACAATCAATTTTTTCCTCTTTATAATATTAGTATAGATTACAAGTTTTCACTTTTGTTGTCACTCCCGGGGTGCCCCACTTTTTTGATGTTGGAATATAATGTAACATTTTTTTTAATACATTGACTTACTGCTTAATGATAGGGGCAACGCGTGCTCAAAACGTGGCACTTAAATTGGCCCAACATGGACCAATGCTCAGTACATAGAGAAAGGGAGAGAACGAGAGCGATGGTTTTATTTTTCGCTTGTATGTAGAACATTCGTATAAAATGATCCAACGGGTGTATCTTTTCTTTTGAAGTCATTTATACACATATACACATTATTTATCACATAATAAAGAATAAGGCGTAAAAATAGTTCATTGGCAGTTGTACTGGAGTTGTCAAAATTTCAAGAAAATGTTGGCTGTAATTTTTATGTCTGTTTGTTTGTTTGACTGCAATAATATTGTAACATATAAGTGAAAAACACGACGACCCCGTAACCTAGTTGGCAGTGACCCTGCCTGTGAAGCAAGGGTCTCTAGTCCGATTACCGCGGCCGCGGGATAGATAATATATGGATTGTACAATATTTACGCCAACCCAAAGTTTAACCTGTAAAGTTCGTGACCCCTAGCTCCTGTACTATAATCGACCATATAAAGTGTGGGGTGGGCCGTGGGATACACCGTCCAATTACGATATAATTCCGACAGCGGAAAGATACATAACGAATGCTGTCGAGTTACTTTACACGAAATTCTGTCGAAAACAACAAATCGATAATAACCTTCAATACGGCCATTCGATTTTATGCTTTGTTAGGGCTGTAAAACAGCGCAGTTTAGTAAAAATAGTCTATAGGTATTATCAGAATTGAGACTATTTAAATCTATACATAATATAAAATGAAGTCCCAGCACAGCGTCTGTCTGTATATATGAACGCGATGAACTCAAAAACTACCGATTTTGTATGGTTTTCATCAATAGATAGTGTGATTCCTGAGGAATTTTTAAGTCTACCTATAACTCTATATTAAATTCTATACTAACTAAGGAGTGATTTTAGTAACCATTAGTGACTGAGTTGGGATGTAAAGCTGATATCAGACGAGTCATTTCTTGTTCATTTTCTTCTTTCATTTTGCACATTTCACTCCAAGTGACACATCTGAACACAGAATGAAACATTAGTGCCGAATGAATTCATTAGTGAATCGATCCAACAATGTTGGATATTGGCACTTTTCGCCTTTCACTCCCACTCCCAATGAACGAGAAATGATCGGTCTGAACACTGAGAGAATGTTCATTCGCATTCGGCCATTTTATCTCGCGTCCTGACCCGATGGACGTCATGTTGTTATTTTATCTGTGTTGCGTCGCATGCGACAAAATGTTGTTTAAGTGGAACGATAAAATATATAGTTTTTTTTAAAGAACTTTAAAAACTATCACCCGCCACCGTCGACGTTTTCTTTGGTTTTTTTTTGTCAACTCTTTGATTAAATACCTAATTACAAATCAAACTTATTCCAAGACGCACGACTTCATTCGATGACATTATTATGAAAAGAATAGTGAATGTTCTTTTCTCTATCATTCCGTATTAGCCGTATGAACATAAAGGGAAAGAAAAATGAAACATTCACTCGAGTGAATAATCACTCGAGTGAACCGTCTGATATTAGCTTTAGTGCTAGTATAGGCTGCACGTGTAGAAGGTTTATCCTTTTGAGATATATGAATATGAATACCTTACTTTCTACTACATATATATACTGTATATACTGTATATTAACTAATATTATAAATCGGAAAGTTTGTGAAGATGCTTGTTATTCTCACGAGAGCGGGCGGGGGATAGTGGAAGGGTGATTTCAGTTGTTTCAACTTACCTTTGTTTCAACTCACCTCGGTCTCTCCTACTTATTATCCCGGCAAAGACACGGACACAGCTAGTTTAATCTAAAACCAATGAATTATAAGTAAAAAAGAGGTAGATAATATGTCGCTAGCGCGCCGAAGATGAAGATCGTAAGAGCGGTCAATTGACCTCGTCTGCTCGTAGTCGCTCTGTCAATACAAGACGATATGCACGCTTTTGTTGTCAGAAGTGCTTGAGGTTTGACATACAACGTTAAAATGCCTTCGTGTATTATTGTAGTGTGATTGGTGTAGTGAAACAAAAGATAAACGTGTGTGTGTTGTAGCTCTTTTCGGAACAGATTTTTTGTGGATTTGTAAGGGGATGACATATCTATATTTTTTTAAACATCATTGTCTAAAACCATATAATATAGTGCAAGCCCTACACAGTCTTTAGAAGATGTTTATCATTCTATTTGAAATAGTAAACCGTTTAAAGCGTCTTTCGTTTTCTTAGCTTCAGAAAGAAACATCTTTACGAAATCATCGAGATCCATTATCGAAAACAAACAAATCTGCATGCATTCACGTAAACATTTTAAAATACCTTAATATGTTTCAGTAATGGCCAGTATACAGTAGATAGACAGAATAACAGTGTATAAACAGGATACAGTATCGAATAATAGATACATCAGAATTATTGAGAACTAGCTGTTGTCCGCAGCTTTGCATAGGGAAATTTTAACTTATTCAAACTTTTATCCTGTTTTCCCGGGAAACCTTTTAATTTTCCGGGATGAAAAGTTGTCTAAAATATGACCCAGGGTATCAGTAACAACTTTACCAATTTTCATCGAAATCTGTTCAAGGGTTTTTATGTGATGCCCGGACAGACAAACAGACACTTTTGAGTTTTATTATAGTATAGACTAGTGTATACCCGGCATGTTCCACTACGCTAAACATTTTTCTGATGAGAATGACAGATCAGTGTTTTTGTGTTGACGTTGACGTTGATGCGCCATCTTTACTTAACTTCAAATTTTTGTATGGGAAAAGTGGAAAATCGACTTTATCAATGGACTGAATGTGCGTAATGCATTGTTTTAGTGGTCTCTAACCGCCTTCGGATTGTTGACTTTCAAATGAAACCATTTTGAGGCATGTCTGTTGGATGGTTTCGGAATCTATAAAGAACATCCGTAAAAACATTTTGTTGTGTTTTATATTATACTAGCTGTGCTCTGCGGTTTCACCTTCATTAATTTGTGGAAAAAACTAACTAAGTACTAAAATATATTATGGTGTTATATAGCCTTCCTCGAATAATGGACTGGCTGGCTTCAACCCATTAATGGGTTAACCCATTAATTATGCTAGTACCAAAATAATTGAGCTATTTTTATACAGCCAATATCCTCTAAGATAAGGTAGTAGATGTCACTAAGTCATCCAGTTTTGTTCCACCAACAGATTTACTTCAAACATTTTATATTTGAATAGGGCATTACTGTCCAAAAATATTTTTTGATATCATTTTTATTAAACACACTATGAATACAGAAAAGCTCTGTGTGATAGTTTCAGCACGTCCCAATAGAAGAATTTTTGAGATGATACTCGACAAAAAAAACAGACACGAAAAGCCAGCCTGCTTTTTAATATTCCCGGTCGTAACATGAAAAGAATGCAGCCTCCGTAATATGAGAGCAATATGCTCTGCACAAAAATCTTCCATAGCCGACAACTACTACAATAATCATCTGAATATATGCGGGTGATTGCAAAATCAATCTCGCGCGTTCAGAAGCTATAGAACCAGTGAGCTCTCGAAATACGCAAGGTTGTCCTGTAGTCAGCCAGACTTTTCCGTAATCCGGCAAAATTTAAATGTACCTTGCCGAGAGAGAAACGTAAGCATTGTTAAGCTTTCTACATTCGTAGCATAAGACGGGTTGACCAGCCCCGCCCTCCGTAGCAACCCCTGATTTTCATTCATTCGCGTTTCGACGCCCGTTGAGGGTGCACGCTCGGTATCGCGAGATTCGCGCGCGCAAAACGCAAATAAACAATTTGACCACCAAAGTTGACGTCTGGTCCTCTACACCCCGGATTACGGGAGATGGCGACATTTTAAGGTAAGTTTAACTAATCGTTAATTTTATCTATTGCCACGTGTTGAGAGGCCTTCGCTCTGTTTGCCAAAACCATGCCTTTTATTTATGAATACTACAATCTTAGTAAAACTATGATTATTGTTCCGTTGTTTGTAATTGCTTTCTGTTTAATTGATTCGAGTGTCGGTCTCAATTTTGTGTCTAAAAACTAGAAATACGAGTACAGTGGTAGAATAATAAGGTGGTACAATAATTTTACAGATATTTTACGTATTTTTGACCTAAGACTTTATTAAGGTTTAATAACCTGCCTCTTCAGAAAACCTGACGTTTACAAAATTAATCTGTACCAAATTAATTAATTATTATTATTACAGCGTGGCGTTTAATACATTTTATATTTAACTCATTTTATCGTGTCAGGGATTGCTAATTCGATAAATTAAAAAACATTAGTTTTTTAAATTCAGATAATACCGAAGGGTGCAAAGTATCTTAAAAAGAGATAACTCTTACAAAACAGCTACTTTTCAGGAGAGCACATAATAGGAAAAAAATGCTCCCATTTTGTTATTTTTAAACCAATTTTGTTGAAATTTTGATCAGCACTTTATTATTAAATAAGGCATCCATATGTATATTTCATTTTTACTAATTGTCTAATAATTCTTATTTATTTTTACTAACTTCACTATAATATTGCACTTGTCTGCATCTAAAATGTGGCAACTGTGTTAACTACCACTTAGCCGTTTTTATTTAAATTATCGCAGTGAAAAGATAATCGCAAAATTGCAGATAACTTTTTTTACTTTGCACCCGTCAATACGTTGGTATTATGTTTATCCTCTTAAAAGATTATCAATACTTATGTATCCTGTTCTGTGGAATACTTATGTATCATTTCTCGGATAAAAAATAATGTGAAAGTTTGTTAAGATGTTTCGATGTTTGGATGTTTGTTCCTCAGTCACACCATAACTACTTAACCGATTTGGCTGAAATTTGGAATAGAGATAGCCTGTACCCTGAATTAACACATAGGCTACTTTATATCCCAGAAAAATTCAGGGTTCCCGCGGGATTTGTAAAAAATCGATATTTATAGATTTGAATAAAATCTAACATACATACTAACAAGTCATGTGTAAGTTACATAACAATCGATGCGTAATACCGATTATTTATCGAACGAAAAGCAACGGGCGCGATCGGTAGTTGGAAGGATGGGTGACCGATAGGAGCAAAATTTCTCGAGCACTTCCGTGCTTCGGTGGGCATGTTAAGCCGTCGGTCGCGATTGTTAACGTTAGATAACGATCTGCGAATGATATAAAAAACATGAGAGGTGTCAGGGACACCCGGATGGAACGAAGTTCCTTTCGATATAAGTATTGTTGAATCACGCTACTAGCGTGATTCAGAAAGTTGTACAGCGCCATCTCTGTAAAACTCTCTGAATCACTTTAAAAAAAGTGTCGTCATTCGTAAGAATCAAAAAGTGTCGTAAGAAATTTTTCTGTCTAGCCCCCTTTCACAACGCGCGATAAGGAACTTCGTTCTAATAAATCCTGACACTTTATTTAGTCGCCAACACCACCATTTCGCACTATTGGAGTCCGCTCTAGGCCTCCTCAATTACCTGTGCGATATTCCCTGCTCTGGTACCCTACCCAGACTCTACTACTGTAGTGCATATATGCTTAAACGCTTACACACTCATACCCCCGCAGTAGGTTTTCACCTGTGTCGCGGGTGGCATGGACGACACATATAACACATCACAATAACACCTATGACCCGAGTACAAATATTTATCTGTTACATAAATATCTGTCCCGGCCGGGAATTGAACCCGGAATCCCTCGCTTCGTAGGCAGAGTCGCTACCAACTAACCTGTCGTCAAAAAGCAAAAAGCGTCAAAAAGCGGTCGTCAAATACATAATTACAATAAAAAGCCATTGTAAGTATGAAAAGCGGACTTTTAAGGTACAAAGTGTAAGCTGGTTGCCCTTAATCACCGATCTCCTGATCGAGAAGTAGGTAATGACCTCCGTTGTAACAAAGGTCGAGTGGGTGAAGCGAATCAAAGGGTCGGACGACACTTTTATGTAATATAATTTTATTATCAAAGTACTCCCGACCTTTTTTATTAATGTGGAAGTAGCGAAGGAAATATAAATGGCCAATACAGATCATAGAAAAGTTATTCTTTGTTCAATATTGCTGGAAGCTGTATTTTTCTTTTGCATAAAAATCATACTATTTCATTTTTAATTCGAGTAAAAAATTAATCTTTTAAAGGCAGTTTTCAATATTGTATGGATCCATAATCCTTAAGTTTGTTGTCTAGCAACTATCAATAAGTCTTCGATATTGTTTTACCTACTAGCTTAACTAGGATAGATTATTGAAAACTTCCGTAAAAGAAGTTAATTAATCCGCAAAAAATGTTCATTAATTGCATTAATTGATGATTGACCAATATGTCATTCATTCCTCCACTCATTCAAATATCTGAAATTCACAATTTTATTTTATTTTATTTTATTTTATTGGTACTAAATGCACGCTCTGCTGTCAAAATTCGACAGTAATCTATACTAATATTATAAAGAGGAAAGATTTGATTGTTTGTTTGCATTGAATAAGTAGGCCCCGAAACTATCGAACCGATTTGAAAAATTCTTTCAATGCTTACACTATTGCCGGGTGAAATAGGCTATATTATATATATTGTTTTACTTTTTTCCCAAAGCGAAACGAGGGCGATTTCCTAGTTCTGTATAAAAGGTGTACAACATGTTGATGGAGATAAACATATTTACATGTGTGTGTCAAATGCAACACTACAATAGTGTAATGATTATTTTTATGTGCCAATGTATATTATATACCACAGACATATAGTATACATGTCTGTGTTATATACAAATATTAGCTTTCTGCACTCCTTTTCAATGTACATTTTAATTGTACCGTTTGCGTAAATGTAAAAAGTGGCACAATGTGGCTTCACGCATTAATACGATCTATGAAAGATATTCGTTGACAAATTCATAATAATGCCTAGTCATAATGTAAAGTAAATCGGCATCTCTATAAATTCTGTCACGCTAATGCAAAATGATGAATGGGCTAGCTAACAATGTGTTTTCCCTATGCCATGCCTGCTTTAACTTGAATTTATCGTTAGGTAAGGAAAATACCATAAGAAAACACATGAAGTATTAGGTGCCGTCGACTTTATTCACCTGAGTTAATTCACCCAGGTGTTTTAAGTCTACTTTTAGTGTACTTTATTCACCTATGCACCCAGGTGATTTAAATCTACTGATCGAGGTGAATTAAGTATACTAAATCGGTAGACCTAAATTCACCTACGTGATTAAGGCAAGCTATACACGAGCCTACTGCCGAGGTGTAAACTGAATTACCCTATTGCGTACTTAATAAGTAGTATTTTTATGGAACCAACAAATGCGTAGGAAAGGGCTGACGGTATATTGTATTATAATAGTTGATAAAATACCATTGAAGTATAATGTCATAGAACAGACATCTCGAACAAAATGTGCGTCCCGCCCGGGAGGTTCGATTTTCAAAATTGAGCCCCCGTTCTCCTTTCAAAACCGAACGAATCCATTGAAGATTGAAGCCACGTGGCGCCAATGCATTGGGACATACATGGTGTTCGCGGTGTCGGTTTTATACGCTAGTAATAATACTTCAATGTAAGTAGTACGTATTTTTATGGCACCAATAAATGTGTAGGAAGGTATATTGTATTATAATTGATTTACATAATAATATTCAACGCTCTGTCCAAACCCACCTCTTAGAAAAGGAAGAAGGAAAAAGGAAGTACGAAAGAAACAAAAAACCGGCCAAGTGCGAGTCGAACTCACGCAGCAGGATTCCGTACAAACATGCAAAATCGAACATTATTCTTATATAAACTGAATTGAGTAACAAACTTAACTTTGCCGTTGTCAAACTGTTGTCCCCATACTGACATAGGCTGCGATCAATTTACTAACTGCAAATGAGTAAAAGTATTTTTTGTGCTGTCACTACAAATTTTCGCTTTTCGGATTTTTTAAGTGGATTCACAAAACGAAATCACAAATATATATAAACGTTCCAATCTTCCCAGGGGAACATCGATTATCGATAAGGTTATTTGTCGTTGGACCGCACTAAGGTCACTTAAAGTTGACAATATGATTCTGAGATGAACTGATAACATATATGTATTTAATGTTAGTTAGTTATGGACTTCTTACAACTAAATAAACGAACTTTTTTGAGTGGGGGCGTTACTTAATACGATACTCGTATGTATTAACTACCTTTTAAACATGTAGGTAAAACTGTTTTTATCCTACAGTATTACCTATATCTTTTTCTTTTTTTATATGTTCATTGGATTGTAAGCATTTTTGAGCGAACGGTATAATTTAATTGTTTATTTGTAATTAGTGGATAGTTGTTATTGGCCTAAAATGTGGCTTAATTTTAAGTTTTCATTGTATTGTAGTGGCTGTTACTATCCCGAATAAATAAAATAAATAAAATAAAAATAAATTTTCTTGTGCTGGATATGCACTATTTGACTCTTTAAACATCTTTATAAACTCATATTTATACATAAAAATAAAACTGAAGTGTCTGTTCTGTGATTTCAAAATAACTGTGTTTTCTCAAGTGCTTGGTTAGACTTATTTACACGATAATAAAACACAAACAAACATTTTAAAAATGTATATCTGTCAGTCTGTCTTTTGATTGTCCGAGCTAACTCTGAAACGGCTAAACCGACTTTAGTAAGACTTTCATTTGAACATAGAGGAGGCTATAGGGCAACAACTTTTTATCCCGTAATTCCCACGCCGGGAAAACTCCCACGCGAACGACGCGACGTCGAGAACACTAGTTTATAATATTAGTAGGATTTCAGACAGGGATTACAAAAGCACTCTACACATTACTTATTCAATAACCTCTTATCATAATTTACCATAGTAAATATTATCTCTTACTCTGCGGTAACAAATTAATTACCTAATATGGGTCTCTCAATATGTTTTTAGATAAAGAAAGAAATCTTGACGAGTTAACTCGCTTGGAGAGGGTTCCATACGTTGATTAAGTGTTTACAGTTATATTTCTATTTTATTTATCTTTGCCCTTTTTATAGGTGTTCCTCAGTAGGTACGGAGATAAAGGGGGGGATGATCGATTTTTGTCTTTAATTTTCGTTCTTTCTTGAATAATTTTAAAAATATCCATTGTAGAACTATAACAAAAATATATTTGAGATGCTGATAATAAGCCCTTTCATTTGACATGCACACGATATAGTTTGCAAAACAGTTCTTTTTTAATTTTGATTTCTGTCAACACTCATACTATTTGTTGGTAAGTATTATACGTATGGAATGGAGTGTTCTGTGTTATTTGGTCAGAGATCGTGAGATCCTGGGTTATACGACACAACTGGGCTTGCCTTGTTCTGAAGGCCTAGCCACTGGTCACTGCCTGGAAGGCCTAGGCACGCCTCTGGGCCTCGTGGTTGTGTCACACAGGGAATCCTAGTGTGGGGCTATGGGTGTGTACCTAGTGTTTTATGTTTCTTATTATTCCATTTTGTGGTTGTCCCAATTTAAAAACCAATTTTCCCATAATTGTATACATTACTCTAATAGTGTATCATACGTCTCCAATACACCTAGGGTCTGTTATCTATTATAACATTGTTGAATACGTAAGTATCTATAGTAATGACGAGTATAGGTACAAAATCAATAAACATAAAATTTTGTAACCATCTTTATTTAACCTCTGTGAATAAATAAAGAGAATGAATCTACCTTGCTGATGCCTAAATTCAAGAGAAGTTATTGTGTCTTATATCATATATATATAAGAGCGCTAGTGGTATACATGGGTATATTATGTAGGTATACCACTAGCGCTCTTTCTGCGGCTTTGCCCGTGTTTTCAGGGATAATAAGTACTCCATATGTTATATACTCAGAAAAATGGCATAAGATAAAAATTACAATTTTACAGGAGAGCAAAATAACTGTTAAAATATCAGTAAGTAGTCAAAGGAATTTACATTACGATTTCTTGCACAAAACCGTCAAGATTAATGATAAAAATTTGAAAAAAATTGAGCATATGCAGCATTTGTCCCACTTTCCAGTCATTAATATAATGACTAAAATTCAAAGAAACACGAATTATGCTTTTATTCCATTAAGGGTGCGATTTCATGAAAATCCGTTTAGTAGTTTTTGCGTAAAATAGTCAATCATCCATACATCCTCACAAATAAACTTTCTCATTTATGTATTTACTAGCAGTGCTATACCCCGCGGGTTTCACCTACGTTAATTTGTGGAAAAAACTAACTACTACAATATATGATGTTATATAGCACATAGCCTTCCTCAATAAATGGACTATCTAACACAAAAATAATTTTTCAATTCGAACCGCTAGTTCCTGAGATTAGCGCGTTCAACCAAACAAACAAACTCTTCAGCCTTATAATCTTATATATAAAATTCTCGTGTCACAATGTTAGTTACCATACTCCTCCGAAACGGCTTGACCGATTTTTATGAAATTTTATATACATATTTAGTAGGTCTGAGAATCGGCTACTATTTATTTTTCATACCCCTAAGTGATAAAGTTTGTCCACCCCTAACTTTTTATTTTTTGGACAAAATTTTATTTCTTTATTTTTTTTATAATGTGGCATTAAAAATACATACAACCCTAAATTTTCACCCTTCTATCACCAACCCCTATTTTTTAATAGTAATTTTAGTAATTTAATCATTTTTCATCCCACTCGATAACTGATCAATTGTTAGGCGATACGAAGTTCGCCCATTCAACTAGTATTAGTAATAGATTACAATGAAATTTCAAAACTATAGATACGTCATGCACTTACAAATCAACCATAAAATCTGTTCCGAAAAGAGCTACAACATACACGTTTATCTTTTGTTTCACTATACCAATCACACTACAATAATACACGAAGGCATTTTAACGTTGTATGTCAAATCTCAAACACTTCTGACAACAAAAGCGTGCATATTGTCTTGTATTAACAGAGCGACAGAGCAGACGAGGTCAATTGACTGCTCTTACGATCTTCATCTTCGGCGCGCTAGTGACATATCTACCTCTTTTTTACTTATAATATCATTCAAAATTAGTAGGAAATTGACGACGTAGTTAATGAACATTGCTCTGCCGTGTTAATGACATGGACGGATGTGGTCATTTCCAGTGCCAAAATTTTAGCCCGTGCGCCTGAAAACGTATCGTTACTGAAGGTATTAATTCGGTACGGATAGATAGTTTAGGTATTTGGTTTAGATTAAACGTGAAAATATTGTCTTTTATTCCTCATTCAGAATTATTTGCTTGATGCAGCTAATACATAACATTAATATATGTATAGACTAGGAAATCGCCCTCGCTTCGCTTCGGGAAAACAGTAAAAAATTAATATATAATATAGTCTATGTCACCCGGGGATAGTGTAGCTTCCCAACAATGAAAGAATTTTTCAAATCGGTTCGGTAGTTTCTGAGCCTATTCAATGCAAACAAACAATCAAATCTTTCCTCTTTATAATATTAGTATATAGATAAATTTGAATTATTTGAATTAAATCTGTGATTTTGTTGCAAAACTGAGAATATTCAAAAGTTTTATATCTTATCCAGTAGAGATCGATAAGTTGACCGGGGTATGTTGAAGACGGTATATCGGTGTCTATTTCTGGGTTATAAGGTTTAGATGCGACGCCACGTCTATTTCAGGACCCTAAACTGCGCATATGCTAGCCCAGTTGTGTATGTTTATGAAATAACTTGTATTCAGACGTATGTATATGTATTTAATTTTCAACTGAAAATAGTAAATTGGTTTCTAAAAAAATATATAAAATAAATTTGGATTCAGGCTGAATGAATGTATTTTTCTTAATAACACGATTTAAGAAGGTCGGAATATTTTGGAGGAAATTTCAATTACTACTACTACTACTTATTGCTACTAGGAGCAACAACCGCTAGTGACAAAAAAATTCTTGAGCGTTTCCGTGCTTCGGAGGGTACGTAAAGCCGTCGGTCCCGATTGTTATCATAAGATAACAGTCGTTAAGCCATGTCGGAGGCCCTTGGGTGGTTTGAAAACTTCCGACACTCGGGTTGGTCACTAACCCCTCCACCAATCCGCACTGGAGTAGCGTGGTGGAGTATGCTCTAGGCCTCCTCAAGAGGAGAGACTCGTGCCCAGTAGTGGGCCATTAATGGGTTGAAGCCACTAGGAGCACAGAAGACATAATAAGTACATAAATTAGGAGGACCAATGTTTTGCTACTTCATAGGTACTAGCAGCAAAATAGTTCGGTATCCAACGCATACTAACAAACAAGATGTTTGCATAAGTGTGCGTGTTTTATTGGACGTTAACATAATGTCTTGTGTGAATAACTCGTTTCTACACTTAGTTTAAACGCATAAATCATTCTAAAATAGAAGATTTTGTTTTATATTATGGTAGCATAATGTTCAAGCCCTATTCTCAAGTATATCTAAAGAGAGGGCGATAGATTCTGATTATATAATTTTCCTTTTGAAATCTTTACGTCTCAAAATTCATAATTTTCCACCCAATTTAACTAACTCAAGTTCAATCTAAAGAGTTAATCCTCCCTAATAGAGGTGCGATTCGCTCGTCGCATTTCAAAGGCTTTATACTCAATAATAAACTGGAGATGCAACCTATTACCTACTCGCATTAGGCGGGCGTTTCATCAGAATTCGTAAATCTGGAGCGAACCAAGTATCGAGCTTATTTCCCAAATATGTTGACTTACTGTTAGACTCATTAGAAGAGCCCTTGTAATTATGCAAGTCTGGAACGTACTACGGTGCTTCTTTGTTTGGCTTTGAGTTTAATTATAATAGTATTGTTAGTCCTTCTTTTTATGGAAATATGAAAGAGCTGACGATGAAGTCCTCGGCCAGAACACGACGAGTCATTTTGCAGCTGACGCCATGGAGAAATAATAATAGTAATATCATAAATTGTATGTAATCAAATAAATAAAAAATAATCTATCACTAATAATATATATATCTATATTATCACTACAAAAGAACAAATAACTACCAGTGCGATGCTAAGGCGGGTTGTCCCATATAAATAACCTAAGTCCTAAATTGTATTATGAACACATATGTACAGCCTTATGGTCATAGCACACATATCAACTCGGAAACGGAACGTAAACGTATCAACTCTTGCATGTCAGTATTCTTTGTATGAAACTCCCTACTGTAAAGCACACTTATCGGATCCGTAACGTAATCACCTCGCCTCGAGACAAGCTCACGAACCGCGGTACGGTGCGTGGACGACTTGCCGTACCCGCGCTTACGTCTCACCGTACGCTATCCGTCGACTTTCCGTTTCCTCGTGCACGCCCCGCGCCGCGGCGGCGAACTGCTGTCATTCATTCCGTCAACCAGCGGCCGGCGAGCCGTAAGCGCGGCGTCGCCTAGCCGTAAGCGCGGCGTCGCCTAGCCGTAGCCGAGCTTACGTTAGGTTGACGGCGAGGCGATCCGGTGCCGATCCCTTTCCGAGTTGATATGTGCGCTACGACCATTAAGTGATAAAGTAATATAATTATTCTCAATAACTTTGATTCCAAGATTAGTCATTGTAGGAACAGTGACGTATAAGCAGAGCAAAAAAGCAAAGAAAAAGCAAAGAAATTTAAAATTATTTCACCAATGATTTTAGAAATAATAAAGAAAAAAAATATTCTACCATTTTAAGTGTCCCTTTATTTTAAAGAACTATGTTTTAAGTGGCAGTGTTAGAATGTGAGTAGTTAAACTAACTATAGAATTAGCAGATTCAGTTGTCAAAACTCAGTATATAATTCTCCTTACATCTCCTCTCTCTTTTGTTTGTACAAAGACTTGTGTCTGTGTAATGTGAGAACTTCAACCACGTTTTACTAACTCGGAGAGACTACACTAAAGCTTAATCCGAATTCTCAGTGGAAATTCAAACTAGCAGAAATTTCTGATGTACATACTATATAGCTACTGTGCGCTGTGCGCCCTGATAATCATATCTATACTCAAGTCAAACTCGGTTCGGACTTGATGTAAACATTGTGTCTGATAACGTTGCATAGCAACCACAAACAAACAGGCGTATGAAACTTTTTGTTGTAATGTCAGTAACTTATTATTTTTGTTTGCTTTATTTTGTTTGTGTTTTTTTAATAAATCAAGTGCCTTCTTAATGAAAAATGCATTAAAATAATTACATAAATAGTGACTTCACTTGAAACCTAACTTTACACAATTATCGCTATACGGTTTGGGTAGTCATTTCTATTTATACACATAGACCAAAACAGTATATTTTGTTAAAAGGTTCCAAATTGCTCCTCTTAATTAAGGATGCGGGAGCAAGAATTGTTTATTGATGAAAGTGTAATAAGATGTTGGTTTTTACCTCGTTTTCTCTTAGTGTGTTGTTGTTATAGTTCAATAGTGAGTTAATTTAGATGTCACAAATATCATAATTATTATTTAGTTCTATAATACTTATCTGGTGTACGAAACACAAATCAGTTTGTGAAAACCCTATAGAGGAATTTTAATGGTTTGTTTACATCGGGTCCGATTTGAATGTGAATGTAGTATAGGGTTGCTCCTCGCTTTCGATTGAATTATGATTTAAATAAAAAAAATAACGCTTCACACTCATATCTCCACACTAGGATTCCCTGTGTCGTGGGTGCCATGGACAACACACAAGACAAGGACACTCACACCCAGACCGAGAACAGAAATTCAAACTTATCATTCAAATTTCCGCCTCGCTGAGAATTGAACCCAGGACCCTTGGCGCAGCGATGCGGCATGGTAACCATTCCGCCACGCGGGTCGTCAAATTCATAATTAAGTTACGTTCAGTTATGATACTTTGCTATTGAGCTTTCCAGGCTTACGGCATGAGTGCGTCCCGCTCATCAGCTATCTATGGTGGAAGTGTGAAACAACGTAAGTTTGAAAAATCATAAAAAAACAACTTTAAAACCAATTTTAAAAACAATTTTATAAATCAGCGTAGCTACCACTACGGCATTAAGCTGAGTGAGCTCCATTTTCTGGGCCACTGGACACATGCGAACGTTACAGATGTTACAGACAGACGTTAAAGAAAAATAAATATTTGTTTTTATTTTATTTATATTTTGTGTCTATATGTAAATTTTTATTTTTGTTAACTATGTTCGTGTGTGTAATGGCGAAAGAAATAAACATTTTTCTTTCTTTCTTTCTTCTTTCTTTCTTTCAATTTATTGTCTTAATCCAAACAGAAACTTTTTCTTTGCCAAATAAATATAAAGAAAATATTCATGATTTTGTATTAGAAGTAACGAAAAGATTCAATTTACCGTCGGACTCTGAACTCTCTTAGCCGCAGCCTAGAAGTATTACATAAAACCTATACTCGTGTATTCTACTTATACTATATATGATACCTATTAAGACACTAATAACTTACAGCTTTAGAATTAATTGGTGATACTCACATAAAACGTAAAGCCACTTTTGTAATGGTACGTTTTATTATGGTAATTTATTTCGAAAAGTTTCAAATCAACGAGGGAACGGGAGTTTAGTTCGAAGAAGGACCTCATTACCATATCCTCCGGGAAAGAGGCGGGAATTTAAAGCTAGTTATGCAATCAAAACTTGAGAAGTCGTGCTTCGGAGACTTTCATTAAACTTCAGCGATTGTGGTTTGAATGTCATGCCTATTATAAGTGACGCACTTATATCAAGTAGGTACTTATATTTTTTTCTAACTTTTTTCATGTACAGAGGTATTTACAGATTAAATAAGATACGTACGTAGTTAATAGCTTTACGATTATTCACGTGAATCGTTTGTGGGTAAAACTAATATACACCTAAGTGGTACTATAATACAACTACGCATAAGTTTTACTATTGTTTGGATGCTTTGTATAATCAGTGACAACCACATCACACAAATAACTAACGTTGATAATTAAATATGTAGTGTCGTCCTTAAAGATGTGCTAAAGAGTTTTTTTCGCAGTTCCTTCTCTTTTTAATAAGAAAAAACGAAGTGGTAGAAAAAGCAAATTATTTAAGGACGTCCACAACTTCAAGTCTATGGAAATAAATGATTTTTACTTGAGCATCAAAATCTTAAAAACATCATGACGCGGTTTGCGTCGTTATTCGTTATGCGCACCGCAAAGGACTCGAATAGCTTGCCTGCATCCGCGTTCCTGCCCGCCTATAACGTGGATGTTGTCAAGAAAAAAGTGAATAGGCTTTTACTAAGTGCACTCACCATCCTGGACTACATCTCCCTTCCCACATCGCTCATGAGAGTACTTAGTGAAATATTTTTCATGTTTTCTGGGAAACCACTTTAAATTTTTCTCATCCGCGGTGCATCATTAGGAAATGCAAACTGAATTTGTAGCAGAGTTGAAATAAAGAGGCACTTAGTTTAAATATAATAGCAGTGATGGCCTAGCGGTTAGAACGATGGTATCCCGAACGCAGGGGCCCGAGTTCAAATCCTGAGACGCACGTCTAATTTTCGAATATTATGTCCGTATTACATTGCGTAAGACCCGTGTGGTGCAATGGTTACCATGCCGGATCACCGTGCCAAGAGTTCTGGGTTCGATTCCCAGCGAGGCGGAAATTTGAATGATGAGTTTGAATTTTTATTCTCTGTCTGGGTGTAAATTTCCTTGTCTTTGTATGTTGTCCATGGCACCCATGACAGGGAATGCTAGTGTGGGACTATGAATGTATAGGATAGGATTCCGAAGTTTATCGACGACCCCTAAATCCAAAAATGGTCTTAGGGAGACCTATAATATACGCTGAAAAAAATATTTTCCAATATTTTATTCTACGATTTTGGAACTGAATTTTCGAATTCCAAATAACAGCTTTCTACCAGTAATGCTATGCCTCGGATAGACGGACGGACATGACGAATCTATAAGGGTTCCGATTTTACTTCGAAACCCTAAAAAGAGGAGGTTCTCAAGTCAGTTGTATATTTTTTATTATTTGTACACCTTTTGGAGAAGCCCATGTTGGAATATAGCGCTAGGGAAATAAGTCATTATTCTTTGAACCCCACAAATCCCTAAAAGTTACAACTTCAGAGTCGCTAATGAGATCGTTTGTCGAATTTTTTCCAAGTTCACGCGTTTCTAACAAGAAAATGAAACTTTTTGCCTTTCAGACGCCTTTTCGGATCCTTTACGTACTCGTATAATTCAACATATTCTTTGAAATTCTTTTAATGTAGTTTTGAAAATAATGTGTTATGAATTGAGCATGTTATATAAATTTTTATTTACATCAAGTATCTTTTTTTTAGTGTAGGTACCTACGCCGATACACTTGTAGTGGTGTTATGGTTATGGAGCGCTATGGATTCATTCAAATCATTTTTAGGGTCCCATAGACAAAACGAAACCCTTATACTTAGTTTAATCATGTCCATCCGTCTTGTATGGAACCTGGCATGCCTACAAGTCTGCCACTTTGAATAGACCTCGTTTCGGCGGCCAGTGATAAAACATGTGTCAATTGAAGAAGTAATGATTGTAATAATTAAATATTATTATTTGGTGATCAAATTAATGTCGTAAGTGATATACTTTCTGAGATATTTGATTCCAAAAAAAAAAAATTTAATAATGCTTTATTTTTTACGGTTTTGTACTCAAATATCTCGGAAATTTTATCACTTTTGACATTTCATCACCGAAAAGTTTTTGATTGCAATCACTTACTCCGTCGATTAACACATGTTTTATCACTCGCCCCCGAAACGAAGTTTTTTTTTAAAATGGTACTTGTAGGTGTGCCAACTAGGTTCAATGCTCTTTTAATATCATATCCATCAATACCATTATTACTATTATTTTTTCTACGTGGGATGCACCTGGATAGCTACCATCCTCTTGCTTGAATCAGCCGCCAAACAATTCAATGTGTTCAAGCCGGTTGCGGGCTTGAGAGCTAGTTCTTTCTTTTTCTTCCATTGAAGTGTTATTACTAGCGTATAGAACCGACACCGCGAACACCATGTATGTCCCAATGCATTGGCGCGACGTTGCTACAATCTTCAATGGCTTTGTTCGATATTGAAAGGAGAACCGGGGCTCCGTTTTGAAATTCGAACCTCCCGGCGAGACACACATTTTGTTCGAGATGTCTGTTCTATGACATTATACTTCAATGTTTTCTTCTATCTTTCTTGACCGGTAACGCTTCAGTGATGCCTTTGGTATCGCTGATATCCATGGGCGACGATAACCACTTACCATCAGGTGGGTCGTCAGCGCATTTGTTTGACTATTTCCATAAAAAAACTTAAGAAGATTCAGGTATAAAAAATATTTTACAAATCTCAGTTCATCAGTTGAGTTACTGGTTAGGTATAGCCCAAAACAAACGTTGGAGTTAAAACTAACCGTCATTTGTTCAAACTAACAAGTTTAGTAACAACATCCAATATCCTAACAAATATCTGTTCAACCCGTGTTATTTATACACAAATATTTGTATCCAATATTTACTGTGTACTCTCTGAATTATGTGTAAACTGTTCAGTTTAATTATCTAGATCCGAATGCGTAGTGTAAATAAATGTTTGTTGGCGTGTTATTTCTGTTTAATTTCTGTATTAAGGAACATACCAAAACCACGTAACCCATTTTTTCCAACTTTTTACCCCCCTCCCCCCCCTTCGTGACCATCCGTAGTATATGAGAAGACCCCCCCTCCCCCCTAGTTTTCACGTGGTAATTGATAAATACGGTTTTCAATACTTTTTTGCAAAAACAGAGTTAAAAATAATAATTTTGCTTATATTTGACGACTTTGTGGCGCAATGGTTGCTAAAATATTGACTACGTGACAAAAACCTAAACCCCCCCCCCTCCCCTCTGTGACCATTCGTGGTGTTTTGAAGACCCCCCTCCCCCCCTTAAATGAGGCACGTGGTTTTGGTATGTTCCCTTACTTACTCGCTATGGAGCTATTTTGCTACTGGCAGGAAACAAATTGTGTTGCTTTGTTCTTTAAATTCACAGCAATGATCTTAGAAAAAATAAGATCATTGATTCACAGTTATTAATTTCATTAACCTTTCATGCCATTTTGAGATGTAGCAGAGACCATAGATTAAAGAGAGAAAAGTAATATAAGGCCAAAATCAAAGAACTATTAAACGTAGTTTATTCGTTCACTGGCCAAAATGATAGCGGCTATAAGCTTCTTTAAAATTTTACTCCGCTGCCATCAAAAACGTTCAGTAAAATCCAATTACTTACCACTTAAGTGTGCTTAAAGAAGATTTGCTTAAACGGCTTTTTAAGGAGGAAAGCTTGTTCTGGGTGATAAAAAAATTGAGCGGGGCAATAATTAGATAATAAAAAGTATTATTATGGCGCAGATGTTATTGCAACAAAGTTATGTCTGTTTAATTATCTTATGGCCGGTTTCTGAAGTCTCCAGTTAAACAAATAACAGCTATTGAATGAATAAAGTTAAACTTAAGTTATATATTCGCTAACTGTCACTGGGTTTCTGAGCACGCGAGGAGCCTTTTAATAACTATGAATCCAATAATAGTTTATCTATTATCGCAGTGCTCAGAAACGCTTTTTAGGAAGTTATCGACCCGTTAGCGTTTTGGAATAGATAAACTCTCAATAAAAAGACCTCAGAAACCGGAAATTACTGACTTTTTGAACATATATTTTATTAAATTGGTCGCGAAGAAATTAAAAAGTGGTAAAGGCGAAAATATTAATACCATTTCACGTAGCTACCAAAATTTACCATTTCTTGGAAATATCAAAAGTTAAAATTGTAAAAGTTAAAGTTACAGTACTTGGTCTAATTCAAAGAAAAAAAAATTGTACGTACAGTCTTTTACCTTTCAATTATTTTTCATGTTCCTAGAATGCTTTCTTTTGTAACTGGAAACGAGCGACTCTTTTAGAAAAAGTTGTGCTCTTTGCTAGAAAAACTCTTAATACACGATGTGACTTGAATTTAGAATGAAAAATATGAAACAAATTTTTGCAAAGTACCAGTATCTTAATTAAAATTTTATAATAATGCGGAATTTTTATTTTTTAATCTAGTTTTTTTTACTTGTTAGTGTCATAGATATTACTATATTACAGAGTCTTACTTACAGAGTCACACTCCTCTCTAGATTTCCTTTATTATTTATTCCATAAATTTAATATCAGGTAGGTATCTCAAATATCTTATAATAGTGCATAAACATATTATTACATTTAGGTATGATACGTACATACTCCCACGAATGGTATGTTACGTAATACGTCTACTGTATTTATCTAAGCTTTCAGGAAGTAATATAGAGTGAATAAACTTCCCTCTTCATCCCGGGATTTAGGAAATTAATGTCGGGCCCGGTCGGGAATCGAGGCCGGAATTTTACGGCAGTCACTATTCACTATTATTTGAGCTAGGGTTGTCAAATTCAAATTCCTACTCCTTTTTTTATGGAAATAGCCGGCAAACGAGCTAACGATCCACCTGATGGTAAGTGGCGATCGCCGCCCATGAACATCAGCAACACCAAAGGCATCACTGATGCGTTGCCGGCCAAGAAAGAAAGAAGAAAAAGAAAGAAAGAAGAAAAAGAAAGAAAGAAAGAACTCCTAGTCTTCTACTAATAATACAAACTAGCACTCTGGCCCGGGGTTTCCTTGTGATTGCGCGATAAAAAGTACTGTATTACTAACTATTAAGTACTGTATGTTATTCCAGATCTTTCTTTGAGGATGATATGATGAGAATGTATGTTTGTTAGTCTTTCACGCGAAAACTGCAAAATGGATTTCAATGCAATTTAACACATAGGTAGATCTTGATCTATAGCAGTGATAGCCTAGCGGTTAGAACATTGGTCTCCCGAACCAAGGGGCCCGAGTTCAAATCCTGGCACGCACCTCTAATTTTCAAATATTATGTGCATATTAGAAGTTAATTATCACTTGCTTCGGTGAAGGAAAACATCGTGAGGAAACCTGCACACCTGAGAGTTCTCCATAAAGTTCTCGAAGTTGTGTGAAGTCTACCAATCCGCACTTGGCCAGCGTGGTAGACTATGGCCCTATGGCCTATACCCCTCTCACATTGTGAGAGGAGACCCCGAACCCAGCAGTGGGATAATTATGGGTTGTTGCTTTAGATCTTGATCCGGAATAACATATTGAGTATTTATTATATTATTCTGGGGAACGCAGGAAAAGTCGCGCTCAGAGTAGGGTTAAAATCATTTAACAACGGTATATTAGTTTATAGAGCCGCAGTATCCCGCTGCACTTATTAATGTCAATGAGTGCAGCGGGATACTGCAGAAAGTGCGAGCAGGGCGAAGCATATTGCACCTAAGTGCGAGTGAGCGCGTAATATGCTTTGCCCGTTAACGAGTGCAGCGAGATACTGCGATTATTATAGACAACATTAAAGTAAATTCAGCTTATATGTTCGGTTTACACGTCTTAAGTAGTTAAGTAGATAACTAAATTTTAAGTGAATTAATACGTGTTAACGCCAATTTAGTAGTTAAAATTTAGTACGCAAGTAAACAAGTAATTTAGAATTTTTTTAATTTTTCTGTTAAGTAGGTGGGCGGGGCCTTTTTAGGTAAAATTTAGTAAAATGCATAAGCAATTAAGTAGATAGTGAAAAATTGTGTGAAATATATAGCTTTACTAAATTATAACGTTTGGACGCGCACTAAAAATTATTCACTTAAAACTTAGTTAAAATTTTGTTATCTACTTAACGACTTAATACGTGTAAACCGAACAATACGTCCACGATTTCTGAATTTACGCTCGAACGACGCAGATAGGTTGACACTGCAGTAATCCCGTTCTTCCTCGCGTACAAAGCCAAGTATTATTTGCTATAATCCGCTTACCGCCCAGCTTAAGGGCTTACTGTCGCTCGAAGGTTAAAACACAAACGATATTCCCAAAATCACTGGGCTCGCGTCTGCGATAGACACCGTCGGTTTCTGAAAAGCTGATCAAAATCAAAATCAAGTGATACATCACGGACTTAAAAAAAGAACCAGACGTCACCTTGTCTTATTGAAAGTGACGCCGCCTGCTTTATTACTATGTGTGTGTAATTTTTAGTGCGGTCCGACGTAGTAATGGCGGCCGATTAATAACAGCATGGTGTAAATGTGTGCGTGTGATACTTGTACGAATAGAGGAGTTGGTATTACTATGGGTGCCTCACTGAATTTGTTACTGACAATCTGTCTGTTCCTTTTTTAAGTCTGTGTGATACGTGTAATAGTTTTGTCAAATTAAATTAAGGTTCTGAAAACGTTGATTAAGCTGGTCATACACGATATACTTTTACAACATACGTGTTGAGGTATAATTTGACAGGTTTGTTAGCTGACATGTGTGACATGATATAATCATGCAGCAGTCCGATATAGTGCAGTCATTGAAGCGAAAAATACGGTGTTACCTCCGAATTTTTTTACTGTGAACCGATTTGCATGAAATTTTGGAATTAGGCTTATCTAACCCTTAACTTCAAAAGTGAAAATAATCTGAACTCCGCAAATTATTTTTAAGGGGTGTAAACAACCCCTTAATGGAAAAATTAACATTGAGCCATTTTATCGCTAGAAAACATGTGTAATAGTAAGTTTTGAAATTGTAAAGTGTTTTCTAACACAATTACCTCATATTAAAATCATTTTCAACCCCTTGAAATTCTTACAACCCTTGCTAACAACCCCTAAATTAAAAAAATCACAAAAAAATACTTTGGTATGACATAAAAAGATGTAAGTATAGAGTAAGTATTATTTTGTTCTCTATAATAAAAGTCAAATTTTTAACCCCCTTTCAACCCTTAAAAACAACCCCTTGATAAAAAATTGTTAAATTTTTTTTTATTAAATGAAAAGGATTTAAATATTATTCTACACTCTCGAAAGTGATTATCATAATCTTCAACTTTGCTACCCTTAAAACTACCCCTAAATTAAAACAGTAAATATATATGATTACATATTTAAAAATAATTTAATTATAGAGTAAAAAATTGCCATTTATTGAATAAAATATTTACAAATTACATAAAATACTACATAAAATACATCGTACCAGATTATTAAAATATATTATTTTTCATTACTCAATGTCGGAGTCGCTGTCACAATTAATATCTGGTTGAATTAATGGGCTATTTTGGCAATTATCTCCACTGCACGTTCCGCATGTAGTATTACAGAATAGGCCAACTCTTCTGCACCCGCAAGACGTACTAAGTACTACGTAGAAAAAAATATGATAAGTTTTTGGACCATAACTCCTTCAATTTTCATGCTATCACAATTTATAACAAACCATTTTAAAGGTAATTAACAGAGCTACAACATCCTTTATTGCAATATATAGTAAAAAACCTTTTTTTAAAACGGTGAAGGGTTAAAGGGCTTAAGAGAGACTGTGATTGCGCTGCCGCGCGCTCTTTAAACAATCATATCTCCGTCAATTTTCATGCTATCACAATTTATAACAAACCATTTTAAAGGTAATTAACAGAGCTACAACATCCTTCATTGCAATATATAGTAAAAAACCTTTTTTTTAAAACGGTGAAGGGTTAAAGGGCTTAAGAGAGACTGTGATTGCGCTGCCGCGCGCTCTTTAAACAATCATATCTCCGTCAGTTTTTGTTTGACAGAAATAAAAAAAAACTAAATTGTTCGTCAGAAAAATACCTAAATTTTTCATCACTACACTTTTTTACGTATCTGTCGTCATTTTTGAGATATTATGAAAAAAAGGTGTTTTTTTTGTAAATTTGAAATTATTATTTTTTTTTTAATCTTGATTTTTTTTTTAAATATGTGTCCTGAAGCAGCCAAACTGATACAATCTATCAAACTCTTCATAATAAAGTTATTTCTAGGCGGAATACGATTAATTTTCATTTTGGCGGAAATGGCACTTATGAAACCCATTGATTTAAAAGAAAAAATATTAAATGGTCTTCTTATTTTCAATACAGCTCACTTATTTTACGTGCAAAAGACCATTAACAGTGCTCATTTTAAAGCTTATTTCAAGCACTACAAAAACTTTCCTTATGGCAGAATGCATAAAATGCATCTGTTCGCCGCTAGATGGCATTGAACATATAGATTAAATTTCAGACAAAATAAAAAACGGCTTTGATCTTCAATATCTAGCTTAATATTGCACTTAGAATGATTTAAAAAAAAACTTAATTGTTCGTTTTTTTATCTGCTACAATTTTGGTTCTTATAAAATTTTCGATAAAACATATATTTTTGGAGATATTTGCAAAAGACCGATGAAAAACGTGAAAAAATTGCGATTTTTCAATTGCCAATAACTTGAAAAGTATTGGATTTTTCGAAAAACTTTATACGTGATTTTTTGCTTAAAATTAGCCCTTCTATCGATATCCGAGGATATTTTGAAAAAAAAATGTCCACCCCCGAGAAGGGGTGGCAACCACCCCCAGGGTGAGTGCGGAGTTTAAATCATTTTCACTTTTGAAGTTAAGGGTAAGATGAACCTAATTCCAAAATTTCACGCAAATCGGTTCACAGTAAAAAAATTCGGAGCAATAATGCTTCAATGACTGCACTAATAGGCTTTTGACAATAGATTTGCCAGCTGATTAATTTTTATTTGATCATACTTTACGTCTATAAACTTGATGTAAGTACGAGTACGAGTATAAGACTGTATACCTTCACTAAATAAAAACAGCCAATAACTTAAAAAAATCAATTCATATTCAAATATAATAATCCTTTGAGAAGAAATACATTTTGAAACTACCAGGTTAAGTAAAACATATTATTATAAAGTAAAATTTACTTCTACAAAAATGAAAAGTTTAAATTCGTGTAATAAAATAGCCATGACGTTGCATTGAAGGAAGGTCGAGTCTTCCATCGTGTTATTTGCTGTGTAGACGAGGCTTGTCGGCGAATGAATGACGTATTTCCGTTACTAGAAAACTAGCTACATACAAAAGACGGAATAATACAAATATACCTGCATAAGGTATTTTAATACGCTTATATAAATAGAAGGAGGGAATTCAAAGATGCCGCAAGCTGTAGGTGTCTAGAATCGACCGTGATGTATTTAATATAATTATGTTTCAGTTGCAGACTGAAAGCCACTAATAAATGCTCCGTCTCTTCAATAGAATATACAATATTAAAGAGATGGTAATGTCGGACATTGCCGAATGATATTGAAGAAACGGATGACTTTCGTATTACTGCTGTCCATGGGCGATTGTGACCTTTTATGGTGAACGCACATATATATCGGCATCGTCCGCGCCGGACGCTCCGTATACCTATAGCCTCGCACATATGTCCGGATTCGCCGTACGCAAATTTTAGTACTGCCAACAATTTTTGCAGTTTTTCCCAACCTCTAGTGTAAAACGGTGCGATAACATTCGTTTACAGTCCTGTTTAAGTCTGTGTCAAGTTTAATGTCCTGTTGACAGTAATAGTGGGAAAAAAATTCTACTAGTTCTGTGTCAATTTATTTCCGTGTATACTGTATAGTTTGCTATCAATCGTCAAGTATTGGCCATTATATGTGTATTATTGTCGAATACCCGAAAACAATGATGTATAGGTATAAACAGGAAGGCGAGATCTCCTCACAAGATTAGTTTACTATGAAACGTTTCTCCTAATGCGTTGTCAAAATCATCGTGGCATGGCAACACTATCGGCATTTCGGATACCTTCCGCATTTTCAGAAATGCGTGCGGACGGTGCGGATGACTTATGCCGACGCATATTATTATGTCATCCGCATCGGGCTCTCATATGATTTCATACAAATGCGATGCGGACGGCATGGACGATGCCGATAAATGTGCGTTCACCATTACAATGCTAGGTTGTCTGCGCTATCACATGTTTAAATTTAAAATTGACAGTGTTACATATCACCAGTGTCACTATTGTGAGTTGTGACGTGTAGTGCGATATAGCCATAATGGTGAAACATTTTGATTCGCATTCGTATTTGGCCAGTTGTATTGAACCCTAAAGGTGAATTCACCGTGACAAGCCTTCAAGGCGAGCAGACAGTTCAATGGGCGTTATTGCGCTATTTAAGTACCTCGCAATCGTAATAGAACCTTTTATCGAACAGATCTGTGAACAGTACCGTCGCGTCGTACAGCTGTAATTTCGTTACCAAGTGAAAATATTGCTTGGCATATGCTTTTTCTGTTTTATAATTTTCAAAATGTAAACGGGAATGTTTTTTAGGCATACTTATATATGTATATTATAGTAAAACAAGTACCTAAATAGTTTAAAAACGAAATATATGATCAATCTATGATGCAAAAAAATTGTGACTGTTCTGTTAACAATTAAGGAGTTCCCTCGAAGAACCAAACCCGAATTTAGTCTCAGGTCATGCTTAAGAGAAAATGCTTTGTCATAAGAATTAAGGCAATATGAAAAATTTCAACTTCTTAGGATAAGAAGAAGTAGGTCTAATTAAGTTAACAAATTAGCACAAAAAGTGGATAAGCTAAATAGAAGTGTTTAATTAGTGGCACGTGCAGGATTAGGGCTGAGACCTTCAAAGCGAGAGATCAATGTTGAAGCCCTAGGCTGTAAATGAAAAGCGATTCAGTCAACCTGTTCAAAAATTTCACTGTAACCTCGTCAAGAATGACGGTTCCGTTCGAAAATTGCCTTCCTTTCGTCGCGGTTCGGATAAAATTGTACCCTATAACGAGACAATAGCTCCTCGACGTTTCAACGTGAAAGGTGTTTTAGAACAAAGGATGAACGTTGAAGAGGCAGATTCTGATATCAGGTAGGTATTTCTTTAGGAGGATACACAAAAAGTAAAAAATATTTTAAGTACCCAAGGGTAAGAATTTATATACATTTAAGATACATGTCAAGTGGAAAATATTAACTATGTTATAGTTTTAGATAGATAGATAGATAACTCACAGTTTTCTGATTCTCGTATATTTATTAACATTTTAATCATCAATCAAGAGAATTTAATATCTTAACTTTTACATATCTTTTCTTTTTACTGCTGATGACATTCATTCATACTTCTTGTATGTTTTTCTATTAGTCATATATTTTTTCTCATTAATCCAAGCGAAACGAATGCTATAATTTATGGTATACAACATTTAATTTTCCATACTTACTTAATTTAGTTAAATTTAATTGTGTATACTGCGAGGGTTCTAGAATTATTCTGCGAAATAAAATTTCTTAAAATAACAAATCAAATTATTTTTGTGCAAATAAAGTCTTTGTTTCGATATAAATATCCTTTAGTAGACTTTTAATCGATTATTCGAGATATAATTTTTCGACAAACTTTATTATGAATTACGTTTCCACGAATGATCGTTATTGAAACAAAACGTAGCTTCGAGAACTTGAGGTTTGAGATAACTTTATTCCCATAAAGAATACAATTCACTTACATGAGAATGAACAATAATATAGAAATAACAGTGAGTACACTATTCTAAACTTGGTTCATTTATATATCATATAGAATAAATATAGATAACTGTTATTTCGTTTATTATTTCCTATTTCTATATTTCTGTTATCTATATATGTAAAACACAAAAAAATTGTACAGATATCCTTTATAGACTCTGAAACCATACAACGGATATGCCTCAAAATGGTTTCATTTGAAAGTCAACAATCCGACTACGAAAACAAAGCATTAGGCACATTCAGTCCATTGATAAAGTCGATTTTCCACTTTTCTCATACAACAATTTGAAGATAATAATAAAGATGGCGCTCAAACAGACTGTCAACACAAAAACACAGATCCACTACGATAAAAAAATTCTGACTAATGATACAATCATTATAAAATTCTGACTAATGATAATGACAGCATCATTGGAACACGATGGGTATTCACTTACCTGCATTCCAAAGATGTGATATTGATTCAAATCTAATGAATCAAATTCAAACACACGGTCATTTCATAGCCGATGAATCTCCCAAAAATAGAAAATTCTGAACAAAACTAATTCAGGGTCGCTACGGTAAGAATCAATACGTTCAATAATTGATAGCTCCCGCCTAGCTAACAGCGATGGATTGATATTTATGGGTTTTCGACTACTGGTAACTCTTACTGATATCTGATATAAATAATTGATACTGTAGGTTGACAGTTCAAATCATTATCATTACAGTACATTATTATTATTCGGTTTCGGTTTAAAGAATCTTTATTTATCATAAGATTTTTACATCACAATGAGAAATTTAAATACTAAACTATGTGTGTGTGCATTGCAGTACATATTATGTAATCATATGTCAGTACCTGTTACTAGTATCAATTATCAGTACCTATTAAAAATAACAGGTACTCTAATCTATAGTTAGTCTATTAAGGGATAAACGGAATTGAATAAATCGGGCGATCAATGTTGGATGTGTGACCAGTAGTGGCAAAATTTCTTCAGCACTCTGGTACATAACAAGTGTGCCGTTGACTTTATTCACCTGAGTTAATTGATCCAGGTGTCTTAAGTCTACAAGCTAACGACGAAAAATATACTCTATGGCACACTGAATTAACCTGCATTTAAGTTACGCTTTTTCGTGACCTAAGTAGGACTACTTAGATACTTTACGCCTGTTCAAAGTACATACCTTAACATAACACCCTTTACATACCTTAAATTATAATAATAATAACAATAATAAATAGATTCAAATGAACTAGTTATAGCCAAACTAAGTTTATGTAATCTGGCTACTAAATTCCGATGAAAATTGGCACTCTGAGGAAAAAGTTTTATGAGATAGCTTTGTTTGGCATTACATTGAGTGTTTGATGCCAAGAATTGTTTGGGTAACGCGATATCAAATGGCGAAGATATTGTTAAAAGATATTATATCTTTTTTCCATTTTCTTTTTATTAATTGATAGTTTCGATTTTAATTCTGTAACTTTTATGTGCATCGCCGACAAGTTTTTTTTTTACATAAAATAAGTTAATGCTTGACCATAATCCCACCTGATGGTAAGTGAAGATATGGTCCAGGATGGTGAGCTAACTAACTTAATAAAAGCCTATTCACTCTTTTCTTGAAGTCATCCACGTCATAGGTAGGTGGGAACGCAGACGAAATTTAAAATTTCAAAGGATTATCTGATACGTGGCCACCGTCACCTACAGAATAAGTATTCAAACCTATTGACACATAAAATAAAATATACGAGTTAAGTAATGCCTAAATAAGCAATGTAATTTAAGGAATCAGCGTCGTAGAGGCCCTCAGCTAGAAGTGCTACGGGATGAATGCACGCTACGCAGCCGTAGCTCATTCGTAGCACTTATGTAGACCTGCTTTATTTACTTCTTTAACAGTTTCTATAACTTATCAATCGCTCATTATAATTTAGCTGTAGTAAGTAATACATGTTTGAAGAGTCCTCTCGATTTCTCATCCTATCATCAGAACTGAATTTTTAATTTTTCTAATCGGTTGATACGACATTTTCTTTGGTAGACATAAAAAAACTTAGAACCTCCTCCTCTTTTCAGTTAAAAATACAGAACAATCTATCCTTACATGACCTTGTGACGACACGTGTGTGGAATAAGAGAACGATATTAATTATTCATAGCCTACTGGTATGTAATACCACGTCATGAGTAATAAAGACAGATTCTATTCCGCTCTCTCACCCTGATATTCGACTTCAAAATAATTTATCACTTTGCAGTGATTTCCTTCATACAAATGTTTTTTACAAGCAAAAAGTAGTGCCATCTCTCTCGCTCTCTTGTGCGATCATCATCGTTCCATCGAATAACATGTCTACATTGGTCTTATTGGATCAATATAAGGGCTACTTTTGAGCTCACGTTCAATAATTAACAATTTTTTCTTGAAGATGCAAATTTTAAGCGCCATAATTTTTCAATTTCTAAAGATACTTTAATGATTCCTTCATAATTAAGTTTTATTTTGTCTCTTATTAAAATTTTTATAACCAATTGAATAAAAATATTATGAATTTCTCAATTAAGACGAACAAAGTCACTAGAAAATAACACAAAATAAAACAGGAAAACAGTAAAATAATACAAGTGCGTCATTTATCATGATAATATTAAAATATGGTTTATAATAATTGATTGTAAAGTGTATTAAAATCTCTCTTCTATAAATGACCGACCGTGGTGGGCGATAATTACATACCATCGAATAGCTCGCCTAGCTACTATGTCAGCTGTTACGGCTAACGTAATTACATACAATTATTAATGAAAACCATAAATGTAGTTTTACAAAATATAATATTGTTACTACATTTTACAACTTATGTACTGTTGGTAATCTTCTTGGTAGTACTACTTAGCTTAAAAAAATGGTTTGAAAATCTCGGTACAAAGAATGAGTTTATATATATATATATATTATAGAATTTTATATATATTATGAATAATATATTTATTTTATTTACTTGTATTTATATGTATATATTTTAGTCTTTGTTTAAATAGATCGCATTTTTCGAATCTTTCATTCTTGCCACCTGCCACAAATTTCTCGCCATCACCCTGGGTTGACTGGTAGAGAATGCCACTAGGCATTAAGTCCGCCCATGTATAACCTGTTCATAGGTAGTACAAAAAGAATAAATAATAAATAAATTTGGCGAAAAATGTGTTAAAGCCTTTTATGTAGCTTAAGAGCAAGATTAGAATATGTTTTAAAATTATATCTTGCCAAATAATTACAAAACTCTCATATGAAATAAACACAATAACCTGAGAACCATGGCAAGAATGAAATCAAGGGTAATTTACAGGTTACGTTTGGTTACTAACAAGATTTAAAAATTCAGCTTATTCCATTGAAGTATAATGTCATAAAACAGACATCTTGAACAAAATGTGTGTCGCGCCGGGAGGTTCTATTTTCAAAATCGAGCCTCCATTCTCTTTTCAAAATCAACCGAATCAACTGAAAACTGTCGCCAATTGGCTACATTAATTCATTGCGCAAACATTATGTTATAATACTTCAATGCGTAAAACTTACCTAACATTATACATTGTAAGCAGATAGCAAGATACCATAAATAGTACGAAGCGAAGCAATTCATAACAGTAGTAAATTGTCCCCGTATCTCCACGGACAAGGTTCATAGAGACACGGATATCCGGCCGGGGCGACCGCACTATTATCATAATACTGTAACGCTCAGAAATATACTGCTCTTGCTAACAATAAGATTTGTAGGGCACATAGATGTTCTAACTTACGACTTTTATAAGCCACGCTTTGATTATAATTACTGCAGAGACTATCTAATTAATTAATAAAATCTAAATCTAATTAAAAAATAACGTGAATGAATAGTATAATATCTATAGTATTAGCATGTAAGTGGCAATACTTAGGATTTATTTATTACATACCTAAATATAAATAAACAATTCCACTTCAATGTTGTATTAAATGGATTTTTAAAATGATACGACTAGTTATGTGCATATAAGTATAGTTGGTCCATCAAGAAACCGCGTATATTTCCATGTACCTACGGGTTATAACAATAATATCGCACGCTCAGTGGAAAAAAGGCATAAGATGAAAATTGTGATTTTACAGGTGAGCAAAAAAACTGTTAGAATGTCAATAACTAGTCAAAGGAATTTACATTACGATTTCTTGCACAAAACCGTCAAGATTAATGATAAAAAAAACTGAAAAAAATTGAGCATATGCAGCTTTTGTCCCTCTTTCCAATCATATTAATAATTAAAATTCAACGTAAGACGACTTATACTATTTTTCCATTGAGGGTGCGATATATTTAGTGGGGGCACCTTAATTTTTAAAGTATCATATAGCACCATGTATCATAGCGGTTTTCCCATAACAACGATGGAACCATAACTACGCTGAATTATTATTATGGCGGGTTTAGATCAACAGGTTTGGCCGTCTTCTACTATAGGTTTTTGAACCGCGGTTTCCTGGACTAACTCTGTATGCACAATTAAATGGCAAAACAATTTTTTTGTGGTTTTTTGTTTAATCAGCAATGTTTATCCTTTACATTTTAATATTTATAGCTTTCCTGGATATACACATACAATACACATTTGTATTTCAAGGAATCGATTGTAGAAAATTGTTATGATTAGGTAATTGTGCGTAGTTGTCCATAGTTTGTACATTTTTGTGTCAATAGGAACACCTTCTGGGATGCCAAATTGCCAATACTAGTTATGCATTACATACAGGCTACAAATGTAAAAAATATATTCATCTGTGTTATTATGTGTCCAAAAATGTTAGGGAGTAAAAAACTTGTCAACAATTATTTATCCAAAAATACTTAGTAAAAATACGTTATTTTATCTGTCCCGTGATTCAAAACGATTAGAATCGGTGCGGGTGTTCTGATTTAAAATAGTTATTGTAGGTATTGTGTTAAAAATGTCTGAATAACATTAATGCAATAATAAATCGCAGAAAGCAGAAGCCTTTTTATTCACATTGAACTACACTGGCTTCGGTCTACACTAATCTATCTCTTCATATTAATACTGTACTTATCCGAATGGATAAATGCTGTTTCATTTGTCATTATTTTGAGCCCGCTTGTGATGTGTGGAAGATTTCTGTTTTGAATGCCATTGAGTCCGCAAAAAAAAAGAAAAAAAATTGTCATTGGTCACTCAACACAGCTGGTTAAAATTTTAGTTAAACGTTTTGCTTGAATTTTATATTGCAGCTGCAAAAGTACTAATTGGAAGAAAAGGGGTCGCACTCAGAATGTGGTGTGGTATTTTTTTAATTTGTTTATTTAGGTCTGCCGTGGTAATACTTGACATACAAATCAAGTTTTTAACTAGTTTAATTACTACAGCATGGACTAATTAATCTGATTACGATCTATTAAATTGTATGCGGTTTTATTATTGGTGGCCAAGAGTTTTATTTATTATTTATTTAACTCTATTGTACACCAATAAAATAATACAACAACAATCTAGAAGAAGTGAAGCAGACATTATGAGGTACAAAAGGCGGTCTTATCGCTACACAGCGATCTCTTCCAGACAACTTTAAGTATTGGTCATCTTAAATGATAGAAGTGACATCCATTTAGTAGTCTGCAAAGACGTGAAATTGCAGAATTGGCACCGAACACTCTTCTACGAGATGGCACAGAGGTGTAATACACCTCCTATGTATATGTATATTGTATTGACAACGACCTTATATTTCAGTCTGTCCGTGAGTTGTGTAACCGTTTTTTGAAGTGTTTTAGCATGTTAGTAACCGTTTTCACTTGTATCAAAAAAAATTGATAGCATTTTAATGGAGAGTGTCTATAAAACTACAGAAGTTTCTTATATTCCCACCGGGAATTTTATTCTCCTTTAAGCTTGACGAATTATTGTGGTATTATCTAATACCTTTAAATGAGCAATTCTTGTATATACATATAACATTCTTGTATATACATACATACAATTCTTATTTATTTATTTAAGCTTTATTGAACCATACAAAATGTATTAGTACAAAAGGCGGACTTAATGCTAAAAGCATTCTCTGCCAGTCAACCTTAGGGCAGTTGGACAGCAATGAAAGCGGTTGCAAAGAAAAAATTATTAAAAATGCATAAACTTATATCAATAAGTAAAAAAAATACATATAAGTAAAAAAAAACAATAAGTATACTAGGAAATTTAAAAAAAATATATATACCTAAATAAAAATTCCTAATTCCTAATTCTTGTATATATTCTCAGAGTCTCGGAAATGGCTCCAACGATTTTCATGAAATTTAGTATGCAAGAGGTTCTAGCTAAGATTCATTTTTAGAAAATGTTGTTTTATGCGTGTTTTCAGGCAATGAAAAACTGCTACAATAGACTCTTCCTGACATCTATTGGCGAGTAGCAATATACATACATATTATAACGTTATAGATAAAACATTATAAAGTTGCAATAGCTATAATGGATTTGTTAAGCGTTTATGAATAAGACTGTTAAACTACATTTTAATTTATACATGAGTTCTGTTTGCTGAGTCTGCAGTCCCATTGTCAGGAGTAGAAATGTTTTCATTACGCCAGTGACGTAATTATTCTGAATGTGTTTGCGGTGTGCAGGAGCGGAGTTTTCCATTTCGCTTACATTAGATAATTTTCCAAGCAATGTACGACAAGCAATGTGTTAATATTTTTTACTCTTTTACGCAAAAACTACTTTTCATGAAATTAAGCACACAGGTAGACCATGATAAGACATAGGATATTTATTTTCCCGGAAAACGTGGCTAAAGCCGCGGGCTGAGCGCTAGTCGCAAATAAATCTAGACCATTTGACCTGAGAGATAACTAACCTACCCTAGTAACACAAGTTCAAGGTTATTCGTTACCTAACTTCTCCATCAATAAACTTTGATGGTACGAATACCATGATCGGTTGGCTTACTCCCAAAAATGTTAGCTACATTTTTGTTCACAAGTCTTTTGATTTTCAAATTGAGATTCGTGTTATGTTCGAAGTTAATCGCAAGAAATAGTTTTTGACTACATTACTTAATTTTATTCTCTATTCACTTTCCACCATCGAACATCCTGACGCACGTCTCTCTTCGTTGTCTATATCCCTCTGGGACGAACCACGCACTTTGCTTTTTGCGTCTTTTATTATCCATGCTGCGAAGAACTGGAATGGATTGAAAGCCCACGTCGATTTCCCATTCGATTATAATATGAGTATCTTCATGTCAAAAGGCTTGTAATAAGTGCGCTTACTATGCACAACATGCTACCTTCATCAAGTGGTTCAATCTGAGAATATATCAAACAAGAACAAAAAAATCGGTTGCTAAATGACGGGAGTTCAGGTATCTAAAAACATTTTAAAAAATCTCAGGTCTCCAGTCAGTACTCTGTTAAATCTCGTTCAATCTATCCTTTCTATTCAATCTGTTAGAGTTTATCCTCTTATTGTCATTCCTGATTGTCTCCTAAAACAAATTATCTCCCCTTATCTCCGCTAACAGGCTGCGGTGAGAGTTAATTAAACCTCAGGATTCCAATGCTTACAATGTACTGTAGAGATGTTCTATGCGCAGAATACATTACACGTAGATCATATTAGAACTTACCTTATTCTGTAGACCTATATGTAATGAGCTACTTGAAGAAATATGAAAGTCAATAAATATTTAGTAGGTAATCTGTGGTATATCTGGAGTAATCTGAACACAAATCGAGATACCTTGCAATTTTTAAGCGTGAATTCAAAAACGGAGGAGGTTCTCAATTTGGTTGTAGTTTTTTTTCGTGTTTATTACCTTGGAACTCCGACAATTAGGTATTATCAACTGTTTTGGATTTTTTTTATATTCAGAATATAGCTACTTCATCAAATTTCAGTTCATATGATAGGACCCAAAAGGAATTGAAGGAAATCCTCACATATTTTAGGTACGTTTGGTGATATAGATATTATAATTATATATTTTATTAATAAATAAAATAAAGTTAATAGTTTTACGTTGTTAATGCTGGCATATTTATGGTCTATTGAAATTCAATTCTCCTGCCCTGATAGGTATTCAAAGGTTTTATATTTCTTTGAAATAAATGCTAGTCCGCGGCGCGCGGAGTGGCATAACATTGAGAGAAATCTGGGGCCTTACCATGTACTCTTAAAACAGGCCAATATTAGCCAATAATTGACCTATCCTGCTATATCCTACCATGACCTAGCTAAAGCACAGGTCAGCCAGTGATCACGTGACCGTAACAGGACAGCGGTCACGTGACTTCGATAATCTTCTTCTGCCCTGCGATTTGTGTACCATGAAGCGATTGTTGACGTATTGATGTCGGAAAGCGGCCTTTGTCAACGTCAAAATATTACAGCCTACCGAAAGTAACTTTAATTGTCCTGTTTTGGCTATTTCGTTTATAATTTCTTTATACCGTAAGTTATTGTTATATAAAACAGTTTAAATATAAATTTATGATATTGAAGAACATTAAGTATTTGGTAAATATTAGCTATCGACCAATCTGTTTTGCCTACAATCTAATCTCTACAAGCTGTTTCCAGCTGTTGTTTGTTGTTGTTGTCTCGAGAAACACCTTGCTAAATACACCGAAGAGCATCAGCCAATAGAGCAAGCAGGATTTATAAGTACGTATTCAACTATAGACTACATTCAAAAATATTACATCATGGAAGGCAGCTATAGGCAAGAGAACCAGAGGCAGAACGGCCGGGTGGCCGCGGCGGAGAGATGGCTCGCTCGACGAAATTTTGTAAGCAGCGGGAAAAGAATGGATTGATAAAGCGAGTGACAGAATTATGTGGAGAAAAATGGAGGAGCCTTTACTCTATATAGAGAGAGTATAATATAAAAAAGTAATTTAAACAAAGAAATATATAATAATGATTATTGAATTAAATTTAGTCAAGAATTAAGATAAAGGAAAGGATTAACGAACCCTAAAAATTGCTTTAACTTTAAGTTGAAGACTTTTTATATATTTAAATCATTTATTTCGAAATCACAGATAGATTCTCCAGATTTATTATTTGTATAGAATATAGATTGCATTGCATGCTTTTTAGTCGTTATGAAATTGTAAATTGAATTTTCTATTTAAGAAATAAAAAGGTCTAATTATTACTTTTATTACTATAGTATATTTTTATAAACATATACCATATATTTTATATAATATGTGGAAGAAAAGGTATTATATGATAATGGTTACTCAATAATACTCCGTTTGCTTTGCACCAAGTTATGTATATTTTCAGTTATCCTAACGTTCACATCGATAACAATCTCTACTACTCCGTGATCAATGATAGAATTAGAATATCCTACGTATTAGGTATAATGTTCTAAATAAAGTGACATATTCCATATTCTAAATATTTAGTTTTTCTTCATAACTCTTCTCGTATGACATCATCAGCATCTGTATCAATCGATCGTTGTAGAACCAAAGAGGTCGCTCGCCGGCACGGCTATCCTGACGTGCGCTCGTCCTCGAGCGCCTCCGCCCTCATGTCTCCAGTGGACCCCTTTGATCGCTGGGTGCTCGTCATCGAACGCATTTACTTCTGATGTAGCCATACACTGACACCGCTTCAACAGCTATCTTACTCAAGTTCCCATCTCCAATCCAATTCAACATAAATAACATATTATAACAGTAGGTAAATATCCGCCTCGACTTGTACATGACCTACAGGCATTCATGAAAATGAAAATGCACCACCATCACAAAATAAATATCTTTCATTTCTTTGAAAGTACGTTAAAACATTCAAAATTGCACTTAACAATTTTAAATTATCGCTCCTAAATCACACATTTTATTAGACATTTGGACATGTCACTGTGTCAAGTGTTGTAAGATTACGTTCAAAAATGTAGGCATCACATAGCGATTATTTTTTTGGTAATCTTAGAGAAAGAACGGTTTTTAAGCTTAATAAATAACGACCGTTAAGTTTCTTTAACAAATCTCAAAATCTTCGATTGAGATTGTTATTTTAAATTTTTAATAACATCAATATTACTCATTGATTTGAAAACCGGTAAACCGATAAAACGCTCTATTTCCGAACTTAAGTAAAACAAATTTTGTACCGTGCACAGAGTACTTAAACACTACGTTGTACCGCGCAGGTCATAGACTAAGATGCCGGACAGAAGTAGAGGCACTACAGGCCATCAGGTGAACGTTCATGGTACGAAATTCACTCCTGTCAGGTTTTAGCTACAAGCTGACCTGTCCTGAACATGACACGTTTTATTAGAGTTCATGGTAAGGCACCAGGTCAGCCAGTGATCACGTGACCGTAACAGGACAGCGGTCACGTGACTTCGATAATCTTCTTCTGCCCTGCGATTTGTGTACCATGAAGCGATTGTTGACGTATTGATGTCGGAAAGTGGCCTATGTCAACGTCAAAATATTACAGCCTACCAAAAGTAAGTTTTATTGTCCTGTTTTGGCTTTTTCGTTTATTATTTGTTTATACCGTAAGTTAAAAAAGCAAAGCAAAAGCATAGCAAAGCATTATATATAAATTTGTGATATTGAAGAACATTATATTTTGGTAAATATTAGCTATCGACCAATCTGCCTTGCCTACAATCTAATCAATACAAGCTGTTTGCTTCATGTCTCGAGAAACGCCTTGCTAAATACACCGAAGAGCATCAGCCTATAGAGCAAGCAGGATTTATAAGTACGTATTCAACTATAGACCACATTCAAAAAGATTACATCATGGAAGGCAGTTATAGGCAAGAGAACCAGAGGCAGACCGACCGCGGCGGAGAGATGGCTCGATGAAATTTTGTAAGCAGCGGGAAAAGAATGGATTGATAAAGCGAGTGAGAGAATTATTTATTTATTTTATTTTATTTTATTTTGGACACAGACAGTCATGTACAGTTATATATGTTACAAAAGAAAAAACTATATTTAACTAAAGACATTGAGTGCCAACACTTATACATATAATACTGTTTCTTGATACAATAAGACAGTTTAGTACATTTAATTTTATTATTTATTTTAGGTTGTATCTAATGTGATTAAGTTAAAAGTAGGTACATACTATAAGAAGGTATATTAAATTTTTTGGAATAAAGATTGCGTAATCTTCTTTTTAAATTTAGAAATAGAATTATGAAAAGGATCGATATGACCGATCTCCCTGTTGTAAACAGCCAAACAACGATTGAAAAATGAATTTGCGGTGTATTTTCTGCTAGATATTGGAACAGCAAATAAATTATTGGGTCTGCGAATACTTTTTAGGGGTACTTTAAAGTGTATTTTTTCTAAAATGTCAGGGGAATCTATGAAATTATTTAGAATTTTATATAAAAACATATAGTCACGATGTTGCCGTCGTAGATTTAGGGGTAAGATCTTATGTTTTTTTAATGAGGTACTGTACGATATATTCTGTGATCCAACTCTGTATTCTAGAATCCTTAAGAAAGTTTTTTGAATCCTCTCAATTCTGTTGATATGACATGCATGATAAGGATTCCAGACTACAGAGCCGAAGTCCAATATAGATCGCACCAACGAAAAATATAAAGTTTTATAGGTGACTGTGCTTTTGAAAGGTTTACATGCTCTAAGTAGGAACCCTAATTGACGATTCGATCGCTGAATCATATGATCATAGTGATTTTTAAATGACAATTTAGAATCTAATATAACGCCCAGATCTCGAATTGAATTTACTCTGGAAAGGGTATTATTGTTCAAAGTGTAGGTGTAGTTGATAATATCGTGTTTACGTGTGTAGGTTATAACCGAACACTTATCAAGATTCAAGAATAATTGATTTTGAGAACAATAGTTAGCCAAAGAATCGAGATCTTGTTGAAGCGTAGCACAGTCACTTGCATTTGTAATTACTCTAAAAATTTTTGCATCGTCAGCATAAAGAAGTAAGTTACTAGAAATACAATTTTCAATATCATTAATATATAAATTAAAAAGCAGTGGTCCTAGGTGAGAGCCCTGTGGCACGCCAGAGGGCACAGTTTTAAAATCTGACATAAAACCCCTGATAGATACAGCCTGAGATCTATTACTAATATACGATTTTATCCAGCGAAACAGGTCTCCATGAATTCCGGAATTCCAAAGTTTATTTAGCAGGGCAAGATGACTAATTTTGTCAAAGGCCTTGGAAAAATCTGAATATATAACGTCGATTTGCAATTTATTATCCATTGCACACATTAAATAGTCTGTAAATGTTACCAAATTGGTATCGACAGATCTGCCACGAAAGAATCCGTGCTGGTTAGGTGAAATACAACTACGAATAAAATAGGATAATTGGTCTGTTACTATTTTTTCTAGAAGCTTGCCAAGAACACATAATTTAGAAATTGGTCTATATTGAGTGATATCTTTGGTATTGTTATTTTTGGGTATCGGTGTAACAAGAGCTCTTTTCCAAAGTTCGGGAAAGATACCCGACTTAAGTGACTCTGTAAAGATGTATGTAACAGGGACTGATAACGCATCTGCACATTTAGATAAAAATAAAGGGTGAATACCGTCATACCCTGCACCTTTGTTTACATTGACACATTTCAACTCCTTTTTAACTAAATTTTGATCTATTTTAATTGTATTAATATCTAGTGATGCGGTTGCGCATTGTGCGCTTGGATTAAAATTTAAATTTGTATCATGATCGTGAACTAATGGCTGAATGAAAACGGAATTAAAGTAATCATTGAAAAGATTACAGATTTCTGTACCGTCACTAGAGGTAGTATTGTTGTAAGTTAAATTTTGGGGTATAACATTGTGTCCTATTTTAGATTTCACGTAAGTCCAGAAATACTTCGGATTTCGTTTAATTTTATCCTCAGTAATATTTTTATATGTCTCGAAACAATGTTTTTCAAGTTTTTGTGCCCTAGCTCTCAAAAGAGAAAACGTAATATAATCGATAGGATCTTCGTAACGTTTCCATTTACGATGGTACTTACGTTTTTCATTAAGTAGTTTTATGAGTGGACGAGTATACCAAGGAGCGTGAGTTGAAGTTGATGTTATATTACTTAACGGTACATATTTATCTATTAGTTTGTTTAAGACAGAGTAAAAGAAGTTCACGACGGACTCTAAGTCGCAGCGAGACTGAAATTCTTCATACCAATTTATTTTACGCAATTCTAAATTTATTGCTTCATAGTTTGCACGATGAAATGAGGGTTTACGTGATTGTGGATTGCTTAAGAATGGTTTTATACTATTATATTGTATGTTAATATCTATGTCAATGGCGGGGTGATGTGCATCTTCAGCCGTTAGCGGATTTGTATTTCGAGAGACTTTGAGACAATAATTGCAAAATACAAGATCTAGTAGTCTTAAGTTCACATTCTGAATTGAGTTATATTGTTTTAATTGAGCTAAGTTCATGAAATCAGTGGTTAAACAGGCCAGTACGTCATCGTTGCTAATAATTGACATACTGTTTGAATCCGAATTATATTCCCAAACAGCATTGGTAACATTAAAATCACCTAGTATTATAAACATATCATCTGGATAAGAAGACATAAAATTGTAAACGTTATCAAAAAAATAATTTAGCCTATTAGCGTGTTGCGGCCCATGTGGAATATAAGTACAAATTAAATGCAACGTGCTAGGTTCGTTTCGGAGCATCGGTGTAGCATCACGAGTGATACGGGTGTGAGCAGCGCCGCAGCTCAGTCGCGAGCGTGCCGGCGCACGCGTCACATTAGCTGGTCTACACGGAATGCTAACCCATAGGTCATCAGTGCCGAGTAACGCCGGAGGTGCGCAAGCCGTCAAGGACGAACCAAGTTCCCGGCGCACGGCAATGGCTACGCCGCCCCCTCGCGACCGACCTGTTGCCGCTTCATCCCTGTCTTTCCGATAGATTATAAAGTCGTCACTGAAAAATTCATTACTATAAAAGGAGTCATTAAGCCACGTTTCAGTTAAACACACAACATCATATGAACATAATATTGTTTTTGATAAAAATTCGTTAGATTTAGTACGCAGACCCCTGACATTTTGATATGCAATATTAAGATTTATATTGGCCATTTTTTATAATAAAGATCATGTATTCGCCCCCAATAAATGCATTGCAATTTGTGAATGAAATTAAAGCAGTTATAATATATTGCAAATTTAGAGTGTTGTTTGGCTGCTACAAAAACAAAATCTAATATTACATGTGACACAAAATACTTTACATTTATGCATAAAAGATACTTTAAATTTAATAATTTAATTAAACCATTCTTACACACGGGAATATTCGTTGTTTGTATATCAAAATATCGTGTTAAATAAATACAAAAAAGATCATACCTGCAAAGAAATGAGATGCATATTCTCAGACTTACACAATTATACACGGAGACGCAAGTATTATGATAAGCATTACGTACGTGAGCCGGATAACAAATATATAATAGTCATGTTATTTTAGGTAAATCAGTCATATCGGAAATGTAAATTATTTTACTTGTTTCATTTTTACGTATAAAAATTTTACAATCTTTTATCCAAATGAATTTATAGCTCATTTCTTTCCCTATCTCTCTGACCTTCTTCAAAAGTAATTTATTCCTGGGTGTTAGATGTTCGTTAACGAATACAGGTTTAGACGGTCCGTTGATTCCTAGGTCTGAGGTGGTAACCATGCGTCGTAATTTGTAGGCGGCCAGGAATTCATTTTTACGTCTTCGCTGGGTAAAATGTATGATAATATTAGGTGGAACATCAGTGTGATTTTTTACGGAAGTCGTCGGAAATTTCCTCACTCTGTGAATTTGGTCTATATCTCCAGGGACCAAAGTAATACCAATTTTTGTACATAGGGATTCGAGAATTTTGTGTAGGTTTTCACTCTTGTTAATCGGTACACCGGTAATCTCCAGATTGTTCAACCGTTCGCGTTGATCTTTCTCATCAGATTGGTGTTGCAAAGAGTGTAAGGTGGCGGTTAAATCCTTAAGCTGACTCTCTAGTTGCACATTCTTCTCATTCAAACCCTTCAATTTATTTTCTTGTTTTTTAGTGCTATCCGATAAATCCTGTTGTTTCTTCTTCAAATCTATAAATTTAGTGTCCATGTCTTCGATTAATTTTTCAGATTCCAAGTTTTTTATTTTCATTTCCAATATATCACTTTTTATTTCGCTGATGTCCGATTTTATCTGAACGTAATTGGTTTCTTGCTCTTCTTTCATCGTAGTTAATAAATTGTGCATAGATTTTAATTCATCACGGAATGCGTTTAATGTTTCGTTTATATTGTTTAGAGGCGAACAGCGAGAACTTTTGTACCTTCTTCTAGTGTGTGAAGTCTGTGAATTATCACTATCGGAGTCTTCCATAACTTCACGTTTCTTCTTATTTAGACGTGAGCTAATCCAACTTTTATCAGGTGCAGAATGGATGTTAGGATCTGATTTAGATTGAAAACTGGCGGGCGGTGAGCTCTGCATGATGTTTAATGCGCGCACGCAGTATTTGACGTTAGGCCTATTTGAATAGATCTACTCAGGATGATTCACCCGGCGAGAAGTTGTTATTCGCGTGCGGTGCAGGTGCATGCGGGGTGCGGCGCACGGGCGACGGGTGCGATGTGTCCCCACTACGCTTCCTGTTGTTTTACGACCAGCCAATAAACACAACTCTTGCTAGTTCAACTTGTAATCGTTATTTAGCGTCACAACTGAGAAAATTACACTATCCTATTTTGATGTATAGCAGTGTCCTTGTCTTATGGTATCAAGCACAATAACAACCGTATACTCGTCCGCTCATTAGAGCGATCCCAACAAGACTGAATTATGTGGAAAAAAATGGAAGAGCCTTTACTCTATAGAGAGAGTATAATATAAAAAAGTAATATAAACAAAGAAATATATAATAATGATTATAGAATTAAATTTAGTCAAGAAAGGAAAGGAAAGGATTAACGAACCCTAAAAATTGCTTTAACTTTAAGTTGAAGACTTTTTATTTATTTAAATCATTTATTTCGAAATCACAGATAGATTCTTCAGTTTTATTATTTGTATAGAATATAGATTGCATTGCATGCTTTTTAGTCGTTATGAAATTGTAAATTGAATTTTCTATTTAAGAAATAAAAAGGTTTAATTATTATTTTTATTACTATACTATATTTTTATAAACATATACCACATATTTTTATATATGTGGAAGAAAAGGTATTATATGATAATGGTTATTCAATAATATTCCGTTTGCTTTGCACCAAGATAAGTATATTTTCAGTTATCCTAACGTTCACATCCAATGATAATATAATATCATTGTTCACATCGATAACAATCTCTACTACTCCGTGATCAATAATAGAATTAGAATATCCTACGTATTATATTGTTCTAAATAAAGTGACATATTCCATATTCTAAATATTTAGCTTTTCTTCATAACTCTTCTCGTATGACATCATCAGCATCTGTATCAGTCGATCGTTGTAGAACCAAAGAGGTCGCTCGCCGGCACGGCTATCTTAACGTGCGCTCGTTCTCGAGCGCCTCCGCCCTCATGTCTCCAGTGGACCCCTTTGATCGCTGGGTCCTCGTCATCGAACGCATTTACTTCTGATGTAGCCGTACTCTGACACGGCTTCAACAAGTTTCTTACTCAAGTTCCCATCTCCAACCCAATTCAACATAAATTACATCTTATCACAGTAGGTAAATATCCGCCTCGACTTGTACATGACCTACAGGCATTCATGAAAATGAAAATGCACCACCATCACAAAATAAATGTCTTTCATTTCTTTGAAAGTACGTTAAAAATTCAAAATTGTACTTAACAATTTTAAATTATCGCTCCTAAATCACACATTTTATTAGACATTTGGACATGTCACTGTGTCAAGTGTCAAGTGTTGTAAGATTACGTTCAAAAATGTAGGCATCACATAGCGATTATTTTTTTGGTAGAGAACGAACGGTTTTTAAGCTTAATAAATAACGACCGTTAAGTTTCTATAACAAATCTCAAAATCTTCGATTGAGATTATTATTTGAAATTTTTAAAAACATCAATATTACGCATTGATTTGAAAACCGGTAAACCGATAAAACGCTCTATTTCCGAACTTAAGTGAAACAAATTTTGTACCGTGCACAGAGTACTTAAACACTATGTTGTACCGCGCAGGTCATAGACTAAGATGCCGGACAGAAGTAGAGGCACTGCAGGCCATCAAGTGAACGTTCATGGTACGAAATACACTCCTGTCAGGTTTTAGCTACAAGCTGACCTGTCCTGTACATGACACATTTTATTAGAGTTCATGGTAAGGCACCTGTTTCTGTTTCGATCAAAGTAGAGCTTGTTAATTCACTGCTAAGGGTGAGATCTAGTCCATTTTTAGACCAGTCTTATTTAGTAAACAAACATAGAATACAGGGTCTTTTTTCGTAATTTAAAAATAAAGCAGGTATAAAATGTAACGAATTTAATGCTGTACCTAAGTATTTTTGGTAACTAAAAAATGTTTTTGTAAAAAAGTTGTACCAAGATTGCTTACCAAATACCTACGACTCGTCCAAAAATATGGACTAACTATACAATATAGATTTATATTACAGATATGACGCGCCGCGACAGAGCCTTCCGTAAGTTCAAGCGTGATAGGTGCCCCGAAAACTGGGCGTCATACAAAATCGCGCGAAATAGGTGTAACAAGATGGTGAGAGCCGCCAAACGCTCCTATATCCTTGAAAACATTTCTAATTCTTCTCCTGCCGATATATGGAAGTTCTTTCATTCCCTTGGCATTGGTAAAATACCTGCCCAGGCCAAGAAGTCTGATTTCTCCGCCGAGGATTTTAATCGGCATTTTTCTTCCACTTCTCTTCTTAATACTCTGGTTAAATCCTCTGCTGTGTCAGAAATAACTTCCACGGCTCTTCCTGTATCTAATAATTTTTCTTTTTCTCCTATAGGGTTAGAAGAGGTCCGTAATGTCCTCCAATCAATTAAGTCAGGTGCTGTTGGGTACGATGGGGTAAGTAGGGCGATGATTTTGCCTGTGCTTAAGTTCCTTCTTCCCGCTATAACTCATATTGTGAACTTCTCCTTAACCACAGGGGAATTTCCAATTATTTGGCAGAAGGCATTAGTTATCCCAATTCCTAAAACCTCTAGCCCTCGTGAATTAAAGGAGTACAGGCCCATCTCCCTATTACCATTTCTCTCTAAAGTCCTGGAGGCTGTAGTGCATAAACAGCTCCCCTCTTTTATTAACAAAAATAACCTGCTTTGTTCACTACAGTCTGGCTTTAGAGCTGGGCACAGCACTACCACTGCCCTTCTTAAGGTTACTGAGGACATTCGTGTGAGTATGGAGGATAAAATGGTCACCATCTTGGTATTAATTGATTTCTCTAACGCTTTCAACATGGTGGACCACGATATCCTCCTAGCTCTCCTTGCGAGCTTTGGGTTCTCTTCTACTGCTTTGGAATGGTTCTCATCATATCTTCGTGGACGTCAACAGTCCGTTAAGCTAGATGGTTGTCAATCTAATTGGTGTGATCTCAACTGTGGCGTACCACAAGGAGGTATTCTATCGCCTATACTGTTCTCTATCTTTATCAACTCTCTTACCCCTCTTCTTGGTTGCTCTTACCATCTTTACGCGGACGACCTGCAAATTTACACCCATACTGATATAGCTAACATTAACTTGGCTGTTAGCAAAATTAACGAGGATCTGATCAATGTCAGGACCTGGTCGCATAAGTTTGGTATTAGCATCAATCCCCGAAAATGCCAAGCGATAATTGTAGGGAGTCCACGCCAAATCGCCAAGTTTGAAGTTGATTCGGTGGCACCTGTCAAGTTCGAAGATTACACCATTAACTTCTGCTCGCATGTCAAGGACCTTGGAATTTATATTGATAGTGGTCTTAATTGGCAGAAACAGGTTACCGAAGTTTGCCGCAGTGTAACCGCTACATTGAGTGCCCTGAATCGGCTGAGAAACTTCCTCCCTACCAACACTAAGGCTTACTTGGTTCAGGCGCTCATTTTTCCGATCATTGATTATGGTGATGTGTGCTACGTAGATCTGAGTGAGGCTCTCTTGAACAAGCTGGATCGTCTCATTAACAATGCCGTTCGCTTCGTTTTCTGCTTACGTAAATATGACCACATCTCTTCTTATCGTTCTAAGCTTCAATGGCTGCCTATCCGCGAGCGACGGCGATTTCGGATGCTTTGTTCACTGTTCTCTATTCTCTTTGATCCCCTTTCACCGGATTATTTGAAATCCCTTTTCCATTATTTATGTTCCTCCCACGACCGGCAGCTTCGCTCTAGTGAGTCTTACCTTCTTTCTATTCCGCTGCACCGGTCTGGTTTCATATCTAACTCTTTCTCTGTTCAGGCCGCCCGTTCCTGGAATTCTCTTCCTGAGTATATCAGAAGACCCGCTGGAAAGTTAACCTTTAAGAATAGGTTGCGTGCTCATCTACTGAATCGTCACCAATAAATCACTTGTTCGTCATCTGTTATATGTATATTTATGTATTTATTTATACAGTATTTATTTTTGTATGTATGTTATTTATATGCATGTATATGTATGTATTGTATAATATGTAATTGTATGGTATTAATATTATTATTTTATTTAGTACTCTTGTATATTTTTTTTTTTTAATTTTTATTTATGTTTTCTTTTCTTTCTCTGTGCTTATTATACCGCTCATCGTGTGTTTCTGTTTGGCCTAATGGTTAGCTGGCAGAGAATGCATAATGCATTAAGCTCGCCATTTGTACCTTAATCCTGTATTGTGGTCAATAAAGTTTAAATAAATAAATAAATAAATATCTGACTTGGACTTTGCTCAGCTAGTCAAATATAATAGGCTAGGAAATCGCCCTCGCTTCGCTTTGGGAAAAATAGTAAAGAAAAACATAGCCTATGTCACCCGGGGATAGTGTAGCTTCCCAACAATGAAAGAATTTTTCAAATCGGTTCGGTAGTTTCGAAGCCTATTCAATGCAAACTAACAATCAAATCTTTCCTCTTTATAATATTAGTATAGATAAACAAATTAAAAAGTCATATAAAACAGCTAAGTTATCGTTAAAGTTGATTTAGGACCATTATTTAAATTTTGAGCAAAGCCGAAGTACGGTATATAGATCCCACCCTTTATAGTGAATCAACAAGCTTTACTTTGATTGAAATAGAATTAGATTTCTCGCAACGTTATGCTAAGACGCTATGCTAATATTCGCTATCTCAGTTATACTGAGCATGCCTTACTTAGGTATTTAAAGTAGTTATCATACGTCCCCAACTCAGAGTCAATGGTTATTTAAATCGCTCCTTATTACAGAATCACAAAAATTCACTCAGAGTCAGTTTACGGACAATTAAAGTTAAGTATACAAATACCTTTACTTAATTATTTAATGTTGATTAAGAACTCAAACGACTAAATAAACGAACCTTTCTGAGTTGGGGCGATATACTCATATGCGAGTGTACAAAATAATTACGGTCTCCGCGTCTTTCTTCGCCTGCAACGTATTTTACTTTGGTGTGACCACTATAATTGATGTCACGTCAGCTCTTTTGACGGCTATTTATAAAAACTATAAAATGCTACTATCAAAAATATTCATAATATGACAATCATTACTTTAAGTAGAATGATTTCAGGATTTCAAAAACGATTTTATTGTGAGTAATAAGAGCATAATAAGCAGCCAATATAGAACAAATTTTCATACTCCAAAAAAGGGTTGTTAGGGCTATCTATAAACTTAAGTCTCGGGAATCTTTGCGTGAAAAGTTCAAGGTAATAGGTATACTTACAGTAGCTTCCCAGTTTATCTTTAATAATGTAGTTTTTATAAGGAAGAATATAAACGCGTATAAACAAAATTTTGATATTAATAATCGCCAAACAAAAAGAATGTATCGATTAATTACGCCTTCGTTCCGCCTAAGTAAAGTGCAACGATCTTTCATCGGGCTTGGTGTACATTTCTATAATAAAATCCCAAAATTAATACGTGACTTGCCAATAGAATCTTTCAAAAAACGTGTAAAAACACAATTGTTAGGCAAGGGATATTACAGTGTAGACGAGTATTTAAATGACAAAGACGCATGGAAATGATTAGCTCTGCAACCAGTTCCACTCAGAATAGTAAACTTTTGTATGATAATATCTTTTTTTGTAATATTTTTTTAAAAGATGTGCTGAGGAGTTTCTTTAGGCTTTTCTTCTCCTCCATGACAAAGCACCTTCCGAAAAGCCAAAAAATGACGTGCATAAGTGTATCAATGATACCTATATGAATAAAATATTTTGACTTTGACTTTGACTTTGACTTTTATAATATTACGAGGGTGTAGATCCTCCACAACTAAGATAGACCCTTCAGTATAAATAAAGATTTAGTAATCTCAGGGCAGGGTACATTCTTCTTGTAAATAAGCTGGCACAAGTCATGATTTATCAAAATGAATTTATTCTAATAGCAAATATTCAAAAAGAAGAACACAGTTTTTGTAGACACATTGTTAGTATTTAAAAAAGGCAAATTAAATATTGTATATGTAGCAGAAGGAGGTATTCTATGGTATTGGTTATGAAATGATATTCCTTTTACTTTGCACCATGATATATTTCCAGTTCTCCTAACATTCACATCAATATTCCAAAGTACTTCAACACTACGTGATCAATAATAATCTGTTCTACATTCTTGACAATTCCCTAATCTAAATATGACATGACATTTCTTATATGCCAGCCTCTGCATCAGGCAAGCGCTGTAGAATAAAGAGGTCCGTCCCTGGACCTTCACTGGAGATTCATGGCCTCACCGATACGGCTATCCTGACGTGCGCTCGTCCTCGTGCGCGGATTAATTTATCTTGGTACGTCATCACTGGATCAAAGCATGTGGTCTGCTCTAACTGCTGGGTCCGAAACACGTTGTTTTTGTGTTCACTCACTCGGCCATCGCTGACGACCCGCACGGCCTCGTGTGGATAATAAGAATTCTGTAAAAATAGTCTCAACAGTATCTTGCTCGGCTATTCTGACTACATTAACCTCACTCATATTCATTTTTATCATTCATCATTATTAATTTATAGTCAAGAATAATTCGCTCATTAAGTCTGATATTTTTTAAATGTGGACACTTAAAACATAGTGGAGAGAACTATGGTCTGGCCATTTGGTTGCCAATCTGGTTCATAAAACTCTACGAAACGTCGCAATTATGTCATTGTCGTCTGGTCCGGTTCAAACCCTGCAGACTCCTGGCCCAGTCTCTCCCAGACTCTTCAGGTACATCGCCCCTTCAGTTCTATGCTGGCCTGGACTCTATTCACACTTCTTTCCTTTTTTTTCTTTTTTTTTGCCACCTTTTTTTTCATCCTTTTTTTACTCAATTTTTTTTGTAATTCCATTTTGTTACTAGGTACTCTTTTTTTACCTTTCATTTTCACTTTTCTCTTTTTTTCACTCTTTTTTACACTTTTTTTTAGTAGGTACTATTTTTTTACCTCTGTTTTTACTTTCCTCTTTATTTTTTCTCACTCTTTTTTACAATAGCCATTGTTGCGACACATTAAATCGATATCATCATATCATCATCATTAAACCTTCTTTTACTATACTACCAGACCGACCATAGTTTCTCTACGTGACTTACACCTGCAGCAGACATGTCTCCAAGCAAACCATCGCTTTCAGTGTTAGCTCCTGGGTCTCTTGGTTTCACGTGGTAGATCATTATTTCATGTCTTATCGATTTTCCGCAACTGAAAAATAAATAGAGTTAATTTGACTCGTATGATATCAGGTTACTCGTATGATAACACATTTGATGCTAGACTAAGGCTACTTATCTGCGATCCATACTCCTTCAGTCATCATGACACATTGGATGGCTTGGTTTATATGAACTCTAGCTGCACTGAGTCGCATCACTACGTTTTGCATTGTCCACGTCGATTATATTATGAACTTCCACATTCTCATTTCATCGCGTTTTGTATTGTTTCATTTCTCATTGCAAAATTTTCTTCAAATGTCATCCGAACTAGAGTCATTCCTCATTTATTTTCCGATTTGTGGGCATGTTTCGTCAATCACTTCTGATGTAGCAGAAGGAGGTATTCTATGGTATTGGTTATGAAATGATATTCCTTTTACTTTGCACCATGATATATTTCCAGTTCTCCTAACATTCACATCAATATTCCAAAGTACTTCAACACTACGTGATCAATAATAATCTGTTCTACATTCTTGACAATTCCCTAATCTAAATATGACATGACATTTCTTATATGCCAGCCTCTGCATCAGGCAAGCGCTGTAGAATAAAGAGGTCCGTCCCTGGACCTTCACTGGAGATTCATGGCCTCACCGATATATATAAAAGTAATATTAAAATAATAAAACGTTCTTATTAAATTCAAGAACCTCCATCCATGATGATGGAAGCCCAGCTGACAGATGCATTTTTGTAAAACTGTCATGATGTAAAAATTTATAAGAAAATGTATGTGCCAGCCAAGGAATATTGAACGAGGTATTATTACCTCGTTACAATATTTCACAGTACGAAACTCCTAACCACATTTAGATACTATCTACATCTATGTATATCTGGTTTCTTAACACTGTTCTGTCTCTAGTTCTCTCTGTCTTGCTCACACTGGCTAATAGTAGGTTCTCTCTGTAGTGTTGCCAACACATCGCTCACCTAGTAATATAATGGCACATCTTCAAAAAATGCGAATTTGAGTTTATATGGTATACGTACTTAAAAGTGCCTAATCTACACAGTGGTAAATATGTATTAATGTCTATACTAATAACCAAACCCATACAATCTGTAAAAGACGTAAACAGAACCCATAAATTAATTTTAAACATTTTTATAAAATTTTTGAAATTCGTTTCTGTAAAATATGACAAACGTAGATGTGCCGTTGTATTACTGGGTGAGCGACATATTCTCGTAAATATATTATACACCTCATGAATTTCCTGATGATATTATCGGATACACTTTACGTTGTGTAGCGACAATACTATTTATTTTCGTGCCTCGATTCTTCTTCAAAACAATGTTCTTAGAAGTTTATCTTCTATTCAACGCTGGATGTTTGCCTCTTGGGCTTAAGTTTATACTGAAGTAAATCAAATTTACCTGTTCTCCCGACAAAATTAAAAATTAAATTTCAAGAAAAACTTACTAAAACTCTATAGAGTTTCTTATGTTTAATTCTGAGAACTTGCCTCTTGGGTACAAAAGTTTTAATTCAGAAATTCTTACCACAAATTATCCAAGATGAATAATTGTTTTTATGACTCAATAAAAAATGTTTAAGACCTCTAGATACTTACCACGGTAATTTTACCGAGGGTTATTGCATATTAACACTAATTTAATATTATTTTTCTTAAATCAGTTAATTTGTAACGTATATCTATACTAATATTATAAATGCGAAAGTAACTCTGTCTGCTACTCAATAACGCCTAAAACACTGAACCGATTTTGATGAAATTTGGTACAGACATATAATTGAGCTCGGGAATGAACATAGATTACTTTTTATCCCGGAAAATAGACGTGTTCCTGAGGGATAACTGTTCCACGCCAAAACCACTGAACCGATTTTGGTGAAATTTGGTACAGATATAGAATTAAGCTCGGGAAAGGACAGGATACTTTTTATCCCAGAAAATAGACCTGTTCCTGAGGGATAACTCTTTCAAGCCACTAAACCGATTTTGATGAAATTTGGTACAGATATAGAATTGAGCTCGGGAATGGACATAGGATACTTTTTATCCCGGAAAATAGACCTGTTCCTGAGGGATAACTCTTTCAAGCCACTAAACCGATTTTGATAAAATTTGGTACAGATATAGAATTGAGCTCGGGAATGGCCAAAGGATACTTTTTATCCCGGAAAATGGACCTGTTCCTGTGGGATAACTCTTTCAAGCCACTAAACAGATTTTGATGAAATTTAGTACAGATATAGAATTGAGCTCGGGAAAGGACATAGGATACTTTATCCCGGAAAATAGACCTGTTCCCGAGGGATCACTTTTTCAAGCCACTAAACCAATTTTGATGAAATTCAGTTCAGATATAGAATTGAGCTCGGGAAAGGACATAGCATACTTTTTATCCCGGAAAATAGACCTATTCCTGAGGGATAACTCTTTCAAGCCAATAAGCCGATTTTGATGAAATTTGGTACAGATATAGAATTGAGTTCGGGAAAGGACAAAGGATACTTTTTATCCCGGAAAATAGACCGGTTCCTGAGGGATAACTCTGTCAAGCCACTAAGCCGATTTTGATGAAATTTGGTACAGATATAGAATTGAGCTCGGGAAAGGACATAGGATACTTTTTATCCCGGAAAATAGACCTGTTCCTGAGGGATAACTCTTTCAAGCCACTAAACCGATTTTGATGAAATTTAGTACAGATATAGAATTGAGCTCGGGAAAGGACAAAGGATACTTTTTATCCCGGAAAACAGACCTGTTCCTGAAGGATAACTCTTTCAAGCCACTAGGCCGATTTTGATGAAATTTGGTACAGATATAGAATTGAGCTCGGGAAAGGACATAGGATACTTTTTATCCCGGAAAATAGACCGGTTCCTGAGGGATAACTCTGTCAAGCCACTAAGCCGATTTTGATGAAATTTAGTACAGATATAGAATTGAGCTCGGGAAAGGACAAAGGATACTTTTTATCCCGGAAAACAGACCTGTTCCTGAAGGATAACTCTTTCAAGCCACTAAGCCGATTTTGATGAAATTTGGTACAGATATAGAATTGAGCTCGGGAAAGGACATAGGATACTTTTTATCCTGGAAAATAGACCGGTTCCTGAGGGATAACTCTTTCAAGCCACTAAGCCGATTTTGATGAAATTTGGTACAGATATAGAATTGAGCTCGGGAAAGGACATAGGATACTTTTTATCCCGGAAAATAGACCTGTTCCTGAGGGATAACTCTTTCAAGCCACTAAACCGATTTTGATGAAATTTAGTACAGATATAGAATTGAGCTCGGGAAAGGACAAAGGATACTTTTTATCCCGGAAAACAGACCTGTTCCTGAAGGATAACTCTTTCAAGCCACTAAGCCGATTTTGATGAAATTTGGTACAGATATAGAATTGAGCTCGGGAAAGGACATAGGATACTTTTTATCCCGGAAAATAGACCTGTTCCTGAGGGATAACTCTTTCTCGCCTAAACAACTGAACCGATTTTGATGTTTGGTACAGATATAGAATTGAGCTCGGGAAAGGACATAGGATACTTTTTATCACGGAAAACAGACCTGTTTCTGAGGGATAAGGTCAAATTTTGTTATATGTAGTTGATAGATTCGTTATTTATGAAGCGATTTTTATGACTCTTTTTAGGGTTCCGAAGTCAAAACAGAATTGTCATAGTTTCATCATGCCCGTCCGTCCTTCCGTCCATCCGTCCGTCCGTAGCATAGCGCAGAGGCCCTTAGTGCTAGAAAGCTGTAATTTAGCAAGGATATACATGTTTATTTAAACTTTAAACTGGTAGAATAACATTTTTAAAAATATGTTTTTAGGATACCTACCTCTCCTAGAGGTAATATGGGGATAATTTTTTTCCGTCACGCACGTGCGGGGTATCGTGAAAAAGGTCTCTCAAAAATAATATGGGTCTGCTAAGTCCATTTTTCGATTGAGGGGTTTGTTTGGGAAATATTCGTAAGTGTTGGACACATAAAAAAAATCATGGCAATACCATTAAGATCAATTCAAAAGAAAAACTATCATGGCTATATTATTAGCATACGTAGTTATTGAGTTCTATAAACTTAGAACTTCGGAACCCTATATTACCAGTGACCTGACACGCTATTAGCCGGTTTTTTAACCAACTTCAAAAATGTAACAGGTTCTCAGTTCGACTGTTATAAACAAAAATTAACTTTAACATAATTTGAAAAATCAATCTTTAAAGGGTTAATTCAGGGAATGTTTATACGAAACTTCGTCATTTTTAGGGTTCTGAAGTAAAATCGTGACCCTAATAGCTTCGTCATATCCGTCCGTCAGTCTGTCCGTCTGTCCAAAGCAAAGCGCCGAGACCCTTAGTGCTAGAAAGCTATAATTTGGCATGGATATACATATTTATTAAAACTCCAAAATTGTAGAATAAACTACTGAAAATAAATTTTTTTCGGGGTACCTCCACTACAGGTAACGTGAGGATTATTTTTTTATTTATCCCTATAGTGTAGGGTATCGTTGAAAAGTTTTTTCAAAAATATTATGGGTCTTTTGAGACCATTTTTGGATGTAGGGCTCCGTTTGGGAAATACGTATATTTGGCTTGAAAGTGCTAATTTTGGGTACCCAAGTCAAGTCAAGTGTTCCCCCAACGGCTACACGGTTGGAGTTGGACAAGTGAAAAAATTCTCAAAAATAGGTTATACGATGAATTTATAAGGAAAACTATCAAGGCTATGTTAGCATAAGTAGTTAATGAGTAATAGTCAATAAACTTACTACTTTGGAACCCTATATTGCACGTGGCCTGACACGCACTTGCCCGGTTTTTTAAGTTAAAACTGTGAAAGTTGGTAGTTAGTATGTAATCTTACATAAAACAAAAATAACTGTAACATGATTGTTTGGTAATACATTCCCTAAGGGCTAAAACTAGAGGTTGTAAGTTTAGAGTAAGTTTGGAGTAAGAAGTTGTAAAACGAACAGATGAGTCACCTCATAGTAAGTGGTCACTTTCGCCAATGAACATTAGCAACGCTAAAGGAGTCATTGATTTGCTGCTGCCCAAAAAGAAAAGAAAGATATGTTTTTTGTGTATTCTGTAAAATTACAATGTAAATTTAAAATTCAAAAACTCTCAGGCCCTGACTTAGATAAACCTCTAAATTCTAAAAAGTTCAATTATTTTGGGACCTTTCCTATGGGTGGGTCATTAATGGCTCACTACTGAGCACTCACTCTTGAGGACGCCTAGAGCATACTCCACCACTTTGCTCCAGTGTGGATTGATGGAGGGATTAGAAATCAACCCAAGTGTCGGAAGTCATTACGCCGGGCGAGGACCTTCAATATGTCATAACGACTGTTATCTTACGACAACAACCGGGACCGACAGCTTTACGTGCCCTCCGAAGCTCGGAGAGCTCAAGAATTTTTTGCCACTAGCGGTCACCTATCCAACTACCGACCGCGCTCGCTATTATTTAACTTCATCGATTACTATTAGAACCGACTGTAATTAATGGGTTGTAAGAACATGTCACTTTTGCTGTAATTTTGGTGAAGAGTTTAGTATCTTGCTGACTACCAATCACGCTACAATATCAGATCGTAGTTATCATTTCATTATCAACACTAAAGATTTGTTTAATATTTTACTCATTTACATAATACGATATATGTACTAAGTATAGGTGTTTTAGCTTCAACCCATAATGGACTATTACAAGGCACGGGTCTCCTCTCTTCATAGTATGGACAAGTTTGCTGTCAATTTATGAAAAACATGTTTTATAATGAAGGGATCTTTATTTTCGGCGTACGAAGTCGCGGGTAACAGCTAGTACTTAATATATTCATATCCGTATAAAATTTAACGACGCAAAATCTGTCTCTGATTTTAAGGAACAGTCTTCTCTTGAATCCCATCATCAGAACTTAGTTTTAATAAATCTGGGACCACAGACATATATTAAGAATACATGTCTGTGGTCACAGACTTAAAAAAAAAGACTGTCAGCAACAAATTCAGTGAAGCACCCATAGTAATATGAACTTCTCTTTTCGTACAAGTATCACACGCACACATTGACACCATGCTATTATTAATCGGCCGCCATTACCGCGTCGGATCGCACTAAAAATTACGCACACATGGTAAGGGGGCGGCGTCACTCTCGATAATACAATGTGACGTCTGGTTCTTTTTTTTAGTCTGTGGTATATACTTTCAAATAAAAAAATGGTTGATAAATTACGGAGTCCTGAAGACAACATTCTACTTTTTTGAAGGCTGTTTAAAGGGGTACAAAGGTTTTCCCTTTACGTAATAAAGAAAAGTATAGAAGTCAGCTTAACGTAATTCCTTCGTTGGTTATCCCTAAAGTCTACAACGTTAAAATGCGATAAAGTGAAAAATTACTGAACGGATTAACTTCCGTTTTTTCCGATAGACGCAGTAGGTAATTTATGACGAAAGTTTTAGTGCGCAATTAATTAAGCTTTTATATAAATTGGCTGAAATAAAACGATAATTTTGAAGATATTGGAAAAATCACGGCGACTGGGAGTTTTACTGACTTTCATGTATCAGGAACACCACAATCATAGCCAATACAATGCGACTTACTCGTAACACCAAGATATAGTTAATTCTAAGGTTCGAAAAAATGTTCAAGAACAACTGTAGTAGGTATCACCATTGTGTTACCAAATAAAGACCTTATTATTGGCTATCAGATACTGCGATGGAAAAAAGTTCCAATCACTTTAGTGAGATTACATACGAGTTATTTTAGTAGCGCGAGAAAAAAAATATTTAAACAAACTTATTTTATTACAACATTTTACAAAATTCTATAATAATAAGGTTATTACATTGTAGTAAAGTATACTGTTAAGTGGCGCAGCTGTTGGTACGCTAATGGTAAGAAAACTTTTGCTTTAGTCGACTTTAAATCAATATTTAATCTGGAGCAATTTCTTGAGCTGTCATTAATATAAGTCGAAGATAGCTGTAGAATTTAAGGGAATCGAGACTTAAAATGAATGGGTATTATTATTATGTCGTTAATATTATTGCTGGTATCCTTAGATAACTCACCGCCTTGTATTTGAGTGAGGAAGAAAAATACCGTGCTGGATTATGTAATTCCTGTATTTACCACGCCCATCCACGTCAAACACCATGCTGTTTTCTGCCAGTAACTTCCGGACACAAAAACAAAAACGGCATGGTTTTTGACGTGGATGGGCGTGGTAGCTTGTAAATACAGGAATTACGTAATCCAGCACGGTAGTTTTCTTCCTCAGTCAAATACAAGGCGGTGAGTTATCTACCTCATAATCTTTCTGTGAGGCTAGCCTGGTAACCTTTTGCTAGAGCCAGCTCCTAAACAACTTTTTGTGCCCTGGCGGTCTATTATGAACTCTTAACTCCAGCCAAGTTCCAGTGTAAACGTCAATTAATTCGTGTTACGAAAGCGGTCACGTGACACATTTTTAGCCAATCACACGTCGTTTAAAGCCCAAGAAATGAATTGCCTGAAACGTGGATGGTTTCATAAAATTTCATAATAGGCCCGCCGGCCTATCACTGATTACTGAAAAGATATATCTCATCATCGAAATGGCATAATACTCGTAATATAGTTCGACGCATTATAATTATAATGTGGCTTGCCCAGCAGCCCATTGCTACGCCATGCTATTACTGTACCCGGAATATGAAGCTTAAACTCAAATCGTTCTACCCACCCACCTGTTGTTCTATCTACTTAAAATATATTTAAAGAGTCGAAAGAGGCTCGGAAGCGCTCGGAAAAGAATTTTCATCGATTCACCCGCCCTCATTTTTTTAATTGTCGCTTTTTCTTATCAACTGTTGTTCGTAGTGAATCGTTTGTTTGATTTTTAACAATGATACCATGAAGTATTCTATATTCTATATCCATATTATTATCAATGATATCGGGCTTGGGACAGCTATCCCAAAGACTACTGCAACCAGGTTTGATCTATTGCAGGCATTGTAGGCACCATGAAATATAGTAAAATCTTATACACAAACGCACAGAGAAAGAGAGAGAGAAAGAAAAAAGAAAGAAAGAAAAAGAGGGAAATAAAGAAAGAGAGCGTAACATATTATTTCTAGGACTACATATTAATATGTCACGCGTGGTATGAAGACAAATAAGTGAAAAAAGGGACTAAATGTTTATTTCATAATCATCATCATCTTTCGCTCGGCAGGTCCATTCATCCATCCATCCGACATAAAAGCGAAGTGCAAACTGATGTGAAACTCATCATTACCGCTTTATTATTAGTATAAATTAAACCACGAGTGCTTTATTGAAACCATTATGTTGTACCGCGATGAAAGCGATTTTGTAACAAAGCCTGTCTAGGCTTTTAAGAGCTATTTGGGCCGTGGACGTGCTCTTAATTGATTTTGGCCAGATCTACTAAACCTTAACTGTAAATATAATCTTATCCTACTATATTCCTACAAAAATAAAACACATAAAAGATACAGAAACTTAAAGGCCTTGTAAATCTTTCAAAACATGAAAACGTATAAGTTTTGCTCCTTGGGACCTCAAATTGCTTATCGAGATTCTCTCGTAAATGGAAAAGTTAAAGCAGAAGTTCTTGGAGGTGCAATTTACAGCGTTTGAACTCTCGAAAGCGACATTTACTTTGTGAGTTGTGAGTGAGCATAATACCAGATGGAAGGTATTTTGCGATTTCTTTATTTCCAGATTCCATTATTTAGTCTATGTTCAAAACTTTGATTAAAATTACCTTCATCCTTCATGAATTAAAAACAACATGGCAGTTTCTTCCGCTAAAACTGATTTCTGAATCAAGTGTAGCGCCAGATCAAGCGACGCGACGCGACGGGCCGGTTCAAATAATATTTAGTTAGGTATTTGTCGAAATATTAAATATTCGAGTAACGTATAATTTTATTTTTATAATGTAAATTTTGTTATTAGTAAAATCTACTTATAGCATTCCACTAAACCATTATTACATTACAAGATTTATTTTCATTAAAAACTAAGCATATGGTTATTTTGTCCATAACTTTCGAAAACTGTATTGTATTTCATAGAAAGACGAAATGTATCTACTCGTACATAGGTATGAGGTATAATAGGCGCCGGAAAAGTAAATGTTTTCTGACACATATCTCAGTTCGGTTCAGTTTAAAGAACTTTATTTCCCATAAGATTTTTACATCACTTAAAATGAGAAACTTAAATACTAAACTAAGTTACGGTTTGTGTCCGGCAAGCATTCTTGTGTGCGTGCGTGCGTGTGTGTGTGTGTGTGTGTGTGTGTGTGTGTTTGTGTGTGTGTGTTCTAATAAAACTCCCTTATAAATTGCTATTGCCGATGTGTGGCGTGTAACTTAGTACTAATAAAACTGAATTTTGCTAATGGTGACCATACAAGATCAAGTGTACTTGTCAATTTTGCAGTTTGACTTGATGCGGCATCCAGTCAAACTGCAAAATTGAAGTTTGGTATGGAAGGAGGGTATGTACATATGTATGTATGTATATTTACTTGGCACGCTCTGTAGCCTAAACGGCTTAACCTATTTCAGCTTGAGAGGTGCCGTTAAATTCGTCTTAATTGTGAGAGTGACACTGGGTTTATCAAAATTGAAAAAAATTAAAATGGCCGATATTGTGTCTTCAAAAAAATTTTTTTCTCAAAACCTATCGAGTGGGGTATCGTTGAATAGGTATTCAAAAATGATTTATAGATTCGTTTCATCATTTTTCATTTTAAGTAACAGTGTAGGATATATTATTATATCGATTTAAAGTTGTTTAAACAACCATTCTCGCTAATTTATTAACTCCCTTAATGAAATGACAACATTGTGAATTTTTTCGAAGAATTGCGAAGAAGTCAACGAATCCTAACTAAAAGGTGTAAAAAAAATTAATAAAAAAAAAAACAAAAAACCCAACTGCGTAGAAAAACTAAAAAGAAAAAAATAAGCCCAGTAGTTTATAATGTTGTAAAAAGTATCACTTTTTACACTTTTTTCATTTTCACTGAACAAAAAATTCAATAGTATTAATAATGTAACATAGTTTTTAAGTAGGTAGAGGTGCCCAAATATATAATTATATTCGGACAATGCTTATATAAGCCATTTGTTTTAATAGAAATGTAAGCCATAAAAGCAAAATATATCAATATTGAGCTCTCTAAATTGTTAGATAAAATGTACGATAAAACAGTATTCAGCAATGTAAAGCCAAAATTAGAAATTCTGATCACGAATTCACAGCTCCCGATAATAGAGGCAGCAATGAGGGCAAGGTGCAGAAATTGAGAAAATAGCGATGCCTGACTTGTAACAAAGGACTGTATCAATTGTATTATATTATAGGAATAGTTAGGGTTGCCAAACTCAAATTTAAAAAACCAGGATTTAAAGTTGGAGAAACCAGGACAATTCAGTTTGAAAATGAAGACGCAGTTATAGAGTTGCAATATTTAATTTAATATCTAGTGAAAATAAGTGAAATGAAAACCAAGTAATTGAAATAATCATATTTTTAGTGAGACCGCACGTAACGTTAGAATTTTATAAGGAGCGCGCGAATTTTAAAATTTAAAAACCCAGGACGCTGCTCAAAAACTATTCAGGTCGTCCTAGGAAACTACAAAAACTAGGACATGTCTGGGAAAACAGGACGGTTGGCAACTCTAGGTATAGTAATCAGTCTAGTATTACATGTATTTGTACTGAAAATCACCCATACTGTGGGAGTGATACGCCAGTATCAGTCATAGCGTGGTAGAACAGTTATCAATGAACAACATAGAACTCAAACCATTGCCCACTCAAAACATGACCCACTACTAATCATGGATCTCTCCTCTTGAGGAGGCCTAGAGCACACTCCACCATACGTTCAATGCAGGATTGGTGGAAGGTTGTCAAAGGTTTTCGCCCAAAGGCCTCCTACATTGCTTAACGACTGCTATGTTACGATTAAAACCAGGGCCGTCAGCTTTATGCCCTTCGAACTACTACGAATCACAGAAGCGCTCAGATTTTTTTCCACTAGCGGTTACCCATCCAGTATAGAAGACCCGCTGATACTCAACAAGGTTGATCATTTAGTATCAACACAAGCCGCCGGGTTATAACAAACAAAGCAACCTTATTATAATACATAAATAAAATAAACTTAGTTTACTGCATTATCACTACTGTGACAGATCCTTACTAAATATTATTATACTTTTTTCTTCTCTCTTTTTTCCTTAAAAAACTTGTTTCCAAAACCGAACAACTTAACCTTTTAAACTTAAAACTTAACTCTTTAAGATGACAACTGAACCTCGAAGCACGCACTATGCATTTTTACTTTTTAGCTATCAAAAATAACGTATCAAGAATAACGTTAACTTCAACGCATAACTTTACTTGACGAATTTACTTGACGAACAACCAATTACAATATACTTCTCTCCAAGCAATTTACTGACAGAACTGTTTATTTTCTCAAGTACCTATTTGTCAGCAACTCGGAACTCTTACAAACACTCCAATAATACTAAAGTTTATCTATATTTCTACAGTTCATAATAACATGATAAGATTTAATTTGCGAGCTGTGTTATTTTTCTTGTTCAAACTCAGTCGTCAGCATTGCGAATTACAATCAAGTTATTTATTTGCCAGTTGTTTCTTATTATTACTTATTATTATTAATTAGTCGATGAGATCAATATCATTCTTCGAGCGTATCTAACATAATTAACATAATTTTGTTTTGTTACAGATGAACTAAAGAAAAGAACCGCGAAGAATATCGCATTCAACAATTTTTAAACAAATAAAAAGGATTCAACCAATGTAATATTATAGTCATTCAAATACGTAAACGCACAGACAATAATCCCAGCCAAATTAACTATTTACCAATTTAGATTTAAATGAAGTATTCATATTTAAAACTGAAATTAAAATATTTACAATAATATTTAGATTTAACAGAGCAATTATTTGTCAAAAATTTGTAGAACAGATAAAAAATTCCAAAATGAGTTTCGATTCGAATGGTTCCGCGAAAAAGATGAATTTGAATTTGGAACGGGCGAACAACTTTATGAGACAATTTCGTGACCCGGACTCCAGAGAATTGAAGAAGTTATCGGCGAATCAGTTTATGGAAGTGTGGAGTCACTACGACAATGATGGTAAGTCATTTTGTTTTCTCATTTTACTTTATTCTAAGTCTGTTGAGGCAAAAAAATTCACCTCGAATACAATTTAAAAAATGCAAGTCTCGCATCGCAGTACTATGCATATGTCATAAGCGCGCGCGTTGTGTGACTCAAAAAGATCCCAATTGGGAACTCTTATTCTGGTGAAAAAAGAGATAGCGATGTAGTTTTGACGCGAGAGCGATAAAGACGTGCGATATAGCAATAAAGCGTGTCTTGCGGATATCGGAACAGATTTTTCGGTTGATTTGTAAGGGCATAACGTATCTATATTTATTTAAATATCGTTGTCTAATATAAAACCATAGTACTCATATTATTATTTTAGTCAGTATTTCTCGCTTGTCTCTATGTGAACAATACAATATGTAGGAACTTGTTAGTCGTTTCACACAGTATTCGTCACAGCAGAAAAATGTTTTTGTGTCAACACAAACCAAACTACGTCAGAATCTAACTCAAAACCGATTAGGTACGTAAAGTTCGATTCGGTACGTTGTCTCATCACACACCATTAGATCAGGTATGATACTATGTTACATCACTACGTGAAATAGTATTGCCAATTTAGCCCTTTCGGGGCTAGATCTAGCCCTTTTTACGGTTTTTCAGCCCTTCAAATAATTATTTAGCACCTAGCCCAATTTCTAGCCCTAAAACCATTTTCCGCCATCTTGAAAAAAAAGGGATAACTTTAATAACTTTTTGATGCAATCGATCGAAAAAACCAAATTAGGTAGTGAAAGATATCGATAAAATTGCCATTAACACACTTTTAGAGCGTCTTAAGACCTTTTTTTTCGCGCTCACCTCTATTATTTAAGCAATAGCCCCTATTTTCAACGTATTGGACGAATCTAGCCCTTTTTAAAACTCTTTTTAGCCCGAAATCCTGATACCGAGTTGGCAACACTGACGTGAAATCCATTCAGTTTAATCTAGAGTTGTGTAAATCACATCCACAAGAGCGCCTGGTGACCAGAGTGCAGGGGCACTCTCATTAATTTGTGGATAGTGGTTTACCTGGGGCTATGAGATAGGGTTGCTACTTGTGCACAATAGGCATTATTTTAGGCATTTTTGTAAATAAACAAAATCGACTGACGATCCACCTCATGGTAATTGGACGCTCGCCGGAATGGCACATTTTAAAATAATATTTAACCTGGCCGGGGAATTTTTTGTAAGCTATGTAGACTTTTCAAACGTGTAACTGAGAAATGATGGCCACGACCGCTCTGACAAGAGCGTAACGAAAGAGAAGGAGAAGAAGGATGTAGACTTTGTGAGGTTCTGCGCCACCAAAAGTTTTTCAGGACGGTCGATAGTAATTAAAATAATGGTTGGTTTGGAAAAAGGTAAAAAAAATATGAAGAAGTAAATAAATACAAGTATTTCAAGTACTTTATCCTACAGTTGACAACCCTAATCCGTATTCTAAGGTTAGGATTTTCCAGTGCAACTGTATGTATTTGGTACAGCATTTTCGTTGCAGTTGGTAAATGAAGTCTTAGAATTATTGAAGTATTATTACTAGCGTATAGAACCGACACCGCGAACACGATATATGTCCCAATGAATTGACGTCACTGGGCTTCAATCCTCAATGGATTCGTTCGATTTTGAAAGGAGAACGGGGGCTCCATTTTGAAAATAGAAATAAGAAAATAGAAAATACGCTGGGCACACATTTTGTTCGAGATGTCTGTTCTATGATATTATACTTCAATGCTTAGAAACAAGTATTCGAAATGGGACTCGGAGAACTTATCGGTTTTACAAAATGTTAAGTTACGGTAATGTATAGTAGGTAAGGTAATGTGTTAAGGTATAGTTAAATGAAATAAAATGAAATAATCTTTTATTCATGTATGTATCACTGATACTGATGTTATTTTCAAAGAATACGCAGTTTTTCGATGATACAGTTAGTTTTAATTTAACCGAAGCCATAATGCACACAGATCACAGACAATAACTTACATACCAGTCACGTGACAAGCGAGAAATAGGCTGGTCATCTCTAACAATGTTGCCAACCTTCGACAAATGTGTGAACATTGCACTTATTTACTTGTTCAATTTTTTGTTTTTTTCCAAAGTTCAGTCAATGGTGGTCAGATGGTCAGATAGTCAATGATGTACTAGTTTTGGTATCTAAATATTACCAAAAATAAGAAAAAAACATGAGAGGTGTCAAGGTACACCTGGATGGAACGAAGTTCCTTTCGATTTAAGTATTGTTTTGTTGTACAGCGCCATTGTAGAAACTTGGAATGTCAAATATGATTTGAATTCAAATAATAAAGAATACTTTGTAAATAGAACATAATATATCATTTTAACAAATAATAATAGATGTCGCTACAAAAATGTACTCTGAATCACGCTGTTGAGATTCTTTGTAAAACATATAAGTAATCGACCTAATGACATGAATGTCGGTTCGGTTCGGGTTTACAGTACAGCGCCATCTCTGTAAAACTGTCTGAATCACTTCAAAAAGAGGTGTGGTCATTCTTAAAATCAAAAAGTGTCGAAATTTTCCGTCTAGCCCTCTTTCACAACGTGCGATAAGGAACTTCGTTCCAAAAACATGAGAGGTGTCAAGGAACACCCGGATGGAACGAAGTTCCTTTCGATTTAAGTATTGTTTTGTTGTACAGTGCCATCTCTGTAAAACTCTCTGAATCACTTCAAAAAAAGTGTCGTCATTCGTAAAATCAAAAAGTGTCGTAATTTTCCGTCTAGCCCCCCTTTCACAACGCGCGATAAGGAACTTCGTTCCAACAGTAAATAATTAAAATTCTGTTATAACGTGTCAGCAAAAAAACTGAAGTAAGTTTCAGTGAAACAACAAAGAGTTTAGCGGCTTCTCTGTCAAAGTTAAAAGACAGTGAGATGTGACAGCGCATTGTATGTCAAGAAACTTTATTTCCCAAGAGTTTCTACTTTCTACTTAGCTGAGGATTAAATATTAACATCAATTTAAAAGTTGTTAGGTATTGGTATATTTTGAAGATTGCAAAGTTTCTCTCAAATGTTTCATGTCAAATTAAATTGGACTTCTTTTTCTTTGAAAATTTTGAGGGATTGTTTAACCTACGGGAACGATTTCGTTTACCAGTTCAAAAGTTTATTAATGAAAATAAATAATAGCACAACACATAATAGTTTATAATTATTAGGATATGTTTAATTTTGTAGCTGAAATATTTTGTTGAAACTTAGATTAAATTATTTATAGCCATCGGAAGAGCAGAGGCTCCTAACACAGGCACTCTTGTGCTTAAAAGGAGGCTCTGGCCACTTGCTATTGTAATACTAAATCTTTTAAAGAAATAAAGAGTTATTATTATTATTATTATTATTAATATCCATAGTCAAATTTTCATTTCATGGCTATCGATACAAAAAGACGTCAAACAATTAAGAATAAATACCAAGGCTAATGAACCTCAAGTTCACATTGTTCATTTTAATAATTTTTTTGTCACGACAACACGGTTATTTATTTTATTTGTAATTTTCACGACACGATCTTAAGACTTAAGGTGCTTGTAGCACGGAAATATTTCAAGGACAAAGGACAAAGTATACACGCAGGTTTTAATGTTTTTCGAAATATTCCGGCCTTTAATTATGTCTATACCTACTTTCCAGCGCTCATAGCCCTGCGGCTTGCGTCAATCCTAAGTGAGCGACAAAGTTAAGCAACAGCGGGCGCGGTCGGTAGTTGGATGGGTGACCGCTAGTGGCAAAAAATCTTGAGCGTTTCCGTGCTTCGGAGGGTTGTTATCATATGATAACATTAATGGGTTGAAGCCAGCCAGATACGCCATGCCCTTACAAATCAACCAAAAAATCTGTTGCGAAAAGAGCAACAACACACACGAGTTTATCTTTTGTTTCACTACACCAATCACAATAAATAATACACGAAGGCATTATAACGTTTTATGTCAAATCTCAAGTACTTACAAAAGCGTGCGTATCGTCTTGTATTGACAGAGCGACTACGAGCAGACGAGGTCAATTGACTGCTCTTACGATCTTCATCTTCGGCGCGCTAGTGACATATCTGCCTCTTTTTTACTTATAATATCATTGAGAAAAACGGACAAAATTCTTTAAACCGGCATATTATTTTAAAAACCATTACAAAAAAGGAGGGGGAAAATAAAATATTATATATTTTTTAATACCTAATAAATTGAACAATAAAGAGTATTTGTAAGCCGATTAAAATAAAACATACACTGAATGTTACTCCAAACATACACTAAAGAAAACCGCATCCAAATCGGTTAAGCCATCTCTAAGATTAACCAGAAGGAACACACAAAAACACAGAAAAAGTCAAAGCAGGTTTGTAGAGAAATGGACTCTTCGCTACAAATATAGAAAAACGAAATCTTCAGTCTAGGTAATTTACAAATTACCCGCCATTTTCACGTAACACATGTAATATAACTACTAAGTAGATCTTGTAATGTGATACAGCCGATATCACTAAAGATACATTTAACATTCTATGCTCACCCTAAAGCTAGGGTTGGCACATAAAATAAAAAATAAATAAAAAAATATTTTTATCAATTTGTAAATATTTATGGTCCTGTAGTAAATCGGATATTTATCATGTATTTCCATGCCTCGCACATGCGTTCTAAGGTGTAAGTGTATGAACGTCTTTTATTGTTTTTATAAACCCCCTATTAATACGCTGCTTTTCACTATACGTGGCCTGACCTGACACGAATTTTTCCATGTTTAATATTTTATTGAATCATACTGTATTTTTTTATTGCCAACCCTATACCGGAGGTGTCAGGGCCGATAAAAAAAAAGCTTGAGTATTCCATTACTGCTACGAATATATTGCGACTTATTTGAAATGTACCAGTCATATGTTCCGGTCACTCTCTGGGGAAGTTTTATCTGTATCTAGATCAGGGATAGTCAAAATACGGCCCGCGGACTATCCGGATCATACATTATTGGAACGAAGTTCCTTATCGCGCGTTGTGAAAGGGGGCTAGACGGAAAATTACGACACTTTTTGATTCTTACGAATGACGACACTTTTTTTGAAGTGATTCAGAGAGTTTTACAGAGATGGCGCTGTACAACTTTCTGAATAATTGTACAGAGATGGCGCTGTACAACAAAACAATACTTAAATCGAAAGGAACTTCGTTCCATCCGGGTGTCCCTTGACACCTCTCATGTTTTTTTTTTAAATATTGGCACGCTTAATAAAATAAAGTTTACCCATCCCTGATCTAGATAAATAGTCTGATAGGAATAAGCTGCTTATTTACAATGTAGGTACTAGAATTTGTAGAAATGTTTTTACGTGTTTCGATTGCAATATGTTAGTCGGATATAATGCGTGTCTTGTTTTCGTTGATTGGCAACATCACCGATATGTAGGGTTGCCATAACTTCTAAGAACCAATACGGGACGTTTTCTCTTCTGATGTCCAAAACCCGACACGCGGCATTTCAACTACACCATACATAGCATGCATACATAGTGATCTCTACTGTATCAAAACTATAAAATAAATTAAATAAAAAATATTGAATAAAAGTTTTTATACGAAATGTTCCATGTTGACAATTTTTTTCACCTCTATTTCCGTATTTTGTCAAAATACGGGACAAATACGGAACATGTAGTAATACGGGACGGAATAGTCAAATATGGTACATATGGGACGTATGGCAACCCTACCGATATGCCTTTGATGTAACTATGTCATCATGATCTTTCCCAATTGTATTTGGCGTCGACACAATATGTTTTTTCTTCTTTACTTCCATATCAGCCATCTTCTTTACATTAACTCCTTATCTTTCTTATCATCCTTCACACAATCCATCCACATCCATCTTTTCTTATTCATTTTCCATCCACCATTTTCCATCCACATTAATTTTCATGACTATGGTGTACTACGTGTTGTATAATTGTCTATGAGCAACAGAGACCACTTGGTAAGGTGGCTGGAGTGGTCATTTGTGGGCTATCAGACAAGAAAAAATGGAAAATTAAACTAATATTTGAAATGTATTTGTCGCAGTGTTTATTTATTTATTTATTTAACTCTTTATTTCTTCTGTCATTCTTATCAGAAAAAAAAATTGTTGCGTATCCACAAAATAAAATGACATAATTATTATTGTTAAATATTTTAATTTCAATATAACCATAGAATGAGTATACACTATAAGCCATCTTTTTCTCTCTTACCAACGAAAAACTCAGTGTTTTGGCCTTTAGATTTTTTTTACTTTTAAAATAATCATGTTATTTTTTTATTCAAATTTAATTTTTTGTTATTTGTCATAAGTATAGGCTAAGCGTGGATGTTAAAATATATTTCCCTCCAAAACGTTAACAATGGGATTTTCTTCCAACAATATATTTTCCACGAAACTTTTATTTCGAATGAGGCAATCACTATCCTTAAACTACAATCCTAATACCGAATTAGGACAGGGATTTACTTTGATTGGAATGAATTTTCTTCTCCAAGAAGCTTACGGTTAATAGAGCTTAGGGTTTGCTTAAAATGGCTTAAATCGAAGCTTTAGGCTTTGATTTACGCTTTTTGCTACGAAATTTTCTTTATCCCCTTTACTGACCAATGTAATTCTATCTATTTAAATAAATATATATAAAAAACAACAAATGTTTGTACGGATGTCCTATATAGACTTTGAAACCATCTAACTGAAGCCCCAAAATGATTTCATTTTAAAAGCAATAATGCGATGATGTTTATGAGAGCACTAAAACAATGGCAATGTACATATTTTCGATTTTTGCGTAGTAAAGTAACACACGTCGGGTATCCACTAGTAGTTTAATGTAATAAGTAGGTATACATACTTAGTTTTTGAGCATGTTTATTTACCTTTTTACCCACGGACAGACAGACGGACTGACGGACGGAACGGAACGGAGGCGGTATATGCGATTGGGGTTAGAGGTTGTTTGTTTGTTTGTCTGTATGTCTGTTAACGCTTTTTATAAAAATTACTGGGCCAATTTCATTGCGGTTTTTTGCATTCAAAAGGCATCATTTGAGAGCAGGTTCATAGATAGGTTTTATGGCGGTATACCACCAGGGAGCGCTGCAGTAGCCTGATAATTGTTAGCTACAGCAGGGTATATCATCCTTTATCTTTTTTTTTTGTACACATCCCACGTTTTTCAAAATTTTAAATTGTGTTGATTATACCCCTTTAAATGTAAAAGTATATAGGTACCTATGTATAGGTTTAAATACTTGTATAATAATCATTTGATTGTAGTATACTCGTAGGTATTTGTATGATAATAATAATTCGAAATTTAAAATTATAAACACAGCAAGTGTTGACTATAATTCTATAATTCTGCACTCTAATTCTCTCTTTCGTTGGTGGATTACGAAACTCTAAAATCGATCATTCAATTATTTCCCCATAAAAGACAATAGGATATCAATATTATTCCCACGTGGCACGTCAAAGTAGGTCGCCTATAAATTCAACAAAAGTAGGACAATACCGTAACTACCATAAAATATTACTTCAAACTATTATAATATGAAAGTAGAAATTACTTCAACGTGGAAATGTTGCTTCCTAGCGTGAGTTTAGAATATGTTATCTTTTTTATGTATAGTATGCAATTTCTTTATTTGTAATAAAAAATAAGTTCTCCGTTAATTTTATTTGAGTGTAATTTCATTACTGTAAAAGGATCAAAAAACTTTTCCCATATGATTACTAACCGGTGATTGACTTTTCTTTGAACCATGTATTAAACCAAGACTTTCTCAAAATAGGCGATAATTGCCCCTTGTGGGTAATAAAAGCTTTTTGGGGAAAACTTGTAATGATAAAAACATAACAGTTTATTTTTTGTACTTTTCACAACAAGCTCCGCACTTAACTAGAAAAGTTTATTCACTCTCATCTGGGGAGATTTGTATTTTTTTACTAATGTTGAAACAATATCTTTAATTGCAATTTATTAACTTTTTGGAGGCATTGTATGTTAAATCTCAAAGGGGTTTTTAGTTGAGATATGTTTAAGAAATATCAGAATTCAGTTAATTCTAAAATACAGATTATGCCGGACACTGCCAAAACTAATCAACAAATCTATGTTCCAAAAGTGACCTATTATATTGTTTTTTCTCCAGGAAACGGCTACATAGAAGGTACAGAGCTGGATGGATTCCTTCGCGAATTTGTGTCAAGCGCTAATTTCACCGACATCAGTCCTGATGTGAGTATTGAAATAATATTAATTTTAAATTTTAAAAACCCCCGACAGTTTTATTTACACTAAACATTGCTAAGAACACTCTTGCTTAAGTCACCTTTCGTACAAAAAAACTTCGGTTCATCCGTTTGGGAGCTACGATGCCACAAACAGACATACAGACACACAAATAAACAGATTCGTCAAACTTATAACTCGCCTCTTTTCCATCGAGGGTTAAGACAACAATTAAGTACACTACCGTTAAATCTATTATTCTTTATGTAAATAACCGGCAAACGAGCTAACGATCCACTTAATGGTAAGTGGATATCGTCGCCCATGGGCAACCGCGACACCAAAGGCATCATTGATGCGTTGCCGGCCAAGAAAGAAAGGAGAAAACGAAAGAAATAACTGGCTCTCAAGCTCCCAGCCGAAACACGACGAATCATTTATTTTCACGGTTAACTCAAGCAAGATCCTAAATCTAAGCTAAACTTGCCTAGGTTTACAATATAAGTCTTTACAATGTATTAACTTACAGTAGCACATCCTCTTTTTGTTTATTTTACTTTAACTAAGATGTGGGATCTGATAATAAGTGGCAATGTCTTTGGTAGTAGAACTCAAGAACACACTATAGGACAACAGGTAGATACTATTATTATGTATTATAACAGCATATTATCCCGTCCAATAATTATTGTTACCGCCTACCACACCTTCTCACCTACACCATGGGTTGACTGGGAGAGAATGCCCCATGGCATTAAGTCCGCCCTTTGTAAGCCTAGCTTGTAGGTTTTACAATAAAGATTATAAATAAATAAATAAATCATTCAAATGCCTCGTTGAGAACCAAACCCAGGATTCGAACGGTGCCGCGGTGGTCTGGAATAGTAACCTTGTCGTCTCAAAGCTGTTGCTAAAACTAACACCTTAATTAATAATGATTTTTTCATAAACTGCAAAATAACAATTGAGTTTATCTACCGCTTTATCTATAGTCTCAACGCGACTGTGACACTTCTAGTCTTGCAGAACTGTTTACCACTATCTATAAGATATGTGTAGAGTAACGTGAGATTAAACTACAGTATTGCCAATTTTAAGTATAGCTAACGAATTTTGATCCGCAGAAAAAACGAAATCCATAGAATCTACCGTATTTTATTAGAATCGTATTTTATGAAAGAAAATACCGAAATTCAATTTTTGGACCTGGCAATACTGAATTAAACTGAGGATATGGAGTGCAGCAACGACCAACAGAAAAGACACTGCCAATATTGCATCCATTGTTCAGCAAGTTGCCCTAAGACCAGGAGCCCAAATCTCAAATTGTAAAGATAATGTCGACCCACGAAATCGATAAAATGTCTAAAATGTCATTAGACATTTACTTGAACGTGATATCTTGAGAATGAGAAAATTAAGTTGCATTTTTTTATAATTTTTCAAATTTGGAATCAAAGTGGGATGAAGGTTAACAGCAAAATACAATTATATCGGCTAATCAATGTCTTATTTTAAGAAAACTACTTAAAAGTAATTTATACTCACAATTAATTTCACTTTATTTACACTACTAACTAATAATCTTAACAGTATATCTTCAATATTAAATTTAAAATCCAAAATCGACTCTCAAAATTGATATTCACGACGTCATTGTAGCGCGAGGCAAACCCCTGCCGATTTGACGTCCCTTCATAAACTTTGTTCGATCCATCTTCAAAAGTATGATAGGTCTCCCAAAAATTTATTTGTGTACTTCAACACACATGTTTCCAACCTTGGCTGATCCTGACGTACAACCGCCACTGAATAAACTTCTATTGTCCAAACTAATGACAACTTCAGTACTTTCCGGCGAAGACACTTCCTCTGTCAAACTTATGTCAACGTCAACATTACGAACTTCTTTTGGTAGATCTTTATCTGCACTCGCCACGTGTGGCATTCCACTTGCTATTTCTATTAAATATAAATATACGAGTGAATACAACAAAATTGGTGAAGTATTCATGTTTGTAGCTTCGATACCGTCTGTGTTATGACCATTAATTGAATATTGATACGATACCACAACAATGACAAATATAATTATAATTGCTTTTAATTTATCTCTAGTACTGATAGTATTAAATTACAATTAGAGATGATAACAAATTGTTTGGGTAATTATTGAATTATTTTAGAAGAAGCCAATAAGCAAGCACTTTAATGGACATAAAGTTAGCAGATATGCACTAAGATTATAGTAAAACTTTTTATTGGGTCGTTAGGAAATAAAAACATTATTTCCTAACGACCCAATAAAAAGGTTTTAAAGGTTCTATCCGCGTCAATCTGCAAATGCGAATAGGGCCAACAGGAACTGTCCATAGGAAAAAAATATCCTTAAATACATTCTTGAAATTTGACCATCCGTGTGCTGTCATTAACTATGACCTCTATTCTTAATTTAAGTTAATAAACAAGCTCAGAACTAGCCGCTTTATCAATCTTTATAGCTCAGACAGAGAACATGAGTTCAATTAATTCCGTGTGCTCCTCAGAAATATAACCATGAATGCTTTCGGAAACTGTTCTAGTTGGTGCCTACTCCAACTTTCCACATACCATGACTTCAACCCATTAATGACCCACTACTAGGCACGGGTCTCTCCTCACGAGGAGGCCTACAGCATACTCCACCACGCTGCTCCAGTGCGGATTGGTGGAGGGGTTAGTGGCCAACCCGAGGGTCGGAAGTTTTCAAACCGCCCGAGGGCCTCCGATATGGCTTAACGACTGTTATCATATGATAACAACCGGGACCGACGGCTCTACGTGCCCTCGGAAACGCTCAAGAATTATTTGCCACTAGCGGTCACCCATCCAACTACCGACCGCGCCCGCTGTTGCTTAACTTTGTCGATCACATAAGATCGACGCAAGCCGCGGGGCTATGAGCGCTTCAATGCCACATACCATACCGACGAATAAAGCCATATCATATCACAGTCATATCGACGAAGAAAATTGATTGAAATGCAGAAGAGAAAAGGGGTGTAACTGTTCTCTTACCCTATTTCTATTATTAATAGTTAGAGATAACGACAACGATCCGGGCCAAATTAGTTGATCAACTAATGGAGACCGTAGTGCCTTAGTTAAACAAACATTAGCATAGTTTGGAGATAGGATTAATCAGCTTAATTACCCAATTACGGAACATGTTAGATATTCGAGGATATAGCGGAGATCGAGGCACTGAGGCAGAATGACGCAGACCATTTAGTAGATTATTATAACGATTTGTGACAACAATTTGGACGTTGACCCTTTTTGGAGGGAGTTTAAAACTATTTACTAGGACCTGATATGGCCCAAAATATTTTATATACTAAGTACATGAATCTCTAATTTTTCTAAATTCTGCAGGAAAATATTTATCACTTATTGGAACGAAGTTCCTTATCGCGCGTTGTGAAAGGGGGCTAGACGGAAAATTACGACACTTTTTGATTTTACGAATGACGACACTTTTTTTGAAGTGATTCAGAGAGTTTTACAGAGATGGCGCTGTACAACAAAACAATACTTAAATGGAAAGGAACTTCGTTCCATCTGGGTGTCCCTTGACACCTCTCATGTTTTTTTATAAACGAAATTTAATTTATAAATAACTTAATTATTAACCCCAATCACCACAACGTACTCAAGAAAAAAGACAAAAAACAATTCAAAATTTATTGTCCCAATTCAATCACACACACATCGATAATCACATATTAACGTCCCCAAATATCGATGAGGTAGTAATACCCGTATCCCCTAGCAGACTGTACTCGCAGGGTGACGTTCTGATACCCTACCCCACCGCTCAGTATCCAGACAGAGCCATACTGGGTATACCCCACCTCAGTCGCTCGAATTGCTGTGATCCTGGTAGATCGATTGCCCCGGTATACTATGTCTTGATACTGCACTGCGTTTTGTCTCGGTGGCTGGTATGCGTACTGTCTGGAAACAGAGGTAAAAAAATTAATAACTTTATAAAAATTATAAAAAATTATATAAATTTTCTTTTTAAATTTCCACCTAATTATCATACTGCTGTTCGTGTATTTCGGTTTGGCTTAATGGTTAGCTGGTAGATAATGCAGTTAGCATTAAGCCCTCCATTTGAACTATATATTCGTACAATTTTTCCCTTTTTTTGTAACTTTCCAATGTTGCCCATTCACTAAAGATCATTGCATCAGCGGTGCATACTTTTTAGTATAGTATAGTAATATAGTGATTATAAATTAGTTTTGGCATTGAATGATTTAAGTATGTATTTAATTTTTTTTTATTTTGTGTCAGCATTTTTGTATTACAAAGTACGATAAAAATACAGTTTAAAATTGTTTACCAAATAGAACTCATCTAAAAATTGAATTTATGTTTCTACACGAAACACAGTAGTTACGAGAATTTACATTGAAAGTCCAAATAATGTTTTGAATTAAGGATGCACATTGAAAAAAAACATCGATGTTTTTTTCGATGCAATGCATCGCATAATGGCATCGATGTAATATCGATGTTTCAAAAAATACATCGATGTTTTTATACATCGATTGTTTTTATTTTTAGTAGCGTTTAGTAGTTTTTATTAGTACTAAAGAAAAAAAGGTCATCGGCAGTGAATTTGATGTCCAAAAACTAAGGAAACGCTTTTCAACATTAGCCTAATGGCCTAATGGTGGATATTGTGATTAGAGTTGACTCTATGATGCATCGAATAAAAAACATCGATGCTTATTTGATGTTGACGTATTAAAAAACATCGGATTAAATCGATGTTTCCATACTTTACATCGAGTGTTACATCGAACATCGATGTATATCGTGCATCCCTATTTTACCTAAATAAGCTGAAATCCCGTCGCTTCCACGTTACTTTAAGCTGAAACTCGTTTGTTCTAGATAGATTGCGAGTAATCTATGCTTCTAGTGGACTCTGTAAAAGCTTACATTTTTATTTTTAACCTCCAACGCGAATTGAGGCATTAAGTTTACGTGTTGTAGTCTTTTACAGTTACTGTCTGTTACATTGTAACTTCTAACGACCATATTGATGAGCCGACTTTGATGTAGTTTATTTTTGCAATGATTAAGATGACATGATTGACATGATTAAGAATTTTATCTTAATAGTAATTAAAGGAAACCTGTGTACAATATTTCAGCTTTTTGATTTCAAGATTTTAGGCTGGCCGTTAATGAGTCAGTCAGTGTGTCAGAGCTTCTTATTTTACATTTATTTTACACAAATAAGGCAAAAAGAGGCGTGATTTAGTCCCAATTTAAATCGTTGTAAAATATTGATTATACTTAATTAAACAGTAAATTGAAGGCTAGTCAACTAAATTGCGGTCCTTTTGGCGAAGAGAGAGAGAGGTTCATTAAGCTTATTAATTCTTGTTCCCAAGTGCTCCACTTTTCATCAAAGTAAAACGCTTTTAACAATTATTTGAAAGCCAAAAGGGTATTTTCGCCTTTAATTTAATTGTACTTGGGCTAATAATTAGTTACATCGTGTTTTACCATTACACCTGTCAACTTTCTGTTTAAATTAGGGCATTATTTGACGTAGATACCTGTTATAGATAGATAGCAGCTTCGCATGGAGACAACGTCTTGATTTAAGAATATATCTGTAATTATGTACAGATTTGGCATAGTCATACTCTACTATGCTGGTAAAATGCAGATTAGCAAACTTCAGACACCTTTATTTTTTTAATTTTAGTTCATCAGGTTTCCGTACGCTGGGGAAGGTATGATCACAGGTAGGCAAATTTTGTATAATATTTAAGCTTTAAAATCCCAGATTCACACGTAAATTTATCTCCACGTATCCATCAAGGACATGTGAAGAAGAAAAATATTATTATATTACATGAAAGTACGTATCCGAAATTCGAAGAATAACGTCGACAAATTCACGGATTTTTCCGAGAAATAGCGAATATCAAATCCATTCGTAAGCGTACCACAATTTCGTAATATCGAATCGAAATCCCGCAAGAGGTGCTTGGTATAACTAAGCACTCATAAAAATTCAAGCATAATATTTGAGGCGCTGGTATCCACAAATATTACCGTTTCAATATAGTCCGCGCTGTAAAACTGTGAATAATTATTCTTGTACAGCTGGTAAATGCACTTTGAAATTTCATTGAAACTTCAGTTGTAAACAAAGATAATTATACTCCTCTGAGCGGTTTTAATGTTTAAATTAAATCCGTTAACTGGGATAAAGGTTTAATTTTAAATAGTTTCGGAGTCGAAATTAGTAGTTTTTTTTTGTTAAAACTAATAAACTAATTTTTCGGGTGGAGGGCGTGTATCTCGACCGCCCCTATAATGAAAATAAGCGATAAGTTTTTTAGTTTTTTTCGTAAACTATAAGAATTGCAAAAATTTTGTTAAAGTATTTACTTTAGATGATGATGCTATCTACAACTAATTCTAATAAATTTTTGAAGTAAGTAAATATCTATAAATTTAAAAATTTGAAAAAATCCCGACAATTTTATTTTCACCATACATATCTAAAACATCATCAAAATCGTTCCATTCGTTTACTATCTACAATGCTACAGTCGCTACAGAACAGACCCAGACACGCAGAGGCGTCAAACTTATAACACCCCTCTGTTTGCGTCGGGGGTACAGACTTAAAAAAAGAACAGACGGAATGTCAACAACAAATTCAGTGAGGCACCCATAGTAATACCAACTCCTCTATTCGTACAAGTACCACACGCACACATTGACACCATGCTGTTATTACCGCGCCGCCATTACCGCGTCGGACCGCACTAAAAATTACGCACACACAAGACAAGGAGACGTCCGGGGTTATTTTCACGTCCGTGGTCGGGGGTTAAAAAATTTACCTGTAGAAAAGCCTGTCACCAGAGTAAATGTTTCCAACACTCAGGTTAGACCTGGAGGCTGGAGCCTTCACCACGGCACCGCTGGCCACTACTGCCAACGCCAGCACGACGCACAAAGACAGGATAGACTTCATCTGTGAACATGAAATAAAAAATATTATGTTATAATACTTTAGTAATTTATTTAGAACACCAACATAATGTACACCAAAAATGGTGAATACGCATAGCATAGAATATGAAAGATAGCGCAAGAAGATAGGTCAATGTAATGATCCTGACCCATAATCTATATAGACCTACTTACTTATAAGTGTAGTGCACTAAATACATAAATAAAAAAAAAAACAAAAAACCCGACTGCGTAAAATAAACTAAAAAGAAAAAAACAAGCCCAGTAGTTTGTGTTTATGTTCTTAAAAGTAATACTGAACAACTACACCATAAAAGGATTAACAGTCGGGATCTAGGATCTATTCTTCAACCAATCAAATCTTGTTTGGTTTTTCCCAAGCAGCCCTGTAAAATTTTAGTGGGTCTTCTTTTTCTCAATCTTTCTCTCAATCTTTTTTTTGTCAATCTTATCTCAATTAAAATATTGCCGCGCATCTGCACACGACAATATTATTGGCAATCCTGCCTCCTCCCGGTATTGTCATAAAAATATATGAATTTATGGAAATCTGCAATAATATTAAACAATATCTTAATATAGGCTGCATACCATTGAAGTACTATTACTAGCGTATAGAACAGACACCCCGAACACCATGTATGTCCCAATGTATTGGCGCCACGTGGTTTCAATCTTCAATGGATTCGTTCGATTTTGAAAGGAGAACGGGAACTCAATTTTGAAAATCGAACCTTGCGGGCGGGACACATTTTGATCGAGATGTCTGTTCTATTTCATTATAATTCAATGCTGCATACACACAATATTATTAAATTAAATTGAAATTAAAATAAATAGGATTCAAAACTACCCTGTAATTTCATAGGTACCAGACATGAAATTATTAAAAAATTAAATACATAAATCTTACCTTTGAACAAAATTAAATGCTTGTCACTCGCGGTAGGATAATGTGGCGGTCCTGACACAGTGATAACAGCTGTATATCTAAAAGACAATATTTATATCAAACCATACCTCTCTTATAACTGATAAGGTTATCTCAGTTTATCTCGTGTTACTAGTAAAGTATGAGTCAGACTATAATACTCTTCGATTGTTTCAGGAAAAGTATTTAAGGGAAGTTTCTAGTCGTTGACCTTTTTATACAATTGGTTATTTTGTATTAATGAAAATAAAAAAAAGCTTTGGTTTGCTACGACAGTATATCGATTGTCGATATAATAAACGTGCATTCTGTACGGAAAAAATACTTTTTACCAAATGTTAATTACTTTTGAGACAATTAGTTTTTAGTCAATTTTTCCTATGTATTATAAGACATTGCTTCTTGCCAAACTTCATGATACTAGGTCATCGAGTCAAGTACCTTTTATGTCGCTTTTGCAAGTGTCAAAATTTTAAAAAATACGGCACAAACGTCTGAATCTTTTGATTTCTTTCCTTTTTTATTTAAAAAATACATTATTAAACATTCAGCACTGTACTCCAATCAGACCACATAATTAAATTGGACACTTTTATCCAAGACACAAAACATGATTTTCTTTGATTTTCTTATACTCTTTCGATCTGCTCGTGACTTTGCCCATGTTTTCCAGGATAATAAGTACCTACTCTATAATATGTTATTCTATCTATCTGAGTGTCAAATTTTATGAAAATCTGTGCAGTAGTTTTTGCGTGAAATTACACTTTACAAATAAACTTCCATACATCCTCACAAACAAATTTTCATATTTATACATATTATCTATACTATAATAAAACTCAGTGTCTGTTTGTCTGTCCGGGCATCATATAAAAACCCTTGAACGGATTTCGATGAAAATTGATATACTTAGTTGTTACTGATGCCCTGGGTCATATTTTAGACAACTGTTCATCCCGGAAAATGAAAATGTTTCCCGGGAAAACAGGATAAAAGTTTGAATAAGTTAAAACATAATTTCCGTATGCAAAGCTGCGGGCAACAGCTAGTTTTATATATTATTTCATTTTATATTCATTCACACTGAAAAATGTCCTTAAATAGATAGCAGGAAAATTACCTACTTTTAAGCACCTTATCAATAATTCCGCAATGAAGATATTATTAAATTCTTGGTACAATTAAAATATCTACTTATTATTGTTATTGAATGAAGAAATCATTTTACAAGGAAAAATATCTGCGGTCTTTAACATTTAAATTATACCACAAAGTTTCAATATATTAATGACTTATAACTTAACAAATAAGTATTAAATAATGAAGCAATTGAGCTGTTCTTCTTTTTCTGTAGGTACTTCAAAGCGCAAATGCCATTACACAACGAAAGATTTTCCTTAAACTTAACTAAAATTTTAACAAAAAAACTGACTTCAAATGAAGTACATCCTTTTCAATAACAATAAAAAAGAATCATCGAAATCGGTTGGCGTAATGTTGAGTTATTCGTCCATTTGTCGACTTAATTATGGTTTTCTCATGGATGCCATCGTCAGATCTCGATAAAATTTAAGTGGTGGTCCCACATCTCACATGTCCCACAATATGACAAGCACCAGCTTTCGATTAAAAAAGAATCATCAAAATCGGTTCATACAGTCGAATTGAGAACCTCCTTCTTTTTTTGAAGTCGGTTAAAAAAATAGGATGACGAAATGGCCTTTTATTTTTTGCAACTCTCGCCTGTCTTTAACCTAATTCCAAAAGGTAATTTATATAATTTTTGTGTAGTCTAATAATTATATTATGCAAATAAAATATGAAAATTTATTAACACTGTCGAGTATAAATTACGAAACAAACTTAACGCAGTAACGCAGTATATAAGTCACAGCTTTAAAATGCCATGGTATAAAATATCATATTGAGTTTAAAATTGAGTATCGATAATTCAAGTCGCAAACAAATATTCAACATTTTAATATCGATGACATGTCGATCACTGAAGCGAATACCTTGTGATAAATATGTCAAAACCACCTATCACCAATGCACGGTGAATACTTAATTTCTATGCGGGACCTATAAAAGCAAAGGTTAAAAAATATCGCTTACTTACTTATTCGTGTAAATAAACAAAGGAGTTCGACGACCCCGTTCCCAATCGGTACTGTACCGGAATGCAGGGTCCCGCGTTTTATTCTCGGCTTGGGTAGATGTTACGTCACTATTTGTTTTTCTATATATTATTATTCTGAAAATCTTTCGCCGTTTGTTCCTTGATAAAGTACCTTTCCAAAATGGTAGTAAAATTAATAAATACAAGCGTAAGTAAAATAAAACGATGCCTATAATAGCTGTGAATAAAAGGACCCTCCTTAAAGGGCCTAAGTGAGGAAACACGTCATAGTTTTTGAGTTTTTTAATTTTATTTTACTGCTGAATATTTATCTTAAACTAGTCTAAGTTAATGTCAGGTGATGGAGGAACAAGTAAAATTTTGGCCTCCGTTTGGGGAGGACACTACTCTCACCAATTTTAGAAAAAAATGACAAAAATCACAATATTAAAGAATTACATTATAATTATGCACTTTTAGGGAAAATTCAGTACCAAAGCCAACCCATTAAAATTCCAGACGTTTTCTTGGCGCGAAGTGCTACGATAAGTCGCCAGAAAAGCTTTAATGAATCGCCCCAGTCACGTTACAAAGAAAAAATAAATACCATAATTTTATTATGGATGTTGAAGACCAAAGATTGCTTTTGTTTAACCGAAAAACGAGCGCCGTCTGACCGTAAGTGGCCACTTTCAGTCACGTACATCAATAACACCAAAGCCACCACCGATGCATTCCCGGCCAAGAACGAAAAAAGAGAAGAGAGAAAGGAAAAAACTGGCTTTCATGGCCCCCAGCTGGAATTCGACGATTTGTATGCTGGCTAACTCAAGCAAGTCAGTACCTAGGAACTTAGCTAGCCAAATGCCATGGTCTTTCTGCGCCGCTAGGAATCGAACTGAGGACCCTTGGCACGGCGATCAAGTATACTTGTCAAGTTTGCAGCGGATTTTTGCCAGTGTATGGCCACGGTATGGCTATCTGCTATGTAGCTATTTCATGCAAACTTTGTGCCGCATTAAGTCAAACTGCAAACTTGACACTTAATTGTGTATGGCCAGCTTTATGCGACACGAGTCATCGTATCATATTAGTTTAGATATTTCTTTACAGGCGGTGTCGGACTCAATGCTAGTCGAGCTGAAGGCGTGTTTCATGGAGGCATACGATGACAACCAAGATGGCAAGATCGATATCCGAGAGGTAACTTTTAAACTTAGTATATATCTATATTTACATTCATAAGTACGTACCTACAATATACATATTATATTTAGTTATTATTTATGCTATATTTATCCTCTCTTTATTATATAAGTACCTCCTTAGTCCTTCGATGTTTCTGTTTTCCCAAAGTTCGACTGACAGAAAATGCTTTTAGCATTAAAGCGCTTAATACACTTGGCTGAATTTAGTAAAGTATAATCGCAATTAGCAAGCTAGCATTCTACATTCAGAAGCAAGGATGGTTTCTGACTGACTGAATCATTTAGAAGCCTAATTAGAAACGCATTTAGGAAGGTGTAATCGCATTTAGTTACTATGTATTTCAGCCGTTGCGTGAATGTCCGTGCGTATAGTTTTGTTTTGTAGGTATTCCCGAAAAAAAGTTTTAAATTTAATTAAATTATTTTTTATTATTATTTTAGATTTAATTTATATTTTATTAGACCAAGTTTTTGGTGTCTGGACAATACTGGAGCTATTCTCGTACACGGCACGTACCAAGCCCAAGGAGATTTAAAATTTAGATCAATCGAAGGTATGGGCTAAAATGAATAAATGGAAGTTTATCCAAAAGACAAATGAAATTCCTAACCTTCTGTAGGATAATATCATTGAAGTATTATTACTTGCGTATAGAACGGACACCGCGAACACGATGTATGACCCAATCAACTGGCGCCAATGGGTTTCAATCTTCAATGGATTCGTTCGATTTTGAAAGGAAATTTTGAAAATGGAACCTCCCGGGCGGGACACACATTTTTTTCGAGATGTCTGTTCTATGACATTATACTTTAATGGATAATATTAATATTTTTTGTCCTTTCTCAGTTGGCGCAACTGTTACCAATGGAGGAGAATTTTTTGCTTCTCTTCAGATTCGATAACCCGTTAGAATCCAGTGTGGAATTTATGAAGGTAAATCAGTTTTTAAATATTATCAATAATATGACGAGAAACAACAAATAAATTATCTTACTCTCACACTCTTGCACTACGCTACGTGTATGCGATGAGTTTTTTTTTATTTATTTTTATAATCACTCATGTGGCGAATTGCTTCTTACAAACTGTCATCAAATTCATGATGGCTACAATAAATATCTACCGTAGAAACTAGGAGCTCATTTTGTACCATCATAATTAGATATAAGTAGGTATTAGGTACTATAGATTTTGTAGCAACACATTTGCAACAAATATTGTTTAAATTCTGAATAGGTAACGAAATCCTTCCTAACACAAGTAATTCTTTCCTAACACAATTCACACAATCTTTCGAATATTTTGTACAATCCGTGTTTAATTATGCTAGCCATTCACGATCAGGTATACTTGTCAAGTTTGCAGTGGACTTGACACGACATCCAGTAAACTTGACGGAGTATGGCCACGGTATGGCTATCTGGCCATATAGCTATCTCATGCAGACTGGATGCCGCATCAATCAAGTCAAACTGCAAACTTGATAAGTAAGATCGTGTATGGCCAGCTTTATTTACCTACAACCGTGTAACATACCCTAACATACCCTACCATACTGGGGTTCATACAATACCTATAACAATAATGCTATCTCACAAACAACATGACACTCATGAAATATGAGTAGATTCTGATGAAGGAACGTTCCCTTGGCGTGCAGATATCATTTATCATTAAAATTTTCAGATCTGGCGCGAATATGACACGGACGGGAGTGGTTATATTGAGGCAGACGAGTTAAAGGTAAATAATAATCAAAATTATATCAAAAACTCTAACTTCAAAGGAAAAATCTTTCAATAGAAACCACTAAACTATGTATGTATATTATGTACCATTGAAGAGTTATCTCAATTCCTCATGGATTCTATCAACAGAACTGAAATTTGTTTAGTATAGGACAGATTTGAAAGTATATTCTTTATAAAATAAACAAATTGGTTCATAATTTAAGGAACAAACATAAAACAACACAACCGAAATAAGAACCTCCTATTTGAGTATTTAGAACATAAAAGATTTTTAATATTGATAATATGGTCACTGTAAGATGTTGTTAGGTTAGCTAATTACGTAATAACTTAAGACAGAAGGACCCTTAAGTAGGGACTGAATAAATTAACCGACTTGGTATTACATGGATCTCACAAATTTTTCCGTAGAAGAAGAGACTTGGTTTTTTTACAAGTTACGTTTTTGATCATTATTCACTTTTCACTTTTGATCTTCACTAGGAAATAAATGTTAAAATCTCTCGACGAATTTTTTTAACCATATTAAAAAAGCCCGCTGAAATCGGTCCGTTAGTTCAGATTATTATTATTATTATGATTATTTAAGATATTATGTATACCTTTTTTACTTTTTGTACTTTTAACATAGGTACATTCTCATTTGATTTCCCCAGAATTTCCTTCGTGATCTTCTAAAAGAAGCTAAGAAGATCAATGACGTTTCCGAAGACAAACTTATCGAGTACACCGACACAATGGTAAATATTTATAGATATTTTATTCATTAAGCCCAAATTCCACTCACTAAGTTCACTGAGCTCTCTAGCTTAAAAACTACTGAAACCCCTATTTCACACCCTTGGGGGTTGAATTTTGAAAAATCCTTCCTCAGTGGATGCCTACGTCATAAGAGGAATATGTGTGCAAAATTTTAAGTTTCTAGCCTTAAGGATTTGGCCTGTGCGTTGATACATCAGTCAATTAGTTTTGCTTTTTAGGAAATCACCCTCGCTTCGCTTCGGGAAAAATAGTAAAAAAAAAATATTATATTGCCTATGTCACCCGGGGATAGTGTAGCTTCCCAAAAGTGAAAGAATTTTTCAAATCGGTTCGGTAGTTTCGGAGCCTATTCAATGCAAACAAACAATCAAATATTTCCTCTTTACAATATTAGTATAGATATACAGACAGAAAATGAGTTTACCCTATGATGTATAAATAGGACTTACTGTATTATAATTTAATGAAGGTGGTTGAATCACAGCGGGTAAATATACTGAAATTCTTCTCTCTAGAGAGCACTCACGTATCATAAGTATCACAACACAACTGTATACAGAAGGTAACAAATGAAATATTATAGCGAACGTTATGATCATAGATTACATATGTTCTATTGTACACGGAAGTACACAAGAGACATTCAAAGCATAAATGCATAAGATACGTATATCAACAATTCTACATTATACAGACACAGACTTGAAAAAATAACCAGACGGATTGTCAACAACAAATTCAGTGAAGCACCCATAGTAATACCAACTCCTCTATTCGTACAAGTATCACACGCACACATTGACACCATGCTGTTATTAATCAGCCGCCATTACCGCGACGGAATGGTCGGACCGCACTAAAAAATTACGCACACATGGTAAGCGGTCGGCGTCACTCTCGATAAGACAAGGTGACGTCTGGTTTTTTCAAGTCTGTGGTTCTATTGTACACGGAAGTACACAAGAGACATTCAACGACATAAATGCATAAGACACGAATATCTACACGATACATGAAGTAATTTACGTATGAATATGTAGTGGCTTGTGAAAATTTTATGTCTTCAATAAGTACAAAGTTTTAATAAGGACTCGCTCAAAATAGTGCGATGTAAAAAGAGGAAACTTTGTCTGAGTAGTTTTGAACTATAATCACATAAATACACTTATACACAGTGAGGGAAAGAGAGAGAAAAGTCGTTTACAACTTCCGTTAGCCCGAGTTTTCCCGTAGCATTTAAAATTACGATTTCCATTTCCGAAAAGTAAACTCAGCTGTCTATATACAAATGTCCTTTTAAAGGTGGTTTTAATTTAATTTATTTACTTACACTTATATGCTATGTACTATGTGTTTTTATAAAACATGACCCCCTAGAATAATTTTACAAACTATCATTTTCATTTACTGAAATATTTCTTAAATAATTTTAATATAATTTCAATATTTCATTGGCTCTTTGACTAAGCGTTAGATTAAACATAGGTCTTGTGGTAAGTAGAAACATACCTAATATTGTATAATATAATATTATATTATATATTTTATTTACAGCTACAAGTATTTGACTCCAATAAGGACGGCAGGTTGCAACTCTCTGAAATGGCAAAGTAAGTGTTCGTAAATCATTCATTCATTTACTCGCTTGAGTCAGCCCCCAAAAGAACGATTCGTCGTTTTTTGGCTTCCCGCTTAAGAGTAAATTCGTTCTTCCGTTCTTCTTTTTTCTTTTTGGCCACCAATGACTGGCCGGCTTAGGGTAGACTATGATTAGGGTTGGCAATTTATTCAATCTTATACCTATAATAATTATAATTATACCTATAATTAAAGGTATATTGTTATATTAAAACATTTTCCTAAGAACTTCTCTTAATGATTCTTAAAATCATTGTTTATTTTTACGAAAAATACTATACTTATAATAATATTATACTTTTCCAGTTTTTATTTACAAGAAAATAAATAAATAAATAAGTCATGCTTTAATAGGTCTCATAATACCTATTTTACCTTTTTATTCGTTTTGGAGTTGTTCTATGTTGCATTTTTAACAGTATTAGGACTGCATGCTGTATAATACATTTTTTAACTATATCTCATATGCAGTCTTAAAGTATTGTAGTTACCTTATCAGTTATACTTAGAAACTATCTAGGTAAAATCTGATTTCTTTATTCATCATGTTATTGTTGTGAATTCTTCTTAGAAATACATCAGACAATGTTTAACGTGATAATATCTCAGATATGATAATGTCATTCAAAATCTTATCACGCTTTCCTTATCTATATTCAACATAATCCAATTAGGACACAGATTCTCAATAACCTCCTTACTCTGTAAGATTATGGAGCGTATATTGAACACACGGCTCATGGCATACCTAGAACAGAACGATCTCCTCAGTGACCGACAGTACGGGTTCCGCCGAAACCGGTCGACAGGAGATCTTCTAGCGTATGCCACTCACATCTGGGGTGAAGCCCTCGAGAAAAATGGGGAAGCGCTTGCCGTTTCCCTTGACATCTCGAAGGCTTTTGATAGGGTTTGGCACACTAGCCTTATGAGCAAGCTCTCTGCGTATGGCCTATCCCCTGGCCTGATCCACTGGATCAGAGACTTCCTGAGTGACCGTTCATTCCGAGTGGTTGTCGGAGGTTGCTCGTCGCAATCAATGACAACTAATGCCGGAGTTCCTCAGGGGTCTGTTCTCTCCGCAACGCTGTTTCTGCTGCACATCAACGATCTGCTCATGCCCGGTATCTATGGGTACGCAGACGACAGCACGGTTGTAGAGAGATACCTGCCTAAGGGTCAGGCCAGTAAAGACCATCAGTCCGAAAGAGAGGCTATGGTGCAGCGTATGAATCTTACTCTTCAGGCAGTCTCCGAATGGGGCAATGCCAACCTAGTGGGATTCAACGCCACAAAAACACAAGCGTGTCTATTCACCGCTAAAAGGAGTCCGTTCATCTTGACTCCTACTCTTCAAAATGTATCCTGGAATACACCGATCGCCTTCAGTTATTGGGCATTGAGATATCCTCGAACCTTAACTTTGGGCGGTTCATTGAATCCAAAGCTAAAGTAGCTGCTAGGAAGCTTGGAATCCTAGCAAAGGTGCGGCGGTACTTCACACCACAACAACTCTTAACCTTATATAAAGCACAGGTTCGGCCTTGTATGGAGTACTGCTGTCACATTTGGGCTGGTGCTACCAAATGACACCTGTCAGCATTGGATTCAATGGAGAGGCGTGCTAAGAGACTTATTGGTGACCCTGAATTGGTTGAGACCAATCTTCAGAGCCTCGAGCACAGGCGCAGAGTTGCTAGCCTCTCGGTATTCTACAGGATACATTTTGGAGAGTGTGCGCAGGAATTATATGATTTGATTCCGCCATCCCCATTCCACCATCGAACGTCCCGACGCACGGCGGGTATCCATCCGTTCGTCGTTGACATTCCCCCTGTACGGACAAAGCGCTTCGCTTCGTCCTTTATTATGCGTACAGCGAAGGATTGGAATAAATTGCCCGCGTCGGTATTCCCGCTCGATTATAATGTGAGTGTCTTCAAGGCAAGAGTGAATAGGCTTTTACTAAGTTAATGCGCTTTACCACCAATGACTACATCGCCACTTACCATCAGGTGGGATTGTAGTCAAGCATTAACTTATAAGATATATAAAAAAAAAAGATTCAGACTAACAAGCATTTGTAACGTTATCCCAACGTTACCAACGGAGCACCTCTCAACATTCTTGAAAGAGGAGCTGTGGCCAAAGGGGGTCGTTTCCCGCAAGTTTCTTGGACGTCGACGACCACCACAGACCACCATATCCGCGCCTTACTTAGCCGGGAGTAAGGGATCTTTATTTATATATTGATATAAGTATGTTCAAAGCGCTCATAGCCCTGCGGCTTGCATCGATCTTAAGTGATCGACAAAGTTAAGCAACAGCGGGCGCGGTCGGTAGTAAGATGGGTGACCGCTAGTAGCAAAAAAATTCTTGAGCGTTTCCGTCCTTGAGCTTCGGAGGGCACGTAAAGCCGTCGGTCCCGGTTGTTATCATATGATAACAGTCGTTAAGCCATGTCGGAGGCCCTTGGGTGGTTTGAAAACTTCCGACACTCGGGTTGGCCACTAACCCCTCCACCAATCCGCACTGGAGCAGCGTGGTGGAGTATGCTCTAGGCCTCCTCAAGAGGAGAGACCCGTGCCCAGTAGTGGGCCATTAATGGGTTGAAGCCATACGTATGTTAGTCTGTAAGGTATACATGTTATAGGCTTAGTTGCCTGATATAAATAGATAAATAATATACATTTTATTATTTCACTGTTTCAGGCTGCTACCAGTCAAAGAAAACTTCCTATGCAGACAAGTATTCAAGGTACGTCGTGACTCGTGACATACACCTATGACTGCCGTGACGTTTCATTTCCCGCGTAAACCAGTCTGAAAGCCCGCCATTCATACGAAATTAAACTTACACTTTCAATCTCATACCAGTGAATGGTCTGAATTAACGTTTCAGATGTAAGTGATGAATGATACGAATGAATGAATGAAATTATAATAGGTGTTTAGTACTTACACCAACCATATTTTTACTTTTAAATTATACAAAGCATTGTTAGGATCAAATAGGTCATTACATACGTTATTTTATACAAACTTCTTAATTTCACCCGAAATTAATATACTTAATCTTGATATTAAATAAGGGAGAGGGTCAATTAAATGCCTTCATTACAAAACATACGAAATAAGACTGTGCCAATATGTCATCTTTCCAATTTAATTAGTATATTTAGTTATGCTTCTCGATAGGTTTAGATAAAAAATGGACTATGAAATATTGCGCCCAATGTTTTGTTTTCTTTCACTTAAAAATATCCACGCAGTCAAAAAGCTCTAAAATTATTACACCTACTTGCAATTCCAAGACAAATTTTAGACAAGACGTAGGAAATTAATAGAAATAATTCAATAAACAATAACTCTCCTTCGGGGAAAAAGTAGTGATGTCGTTTTATCAAATATACATTACATGTATGTTTTTCAATATACATTACATAAGTACACAAAAAAGATAAAAATTTCGAATTCATTCAATAAATAAGTATGATATTTAAATTAATCAGAGGGCATTCAGATGTTAAACTTATTTTTATTTCAGTTCATGCTTATTTGATTGTGTTGTGTCGTTGTCTTAATAAAAATTAATAAAAATATACTTTAACATAATTTTCTTACTTATTACTAACGCTGCTTAAAACTAAAAAGATAATGTTTTGCATTAGTTTGGTTGACTGGACTAACAACCGAACTACTGGCATTAGACCTATATTTTAGCACCCAATTGGCATGTATAAAATCATTATTGACTTATGTTAGCACCTGTTTTTAAAATTTCTTTCTTCCTGCTTTGATTTAAAATAAAATAATCTGAAAAGTACAGTGTTAATTGTGTATTAAGAAAACAAATCAATCTAACTATAGATATTATTGCACAGGTTCATTGCATACAATGGTCACAATTTTATCATTTCCTTAAACGCATAAACTTTTCATTCTTATTTAACTTATTTTAAAGTCACTTCATTATTCATCAATAGAATCTTAAGTACATCTAGTATAGACTAATAGATACTAGATATTATGATAAATTTTAGTTTAAGAAAAAGATGATAATTTTACATAATATTAGCTATGAAGCTATCACTTTGCTAAACTGTATTCGGCTAAGCTACAAAGCTGAGCTAAGAAGCTAAAAGCTAATAAAGCTAATTTACATAAACTTACACTTAATTCGTTTCGAAAGTAAACAGACTAATATTTTATTTAAATACATTTTAATAGAACTCTTCCTAGTTTGAATGAAGTCTTGTAGAAACTGAAACACGATGCCATGAAAAAAACCATTGAAGTCCTAATGTCATAGAACAGACATCTCAAACAAAATGTGTGTCCCGCCCGGGAGGTTCGATTTTCAAAATTGAGCCCCGGTTCTCCTTTCAAAATGGAACGAATCCATTGAAGATTGAAGCCACGTGGCGCCAATGCATTGGGACATAGGTACATGGTGTTCGGGGTGTCGGTTCTATACGCTAGTAATAATACTTCAATGACAAAAACGGCCTTATCTATGGCCAGCACTTGCACAGTCTATAATATATAAAGTTTAGTTAGCATGATGTTTAATTTATTTGCCTGTCTCTGTCTGTCTATCCTAACAATTACCTACCCTCTCGCACCGCATTCGCACACATTAGGAGGGCATCGAGGTAAGTTCTACACTTGGGTTGTCTAACAATGATGCAACGTCACGAATGGTACTACAACTATCAACGAGTAAGAATTAATTAATACTAAAGGCTAAGTAAAATGTTTGAGCGCTAAAATAACCTAGATATAATGTAATGAGTTAAAACTGAACGAACTTTTAGTTAGTTAACTATTTTATCTTTTAGACGTTTTCTGTCAGTCCGTTAAAATAAAAATGTAAAATTGAAGACATCATAGCAATGTTATTCTTGTTGATCTATAGGTATGTGAATTAATGTTTAAATCGTTGATATTGCTAACAAGACGACGCATACCTGTATATTTGGAAAAATTCAACTGGTTTTTTATTTCAAATCTTTCGCTAATTGCATGTTGTTTATAGTCAGACTTATCAGATTACTCTATGTGTTTATTATTCGTAAAGTTACTAATGAATATTTGATCCCTTGATCTGACTTAAACGCTTTTGTTACAGCTTCTGTTTATTTTAAATAAATAACATTATGAGTCTTATATAAATATGTTATCTACTGCTGCAACAACAGATAACATTATCTGTGTTTTCAGTAAACGCGGGAAAGTTTGCTATATTATCTGTCGAGTTTGGCATTTGTGCTAATTAATTTTCTTTGTTTTTCAAAGTTCCCTACTATACCTGCGTCCTAACGCGTTAACAACGACATTGCACAAGTGCATGGTAAAGACAGGTGTAACCTGTGGGTGTAACTAGCACTCGAATAATATTTTTTTACGTAGGTTTTTCTTTTCTGCCTGTAACAATGACAACATCATTGTTAGACATTGTAGATTTTAAGTATTGTAGATTTGTAGCAATTATCTAAATATAGCTGTATAAATAAAAAGGATGTTTGTTTCCAGGAAATTCTACTTTTGATTTCAATATTGATTCAACAGGTTCCTGGTAGAGTGACTAAAGACAGAACTACAGAGTCGTTTAAATAAAAAATAAAAACAGATAAAAAAGTGAATTTGCTCTTTGATGTTTGGATTAATAAACTATTTTCTATTTTTAGTTACAGCGTAACTTGTATGTTTATTCTAATGATTTCTCGACAGTCTTTATAATGGACCTGTACATAAACTAATACAATAACGAGAAAAATTCTATTATTAAGTCTCACATACTGTATTTGTGTACAAAATTTGTTAAATAAATAAATAAAAATTTAAAGTCATAAAAAAGTTACAGTGTTCTAATATGTATGATTATTCACAGGGCGCTACAAAATTAACGAAAGATGACATTGAAAGGGTATTCTCTCTCTACGATAGGGTAAGTAACAATATAAAAAATTACGCAATTCAAAAGTTTCTACCACTATAGGCGGAAATTCAGAATTAGAATTTTAAATTCATATTAAAGTTTTTATTTATTTTTGAGTCCATACCATAATGATTAATGATTCCTTGAGAAGTTTTGAATTCATATTCTGGTTTATTTAATTTTTATTAAATAAACTTTAAAATGTCACATAAATATTTGCCCCAATAGGGAATCGAAATTTTGCAATGTGATTACTACTGATCACTGGTTCTTTTATTTTCCAGGATAACAATGGATCGATAGAAAATGAAGAATTGCGTGGCTTTCTCAAAGATCTGCTAGAGTTAGTAAAAAAGGTAAAGTACTTTTTTATTTATTTGACGATCCGTGTGGCGCAATAGTTATCATGCTGGATCGCCGCGCCAAGGGTTCGATTCCCAGCGAGGCGGAAATTTTAATGATGAGTTTGAATTTCTGTTTTCGGTCTGGGTGTGAGTGTCCTTGTCTTGTGTGTTGTCCATGGCACCCACGACACAGGGAATCCTAGTGACGGGCTATGAGTGTGAAGCGTTACTAAAATGTATTTATTTGTATAAAAAAGCAACAAGTTATTCTATTCTCTACTACGAATTTATATTTAGAAAGAATGAGACTCGCTTATCAATTCTCTCAGAGACAATAGCTAACCATTTGGGCAAAAAAAGAACACAGAACCTAGCAACATTTCGAAATGTCACATACATTAAAACGAACAGAGGATATTAGCTTCAATTAGAGGCAGAATTGACCTCATTAGGTACATACTATTTAAATATTTAAAACTTTATATTACAGGATTACGATGCTCAAGATCTATTGGATTTCGAAGAAACCATTCTACAAGGTGTTGAATACAGCAGCGAAGGGAAGATTAGCAGGAAACAACTCACAATGATACTGCTGGCTCTCGCTAAGCACAATCAAGAAGAAGAAGTCCCTACCCCATAGGAAACCCTGCACGCAGCCGCCACTCCGTCCTGATATTTAAAAGAATTACTTTTGCAAAAAGAAATAGTTGATGGTAGTTTCGTTTCTTACGACGACGTAACAACAGAAACGAATTTTGACGAAAAATGCCGCATTTGGGTACTACGTTAAGGACATCTGAAAATTTTTCACCCAATGGTGCTCCTCATTTAGGAGGTATTTGGGAGGCAACTTGAAATTAATTTAAAAAACAATGGTTATATTACTTTCAAATAACTCGTATCATTATATTAACTCTGTGACCGCAATTCGCTCAAGGATAATATTTATCCACTAACATCCAGGCACATAGCCATTTATTTCTGTTGTCTATGTTATACAGAAAACATACGTTTGAGGAGTCGATGAAAATATTTTTAAACGATCAAAGACGTCGATGAAGATCGTAAGGAATGAGCTTTACTTAATATTTTGTGTTTCAAATTGAATATATTGTTATTGATTTTACTATATATCGCTTCCGCGATAATTAATTAATTTTAAGAAATCTTGTCATTGTTTAACCCCTTAATATTTAGTGCAAAGTATTAATTAACTGATTTATTTATAACTCAGTTCAAGTAGGTCATTTTAAGATACTTATTGATTTTCTTTGGATTGTTATAATTAATTGATTTTCTTTTACCAAAACCATCTCTTTAAAAAAACTTATATAAATAGGTACGTACGTAATCAATCTTACATTCATTCGTTTAAACCACCTTGTACCTTGCTACAAAAACAATTGCATACTTCGTATCTACACATACGACTTTTTAATCATTGAAGCCAAATGAAATGCCAAATGTTGATGACGACGATGCGACGTGTTTAATGGATTATATTTTAAGAATATTATACGCGACACCATGTGTTACATACCTACTGATAGATACAAATATATTTTCATATGAACACGATTAATTTAGATACAATATAACAACACTCGGATACAAATGTAATATCATCGTAAATCCTACATATCGTATCAAACCTAAAACAATATTTATTTATGCATTTACGTCTTTTGTATCTTTTTGATAAAAGTAGAAAACCCATTTGAAATTTATTATTTACTAAGTAAAAGTTTAAGAAATGTTTCATTGAATTATCTGTGATTTAATTAAAGATCTGCTTTAATATCTATTACGTCCTTCTTCGTAAATTCTTCCTTCACTTTCAGATATATGGCTTCTTATTGCGACTCTTTTATGTTTTTTTTATTATAAGAAATCTGATACATAAAATCTATCACATTTTATCCACGTACCAGATTAATAAAAATCATAAGAATTTCTCCGCAAACATTAATGTTACGCAGTATTGCCCATGACATATGTATATGTACTATCACATATATACTATCATATTAGGCATACAGTATTATTGTTAAAAAATATATAATACTTATCCTATAGTATCCATCCATCCATATTTAGCCATTCAGCTGATTTTAAAATTTTATTTATAGAAAAGACCTATCTCGGTGTAGTACAATCATCTATTACCTCAATATTTTTCCACTACAGTCAATTAATTGTCAATTGTTCATTATGGACATACAATAAATAATATTAGTTTAAGCTGTAATCGTTCACACATAAGATCTTTTACATTGCACTGACACCGGGTAAATAACAGCATCATCAGCATGAAATTGGCCTTCATTTATTTACTACACAATATTCCGAGTATTAGGTATATCAATATTGAATTTCCGGTGAATATTTTAAAATAGAAAATCCAATTACTAAGCCTTGAATTCATTAATGTAGTTATCCATGCCTAAGCTCTTGCTACTTTTCAATTTTCATGCTAAATACCTTTTACTAACAGAATATTAATCAAGTTAACAATCTTAGTATCATAAAAACAATTTAATTAGATTAAAAATTGTGGCTTCATGTTCGGTGTTATCTTAAGACAAGTATAAATGGTTGTTAGTATGTAAAGTTCTGTTTAGAAAGGCGTTTATTTTCGGTATTCAGATACACCCTTTTTCTACGACCGGGAATATACGTCTTTTGTAACATACCTAACTTTTTCATCGTGCCCTATTCCCCTGTTTTAGATAAAATTGATGTTTTATTATGTGTGTAGAATTTCGTCATCTAAAGTACTTAATTGTTAAACTCTTCGTATATTCCGCTTAGTTACTATCAGAATCTAAGAAATATTTCGGCAAAATACCTCTCTTTTAATAAAATATTAGTAGGCGCCCGCAACTTCTTTTGCGTAGATTTTTACCATGTACCTGAATTTACCTACTCTTTTAACAAACTTAAATTCCCTTAAGGGGTTGTTAAGAAAAATTTCTAAACCAATTTTCTGTGCTATTTATTAGATGCTACAAATAAAGTTCCATTTAAAGTCAAAGTCAATAAATTACATGGTCTACAAATTATAATTTATTCACATTACAAACTATTATACAATATTGAATATTTTTTATGCATAAAAATACTATAGCATTCATTTAATAATAGGTATGGTAACAAAATGGCTGTTAAAACAAAATGTAATTAAAACGTACTATAAAAATTGCCACTAATATTTTTAATGTAGATAATAATGTAAACTTAATTTTATTTAGTAAATGTATGAATGGTCTAAATCGGTGTTGTGATCAAATCTTATTTATAGATATTATTATAATAATTATTAATATGAATGTTATATTTAAGAATAATTTAAGTGACTATGTAATTCGATGCACAAAACGCCAAGATATGATATAACTATTTATGTATTGGATACTATATTAATATATTATAATAATAATTTTGTAAAAGAAGAATAAAGGAAACCTTGCTTTGTATGTTGATCTTGAAAAAATTATTATTTTTTTATATGTACCTACAGGTACCTAATAAATTTCTTGATAAATAAATAATTTAAAAAAAATTATTAATTAAAAAGCGTTCGCACGCGTCCTAATTATTAAAAAAAAAACAGTAAGTTCCATGCTTAATAAAAAAACTATAAATAGCCTTCAAATAAAGATTTCCTTTTCTACCTAGTTCATGGAGGTATACAGGAAAAGAGGAATAACTCATGAAGGGGAAAGCTGAAAAAGTGTCCAGTGGTTAGCAGTAAACAAATGGCAAAATGGCGGATTCATAGGACCTCAGAAGGTATGAATAAAGCAATTGATTGATGACAGATTGAAGTGAAACAGTGACAGTCCTGTATACCAAACTTCAACTGCTTACGTAGTCCTAGGCCGTGGCGCCACCTTATTTGACAGAGTTTAACGGACATTTTTTCGCAACAGAGGTTCCTCCTTATCCTATACTCCATGACCTAGTTAGATAAAATTTTAAACAACCATTGAAGTATAATGACATAGAACAGACATCTCGAACAAAATGTGTGTCCCGCCACCGCGACGACCCGTTCTTTTTTCAAACTCTAGAAGGCTATTTACACACTTGCCATAGAGTAGCTTTGTATAAGACACCGACTTCAAACCTTTACAAGCTCTTCCAAATGTTTGGTTTAATGTTAATTGAATTCACTGATTAAAGTAATACACTTAATTTATTATTTACTACAGAGTAGGTACTTTAGTCATTCTTATCGGGCTTATTTATTTGACTAAGACCGATACTGAGTATTTTAAAAGCGTTTGAACGATTTTCAATCGTTTACCATTGATTCGTGTCGAAAAACCAACATCATAATATCACAAGCGTCGGCAAGCCTAAACAAGCCTATTTAGTCCATTAACACGCTTGCGGCTTGCCAAGTGTGTAAATCCGCCTCATGATTTTTCATTCAAATTATTACACAATATAATACACAATAATAATTGAAATAAATTCGTTTTAGTTGAAATAAGTTAGTATTTTGTTTTCTTACTGATGAAAAGTAATACCATTTTCTTTTTTGGTTTTTTTACATACCTACAATTGTACGTAATGAAGTAAGCCACCTGGCTGCAATGCATTCCCCCGGCTCGATGTCCGGGGTGTATGTTCTATACGAAGTAATAGTACTGCAATGTAAACAACACAGATCACAGACTGATGTTGAAGTGTAGTCAATATGTCTTTGTAGAAATAATGTTATTGTTTAACTTGTTATTCATTATCCGTTAATTCCGTTATTCAAGTCATTCAAATTAGTTTCGAATATTCGTAAAAAATAAGACTACACACAATGGCCCTATAACACATCAATCCAATATGTTTCAGTATATTTCAGCACTGAAATATTTTTTGTGTCAAATATTGTGGGAGGATTGAGGTTATTTATATGTAGGCGATGTAGCTAACAGAAAATACATTGCCTACACAATGCAATAATTATTCAGAAAAAAAAACAAATATAAAATACAAATAGATAGAGAGAACATCATATTGCTCAATAGCACTAAGTGTTTTTTAAATAATTTTGTAATTCAATACAATAGACAATAGCCTTTGTGTTCTTTAAGTCTTAAAACGCTGAAATCATTTAATACGCCTTAAAATAAATAACGAATTTATTTTTCATGGGCGTATTGAAATGAAGAGTGTGAGGATGATATCAGATATGTGTCATTTAAATCAAAAGGATAATTATAATGAAAAAAAAATATTTCAAATATTTTATGAAAAAATACAGTTTAAATGTTTGTTAAGCACTTAAATGAAAAGATACAAGATTCCTTTTCAGCGTCGCACTATTTTATCATATAGAACGGTGATACGTCATAGGCTCACGGAAATGTTTCCTGAGTAAATAAAAAAAATTGGTCATATCACAAGAGTGACCACATCTATAGAATATAATGGATACCGCAATGCAAGTATTAACGCAAGTTTCACGCTCCAACCCTCTCCAACTTTAGATTACTTTCAGCGTAAGTTTTGACGTTAATCCATGAAAACTTTATTAAGTTTTCTGGTTTCTCTCTTCAAAGATTATTTCGGAAAGATTTTTGTTTAACTTTCCGTCTTTACCACGTTATCAGCTGTAAGTTTGAACTGTGGAGATTAAATGAATATTACCTATGTGTAGCAGGTAGGTATAAATTCATTCAACTTTCTCACACCTCTTTGATTTATTCACAGTCTAAAGATTTGTGTAGTGTTCATTTCAGCAATACTTCTAGAACTTTACTTCTAGAACAACTTTACTTCTAGAACTTGTTTCACTTCGTCCTACAATAATCAGAATAGATAGAGTTGTTCTCTCTCTGATGAGATTTCGTTTGCGCTTTGCGTTACGAGTAGTTCGGTTTTACAATCGAGGTTTAAAATGCAAATGGCAACGTAATGATATAAAATGTCTTATTCAAAATAGGTTTCGTTTACAAACTCTATTTCAATGTTAAACTATGCCATTGCTTTAACAAAGCCCTACTGTATGTGGACCCGGAAGAAGAAGCAGCAAGAAACTACCGAGGTGTTTCTTCCTAGCAGTGGCGTGCCTAAGCCGTCAGAACAAGGCAAGCCCAGTTGTGTCGTAGAACCCAGGATCTCGGGATCTTTGGCCCGACATAGAACACTCCATTCCATACGTATAATATTTACCAACAAATAATGTTAACAGCTGCAGAGTGATGATAGTAAAGCAATGATAGTAATATGGGCTTTTCGGCTTGTATAGCTGTACCGCCACCTCTTCCTATACTGTTACAGATAGCATTTATTAGTTATTACTATGTCTATTTATAAAACTCATATCCAAGCAGTTTGGTCTTTAAAATAATCATTCAATTTGTTAACCTGTCGTATTAATATCGATGTATTAGTAATCCTATTCTTATCTAAGTATTATATACTCTACGTGATTGCTCGTCTTACTAATAATTTTGTGTATTAAAGATGTACTTATTGGAAAGAATTTGTGTTAGGCAATAAAACTAGTCCTGGCACTTTATGTTGATGTATAATGATGTTTGCTATTAAATATTTATATTTGTATCGTGTGTTTCTTTTATATAACCAATATAACCTATTTTTTTTAACTGTTAGGCGTCGTCCTAATTGGCAGCGATCGTCCGAGCAAGCGATGCGATTTAGTCGCACGACGAAATTAAACACACACACTAAATAAGTGTGTCCTAATTAAAGCTCGCAAGTCATCGCACGAGCATAATAAATGCTGCATAATAATTTTCATCGCACGACGATGAACGCATCGTTTGCTCGTACGCTCGCTGCCAATTAGGACGACGCCTTAGGTATTGGAAAACGATAAGGGAACACTGACAAAGGTTAGGATGTTAAAGGTTACACAACGCAAAGACAAAAGGTTAGGTCTCAACTCTCATCTTAGCACAGACATGTTTACTATGTATATGTGTATGTCTTTTACTTGTTTTTTCACAACTAACATGCGCATTTAAACTGACTGTACTAGTTTTATTTTTGACATTAAACTACTTTACAATTTTTTATCGCATACAAAAATTGGTGGTTAAACCATACAAATTAAAGCAAATTGCGAGTAAGTCAGACGATAATAAGTACGGGCTGATGCGCAGGCGCTTCAATCACCCTTCTTGTGTCGGAGAGGATGGTTACGCGCACTTCGTGCCGTTGTCAAACCTCGCGATTCGCCACTATTTAAGTATTTTAGATAAGTTATTGTTTAGTGCCAGGGCTCAAAAGTGTTCGCCAAGGATCTATCTACTGGGCAAGGTCAGCTTACCTACGAGGTTGAAGGCCGAGTTCGGCACCATGGTTTCGTCGAAACCCGAAGTTCTGAGGGAAACTGAGAGATACTACGGACGGTTGTATGCCTCCTCTCAAGCTCCACCTCCTCTCGAGGAGAGCGACGAGCGAGCTAAACTGACCCAACACTACACAGAGGATATCCCGGACGTCAGCCTGTATGAGATTTGAGAGGCTCTCAAACAGCTTAAGAACAACTAGCGTGATTCAGAAAGTTGTACAGCGCCATCTAGTTTCATATTACTGAATCACTTCAATCAAAAAGTGTCGTGACAACTTTTCGTAAGAATTTTTTCCGTCTAACCCCCTTTAACAACGCGCGATAAGGAACTTCGTTCCAATTATATTTTGGATATAAAACAATTTGCTTGAAATTTTTTGAATATAATATTTGGATATAAACTAATTTTACCTATCTGAGATTTTGTGGTATTTTTTATTAACTCCATAAATTAATACAAATATTAGACATACGTTATTTTTTATTACCTGTATGCATTTGTAATAAATTTTATTACTAATTCACTTAAATTTCATGGAGATATCTTCAATACTTTAAAAGTTATGAAGTTTCTAAAACTTTAATCGTCTCCTGGTCATTTTACTAAATGGCGGATAATACATTTTGCCTTTCCATCATCGATGTGTTATACAAAAACGTTATCCGTTTTACGTCAATAACCGTTATTTATATAACGCTACGCGTTATATCTATCTATTCTGTGTCCACACCAATGACAAAATAAAAAGAGAGGACAGGCCATAAGGTCACGTGATCTGAAGCCAAATAGGTCTCTAAAATGGCGTCGACTCCGCCCATGCTCCACCCATAAAAATAGTGTTGTTTTTTTACATATCGATATAATATTTTAAGACAAAAATACCTAATATAATTTATTTTCTGTGGTAGTCCGAAATAGAAGTTTTTTAATCGTTATAATTATGTTTTACACTTACTTCTGGCTAAATCTCGCAAAGAATTTTGTTTTGTTATGTATTCAAAATAGCAAGATCCAACCTAATGTTCCAACATAGTGTTTCACATGACGGACCCATCATACCCCAGCATTCAACAATTCAGGAGGGAAAAGGTGATTGTCAAACGCAAATATAGTCTCCTAAGATCCTGGGTACACTTCAAGGTTCTTGCGAAATAAAATATATATAATATATAAGTACACGCATACAATGTACATGAGAGAAAGAAGGTTAAACTTCACAATATTTATTGCAAACAATTACCATATTACAAAGATACAGCTTATAGTAATTGGTCTAGAATGCTATTAAGTCTGATAGCGATACACGTGAGGAGAGGAGTCCCTGGTTGGCAGGCGTTCATAGGCGCGGGCAAAGGGCTGGAGCCCCCGCCTCACCTCCTTCGTCCCGAGTAATGTTGGTAGCAAGCGCGAACAATATAATTTAATTTATAAAGATAAACCTAAGGTATTTCTCGTAGTCACTTTGGACCCTTTTCGTCCGAGGCTTGAACTGCGAAAGACGGTGGACGGTGCCGTCATTTGCTGTTCATCTAAAAAAATTTAAAACTATCGTAGAACAAAAGATAATAAAGAAGTCATAATTACTGATTTAATTAAAAGTAATTCATACGAACTCTCATGTTTGCTGTTGACGCTATTGAAAATGTTACCATTGAAATGAAATGAAATGAAATAATCGTTTATTGACAGTGTTACAGTTTTAGTTGTTACATTTTAATTGCATGTATTTAAAACTGTCTGATGCCTGAACTAGGATCAAAGCCTGTATTTCTGGCACCATTAGGTACATATAATACCTATCAGGTTCATTTTTATAAATTAAATTTTGTTTCCCCAACTCGTCAATTTTGATTTGATATGTCGATACTTTCTGCTTCAGCATCTTTATTTTCTTACGCTGTTCTTGTACTTGTCTGCCTAATTTTTTAATTTTATCTTCAGATTTAGCTGCTAAAACCTGGAAAGTAATTTACAATATATTAAGTATTAACTAGGATATCCATATACAATTATATATAGAGTATAATCATTAAGTGTGGCCAGGCGATTATTCCATATACATACGAGATATAATACTTTAAACTGATAAAGATTTTTTGTATAAATAATTGTTGTAACAGCATTTTTAATTTGAAATCATTTTTTTGTACATTAATACATCAGAGAGTTGATTTCTTTTTATATGATATGATGAAAATACTCACCATGGTACTGACTCTTATATTAACTGTTAAGTCTACATCCATATTTGTTGGTGTCGTTGGCAGTTGATCCATGTAAATCAGATTAAGTTTATTGATGTCAATGGGCATATACGCTGCAAGAAAACATATATTATTACTTACTTATTAAGTTATTACTGTGCTAGATTATCACTGAATATGCAATGTATAGTTATCACAATAAAACATGGAAATCAAAAGTTTATATGACAACAATTTAGTATAATTATGTGTAAAATAAACTAAAAGAATAATAACCTACATTAACATTTAAAAGTATAGACAACAAAGAGCCTAGACAAGCATTCATTTTACTACATTATAAAAAATGTAGGTATACTTACTGAAAAAGAGTGGGAACCACATCATCCTTTAGCCTAACAACATCCAACGTCCTATTCGCAGTTTTTTTTCTTAATCCTTGGAGCATATTCATATTACTCCTGCAGGTCCTCCTATATCATCAGTCCATAATTTTTTAAGTCCTTCATTCTTCGGAAATCTAAAAAAAATACATGCACCGATAAAATAATGTTATAAATTCATGATAAAATAAGTTCACATGTATTTTAGATCACTGCTTAAAAATATAAAATGATATCCTTATCAGCTGTGTGGTGACAGCAGAACAAAATACAATTGTCGCCATCCCTCTTTTTGCCCCAGGTGTCATAAGAGGCAAATAAGGGAATATAATGGAGAACAGGCAGAAGCGTCCTCTATGTAACAACTACCATTTACTACAATCACAATCCTGCCTGCCCAGCTTGGTGATTATGGGCAAACACTTCCATTATTGGAAGAGGCTTCAGTTCAGTAGGAACAGTATTAATAATCTTTTAATAGTTTGTGCTATTATCTACTCGTAATAATAATGTGCAATATTATGTTTAAATATTATTTCCAGAAACATATGACAATGGCTCTGAATTTCGATACATTGGCAAAGCGACATTTTGGTAAACAGTATTTAATCACTAATGTAAATAAATGTTGCATATAATATCGATAACTCGAAAAGTACGGTACAACGCTAGGTGTGTTTGTAACCATTTCAAATATTTACTTGATCTATTTATGTTGAAATTAGTTATCAGAAATTATAGATAATAGCGGAAAACGCAGTCCAGAATTCCTAATGTAGACACATAATCTTAATAAACCCAAAATACACATGAAAATTACAACTAACCTGAAGAATGATAATCCTTCGTAATTTTTTCGAAAGTTTGAATTGCACCCTCTGATGCAACACTGCCATGTTAGGTTTTACTTAGTTCACTTTAGATACACAATAAAAAGTAGCAAAATACACAAATTCACTATTAAAATCAAAAATAAACTTCGAACAACGCGTTAGATGACAGCAGAACTACTTATACTCAAAATTATCTAAGAACGCATTAATGATAGCTGCTATTTATTAATATGAACCAACCTTGTACGTACGTCTTTGAGCAAAATGGAATAATTATATAATTGACATGAATAGTTGGATACTTACGAACAAAGGATTTTGCCAAAATTTGTTAAAAATCCCTATTCGTATTGTATCGTATTCGTATTGACGTTATTTATAAATCATATTGAAACGTTATAATCTAGTAAAAATCCCATCACATCATAATTTATGCAAAATAGAATAAAAAAATAAAGCGTCGAATCAATGTTATATGAAGATGACAAAATCTACACTGACGTTAAGTGATGTGACGGCATGAAGCCACTTATAAAACCATAATAATCGATACATTACTATAATCGAAACTTAAAATATAAATGAATTTATTTTATTTCTTTCTTTGTGTTTAACAATTAAACAATTTAATTTCTTCTCTTCTATAAGAACATAACCAAAAGTCTTTATTACGATAATCTCTAACCGCAGCCATTTGAACTGATTAAAATACGGTTAGAATATTCATTATTCAACCGAAACCCAAATTTCGTACGCTGGATGCGGCGCGGACGAATTAACAGTGAGTTTTTTAGGAAAAAAATATTTTATTATAGTCGTAAATACATAATTATTGAGCGTATAGGTATGGTAAAGTAACTTAGGTAGCTCAATGGAGGCAGTATCATTCCAGTTACTTGTGGATATCTAAATGTTTCGGTTTTTAGAATTTACAATTTAATTATTGAATCGATTAGAAAGTCTTACAATTTTGAATCGATTTGTTGCAAAAATTGGTTCTTTCGTGAATCGATTTTTTTTGTACATCTCTAGTGTCACTGCGATGACAAACGACAAATATGCATTCTTAGTTCGTGGGGACTATAGTATGTTCGTTTCATAAAATGTCGTCCGAACCGAAAAGCGCTTCAAGGCGGGGATTGCATAGACTTTATTAAAATTGTTACTAGAAAATTGAAATATGCTATATGTATTGTACTTTTTCTACAAATCCATATTGTAACGTGTAAGAAGAAGACAGATATATTTTTGGTATTTCGGGTCATATTTGCACAATACATGTATAATGAAAAAATATATACGCAAATTAGGGCCTGTCCTCTCTTTTTATTTTGTCATTGGTCCACACTCAGTTTTCTTTACACTACTCTGTGCTTTACACTATTTTCTAAATTATCTGTACTGTGTTATACGCTATTTACCAAGTGATTAACCCTGGGAATACACGTCCGATTTTGTTTCCGATTGTCTGATCAGACTATCTGATCGTATTTACTCGATACACGTCCGATTTTTGCGTCAGACTTTTTCTGAACACAGTCGTTCTCGAGCTGTGAGAGCGGTAAGTGCTTGCTTGCCACTCTTGCCAGAAAGAAAAGATGGATGGCGAATGAAAATTATGGTTACTTATTGCATATTTGCTCGTGTTAGCGCGAAAGAAGAAATAACGTCGCTATTGGATTCAATATTCAATTTCAGTTCAGATTGATTAAGTATCAATCTGACAAGACTTACCGAGAGTAATTTCTACTTAAAACATCCAAAACTACTGAGATACCCCGAAAAGTTTTTTGATTGTTATAGAATGAGTAGGTATAAGCTCTTTTAACGTACTTTTGTACTTGAATCATTCTGGACAACAAAATAACTTACTTCAATATAAGGGATGAATCAAAAACTACTCGTCAGATCTCGCTCAAATTTAAGGTGCTTGTCATGTGGTCCCACCACATGAAAAGCACCAGCTTTCGAGCGAGAACTTTCTAGCGTCGATAGTTTCGGAAATAAGCCCCTCCCTGCCTTTCCCCGCACGAGTGATCCTATAAGGGTTCCGTTTTTCGTTTTTTTGTGCGGAACCCTAAAAATACAGTCGAATCGAGGTTCTCAACCTCCACCTTTTTTGGAAGTCGGTTAAAAATTGGAATAGTTACCAGCGTGTAGGTACAGATAGCAGAGCATAAAAATAAAAATTTTGAAAAACCCCCCGTATCAGGCTACTGCAGCGCCCTCTGGTGGCCTACTGCCATAAAACATATAATTATAAGCCCGCTCTTTAGTGATACCTTTTGGATGCAAAAAACTGCAATGAAATCGGCCCAGTAGTTTTCATAAAAACGGTAATATACATACATACAAACTAACAAACAACCTCTAACCCCTAATGCATATACCGCCTTCGTTTCGTTCCGTCCATCGTGGGTAAAAATTAAAATGAAAAAAGGGATAGATACCATATAGGAATAAAATAAGGCACAATGTATGGAGTATGAGTATTGGTAGAAATTATTATACATTTTAAGAATTAAACATTAAAATAATAAAAATAAATTAAAATATTCATAATAATATCTTAAATTAAAATAAATCTTGCATGTCCTTTGGTTTCCTAAAAACTAATGATCAACAACGCAAAGAAGTTTACGACTTCCTCGTGACCTACTTAATTACTTAACCATTTTAGTAAATTTTAATTAAATTTTAAGTAAAAAGTGCCCGTCCAAACGTGTTAAGTGATAAGCACCGCCCACCTACTTAACAGAAAAATTTCTAAATTACTTATGTACTAAATTACTTATCTACTTAACTACTAAAATGATATAACAATGCGACGCGTGCGTTCACTGTCACGCTAGAGAGTAAACTGGCAAGTCGGAAGGAGGAATCGGACGTGTATTGGTCTCTGTAGAAAAGTATGCAGACCGCACCTTCAGACAATCGGATCGGCCATAAAATCGTAGACGTCTTGGCGCTGTTTCCGACTCGGACGTCCGATCCTACAATCTGATCGGACGTGTATTGTGTATTCAAACAAATGTATGGCACGAGGGCCTTCAGATTGTCTGATCAGACTATCTGATCAGACAATCGGAGAGAAAAATCGGACGTGTATTCCCAGGCTAAGTACTCTGAACTCTCTGAAGTACTCTGTGTACTCTACTTCGGTCGGCGTCGCGTTCAGTGTTGCCAATTTAGCCCTTTCGGGGCTAGATCTAGCCCTTTTTACGGGTTTTCAGCCCCTCAAATAATTTTTTAGCACCTAGCCCAATTTCTAGCCCCAAAATCATTTTCCGAAATCTTGAAAAAAAAGGGATAAATTCAGGTTTTCCACGAAGTTTTTGATGCAATCGATCGAAAATGTAGTGAAAGATGTCGAAAAAAACTACCAATATCATACTTGTAGAGCGTCTGACGACCTTTTTTTTTTTTTTTCGCTGTCTCCTCTGATAATTAAGCAATAGCCCCTATTTTCAATAATATTGGACGAATCTAGCCCTTTTTTAAACTGTGTTTAGCCCCAAAACCTGATACGGCTGATACCGAGTTGGCAACACTGGTCGCGTTGGTTGGTTTGTCATTTGTGGTTCGTTCGGTTCGCCATTGGCTTGGCCCATAGAGTAACTTATATATGGCTTGGCCCATCCCATTTTAGATTACCTACTTTGCTTTGTGGTGCGCAATTTAATTACTGCAATTAAATAGTTATCTTTTTTGTAAATAGGTAATCGTCATGGGCGTAAATGTGGAAACTATTTCTCCCGGCGACGGTAAGTTACGATTTTTTTTTCAGAAACGGAATGAAAGACGCAGCCAGAATGTCACTGAATGTCTGCATTGCCGCATTTCGAATTTAATAAGAAATTATTGACCTTTGTCCTTTCGAATAAAGTGCTCCTTCATAAATTGTTGAATGTGTATCGCGCTTTCACACAAAATGATATTAGTCTACTTCCATGGATGAAAATAACCTAAACCCAGAGTCCCAGACAATTCCTGATAGGTACCCTTTTTCGATGGACCCAAATATCATTTGGCTAAGGACCAATTCGGTGTACGCAAATGGATGACAACTCTAAAACTACAGCTACACTGACTAAACATGATTCTCACTAATACTCATCTGTCTTCTGCGGTTTAACCTAGATTTATATCTAGATTATTTTTATTAAGGAAACTGATTTTCTCTTAACTTATCTATACTAATATATAAAGAGGAAAGATTTGATTGTTTGCATTGAATAGGCTCCGAAACTACCGAACCGATTTGAAAAATTTTTTCACTGTTGGGAAGCTACATTATCCCCGGGTGACATAGGCTATATTATATTTTTTTTACTATTTTGCCGAAGCGAAGCGAGGGCGATTTCCTAGTCTAATATATTACTATATTTAAATCTCATCTCATCTCAGCTCACCTAAATGAGAATGTTTTAGTAAGTAAATAAATGTAGGTATGCTACAATTAGTTTTACTAACTGATCAACCCTATGTATTACAGAGGCAACTTACCCAAAGAGAGGTCAGACTGTAGTGGTGCATTATACCGGCACACTAACAAATGGGCAGAAGTTTGACTCGTCCCGCGACCGCGGCAAGCCCTTCAAGTTCAAGATTGGCAAGGGAGAGGTCATCCGTGGCTGGGATGAGGGTGTAGCTAAGGTATTGTTATAAAAATACAATATAGCACACACATTTATGCACAATGGCCTGACTTAGAGGCTAAGTGTAGAATTTGGAGACCCTCACCATAACCATATAACAATATTATAATCAAGTAATTTTTCTAAGTGATAGAACCTCTATAAGGTCTATCTATTTCTGTTGTGTAACAATTGTGTTCTGGTCTGAAGGGTTGTAGGTTGCCACATAAACATCTTCCCAGAATTTGATCCTGAATGGTGTAATAATACAGGGTGATTTTTTTTTTTCAAAATCAATGGGTTCAATTCCTGGCCAGGAATGTTAATTTGTCATAAATATAATGATGCAGTTTTAGCTTACATCAAAATCGGCCTGGAGATTTCTTTGAGCATTTGTCGCTATTGCTCATAGTTTCAGATTTGGCCATCCATGCCCACTTGACGCACCCTGTGTACAAGTGGCTGCTTCTGGGGTTAGGGGTAGCAACGTTTCTTTTAATAACTTTGATTGGGACAAATAATAATATGTACTCACAGGACTAACATACACTAGCCATCCTAACTTCCACAGCCCTCATACAAACAAATAAAATAATAAATAAAAAAGTAACTCATTCATATTCTCATTTTAAACACTGGAAATTCAAAGCTCAAGGTGATACCTTTGTGTTCCCAACAACTTGCTTTTTGACAACATTGTAACCATACTTTGGATATTTAAATATGCCTGCAAGCTGATCATATTTTTTCATACAGTAAATATTTTGAACCACCTGGATACCAATTAGTTTTGGAAATTTTGCACACATTTTGGTGCAAGTAAAAACCAATTTGTCACCCAGGCTTTGAAGTATAGACAAAATATATGCTACATCATGTAGTCAGTCTATTGAAGGAAATACTGAACATTGAACAATCATCTTAATTGAGCACAATGATCATTTTCTCTTGTGCACAACAATCAACCAAACTGAAATGCAGCCAAAGTCACTACTCCTCCAATTACTAATGATTGATAATGACTTTAATCCATGATGCTATCTATGAAACCCAATTGTTGTAGTTGAAATTGATTTTAGCAATACACCGGTGCACATATTATTTTGATTTGACCACTCATTCAGAAAGAGCGGCGAACAAAGCAATATTTACACATACACAGATATACAGAACTGAATGTGACACTATTATTTCTTTGCTTGTTATTTTTATATTTATTTATAGTATAGTTTACCTACCCACAAGTTACCCACAAGGTTAACCACAAGTTTTGCTCAAAATATAAGACTATTTTCTGCTAGTATAATATTAGTCTTTTCATTTGCTTTCAGATGTCAGTGGGTGAACGCGCTAAGCTGACCTGCTCTCCAGACTACGCCTACGGCCAGCAAGGCCACCCAGGAGTCATTCCACCAAACTCTACCCTCATTTTCGATGTGGAACTCATCCGTCTTGAATAATGTCATAAATTTTTCCCAAAAAAGCATTTATTCAATCTCAGTAGATTTAAATGTGGTAGTTTCAACGAATGGAGAATTTTGTACACAGATTTGGTTTCGGGGGCATCAAACTGGAATAAAACAATGAGTTGGTAATGTTACTCTTGTCAACATTGTAGCTCAGTTTATATTGTTTGTATTGTGGCAGACTTGAGTTAACACCTATTTATTAGAGTGAGCTAATTCACCATTCGCTAAACTGATTTTCACAGTAGAGCCTCTCAAGGCTAGCCCCTGTATCCGCGTGAAGGTGTGAAGGTGCAGCAACTGCTTATGTGAAACATTTCGTAACATAACGAAAAATTACACGTTTTGTAACGTTTTATCGTCACGGCTGCATTAATACAACAGCAGCAATAACTACAGCACCAGCATCAACAACAACAACAGCAACAACAACTACAGCAGCAGCAATAACTACAGCAGAAGCAACAACAAAAACTGCCTTTGCTGTTTTTGGTTACTGGTCTTTATCAGTAGTATTTATTATTTGAACTAAGTGTCCTTATAGGCTTAACACACGTTGGGAGTGAGGGTATGCATTTTTCTGCTCTCAATGAAACGACTCGTTAATACGAAGAAATTGAAGTGTGAAAATACATCTGGCACAAACCGCGTTGCTTCATAGCGCAGCCTTAATATGTCTAGTCTAGATTTATCGTATGGTATTGCCTGATGTCTGGATGGTATTGTACAACTGATATATGGACATAATATCTACCATTTTAGGAAACCAATGCTATTGTTGTGTGTATTCAAAATTCTCCATTTATATTCATTATTTCGTAAATACGTTACATTTTGTATACGTTAAACATCAATTTAAAAGTCAATTCACGAACTAGAAATTTTGACTATATTCTACTTACTGCATTTTGATATCCAGTGTATTTAATAAGTTTTTTAAGCACAAGTTTGTATGGATTGCAATTTGAGTTTTCTTTTATTTTTTTTACCTACTGGTAAGATGTTACACCAAAAGCTTTATCATAAAACTTAAGAAACAATAAATATTTGAAAAAATTACATCTATTTTTTATTTTCAATCCCAGTATCTACAGAAAAATCTGCCAATGCGAATCTATCTTACTCAAAAGACGATTAGTGATAGATATTTTTGGGTAGGGATGAACTTATTTAATCGAATATTCAAGCTTAGGTACATAGATATAGCCAAAAATAGTAAATTTAGTGATTGGGCTACTGTAGGTATTTATAAAAGTAGAAACAAAATGTATGACCTCTATGCCGAGAAACAATACAATTTTTCTCCAACTTTCCACGAGCATGTGAAAAATTATTCTAAAATCTTTAAAATCGTTTGCATTCAGGCGAAATCAATGTATATAAAGGACAAAATTATTAACTCGGATGACAAAATAAAAACGATTTGGAATATAATTAGCAGTGAGAACGGTAACGCAAAGTCCTGTGATTTCAGTTACGAATTGTTGATTAATAAAAATATAATCACTGCTGATAAAGACGTGGCAAGCGAGTTTGAAAATCATTTCTGTAACATTCCTATAACGTTAACCCGTTCACTAGCTTCTTCACCGGCGGAAGCACTTTCTATATTAAAAAATCATGTTAATGAATGTAACATTTTATTTGAATTTAAACATATAACCACTAGAGACTTAATTAAAGCATTTCAGTCTCTGAAGGTAAAGAATACAGGTGACTTGTGGGGCATCTCGGTAAAAATAATACAGTATATTATAGATATCATAGCTCCATATTTGGTCGTAGTTTTTAATAAATGTATAGATCTCGGTATCTTTCCAGATCTTATGAAATGCAGCAAAATCATTCCACTTTTTAAAACAGGTGAAAAAACTGATGTTAATAACTATAGACCAGTTTCTGTTTTACCAACTCTTAGTAAGATCTTCGAAAAGATAATACTGAATCAAATGTTAACCCATTTCAATAATAATAAATTATTACATCCTGAGCAATACGGTTTCACAAAAGGCCGCAGTACAACCGATGCCGGGGCTAGGCTTTTAAAGCATATATTTGAAGCATGGGAAGCATCACAAAATGCCATAGGTGTATTTTGTGACTTATCTAAGGCATTTGATTGTGTTGAGCACGAAACATTGCTGCTTAAACTTGGCCACTATGGTATAAAAAACAAGGCCCTTAGCTTGATCGCGTCTTATTTGAGTGATAGAATACAAAAAGTAAGCATAAACGATATTAAGTCATCGGGGTCACCGGCTGTGATGGGTGTACCGCAGGGCTCTATATTGGGTCCGTTTCTTTTTCTGGTATATATTAATGATTTACCACATTATGTAAAGAACCAAGCGGATATTGTACTATTTGCTGATGATACATCATTAATATTTAAGTGTGAAAGGAATAAAGTAAATTTCGACGACGTAAATAGTGCTCTTTCGCATGTGTCGCGTTGGTTCACGATCAATAACTTACTTTTAAATGCAAAAAAGACTAAATGTATAGAGTTTGTGCTACCTAATGTTAAAAAAGTCAGCAAATCTCTTAAACTAAATAATGAAACATTGCATATGGAGGAATCAACGGTCTTTTTAGGGGTGACCTTAGATAGTAAACTTCAATGGGGCCCACATATAACAAATCTCGCGACAAAACTTGGTAGGGCTGCTTATGCTGTTAGGAGAATAAGGCAGTATACTGACGTCGAAACTGCTAGGATAGTTTATTTTGCTTATTTCCACAGTGTTATGTCATATGCCATCTTGCTGTGGGGCAAGGCAGCCAATATAGAACAAATTTTCATTCTCCAAAAAAGGGCTGTTAGGGCTATCTATAAACTTAAGTCTCGGGAATCTTTGCGTGAAAAGTTCAAGGTAATAGGTATACTTACAGTAGCTTCCCAGTATATCTTCAATAATGTAGTTTTTATAAGGAAGAATATAAACGCGTATAAACAAAATTTTGATATTAATAATCGCCAAACAAAAAGAATGTATCAATTAGTTACGCCTTCGTTCCGCCTAAGTAAAGTGCAACGATCTTTCATAGGGCTTGGTGTACATTTCTATAATAAAATCCCAAAAATAATACGTGACTTGCCAATTGAATCTTTCAAAAAACGTGTAAAAACACAATTGTTAGGCAAGGGATATTATAGTGTAAACGAGTATTTAAATGACAAAGACGCATGGAAATGATTAGCTCTGCAACCAGTTCCACTCAGAATAGTAAATTTTTGTATGATAATATCTTTTTTGTAATATTTTTTTTAAAAGATGTGCTGAGGAGTTTCTTTAGGCTTTTCTTCTCCTCCATGACAAAGCACCTTCCGAAAAGCCAAAAAATGACGTGCATAAGTGTATCAATGATACCTATATGAATAAAATATTTTGACTTTGACTTTGACTTTGACTTTGAACAAAGATGTTCGTAGATGGGCTAAGGGCTGACCTGTGCTTTAGCTAGGTCATGGTAGGATATAGTAGGACAGCTCAATTATCGACTAATATTGGCCTATTTTAAAGAGTTTATGGTAAGCCCCCTGGTGTCCTGACATGACAGCTTACTAGGGTTGACAAAATTTTTGGCTTTGATACTTAATTATATTTTTTGGGTATTTTGTAACACGTATATTATTAAAACCAAAAACTTCTATAACAGGCTTGATTGACCAGTCTCAAAAAATGTAGTATATTTTAACACTGGACTCAAAATATTATGTAGATATCTAAATATAATAAATATCTAAATATCTAATATCTATATCTAATATTTCACTGCAGCACACACAGACTTTTCTGGTGATACTAATATTTTTTGTGTTTAGTATATTTTTGTCATTTTTGTTTTTTTCTTCTTTTTTTTCTTGTTTTATGTGTACCTTCTGTGTGTTGCTTTTGTAATGTGGTAATAAATAGTTTCTTATTCTTAAATACTTTTATTTGAAAACGAAAAGTTTGACGGACGTCCATGAATTGAGGGCTCTACTTTTACATACATTACTGCCATATTCCAAAATTTGAGATGTAAGCGACGACCTCATCTATCGAGTTCGAGCAACCTCCAGCTCCGAACACGGTATACTACAACACAAACATTTTTTATGTACCTAACTAGCGGACAAATGAGCTGACGATCCACCTGATGGCAAGTGCCCACCGTCGTCCATGGACATAAGTACCAAAGACATCACAGAAACCTTGCCGACCAAGAAAAAAGAGAAAGACTGGTCCCAAGTCTGAAGTCGGTACCTACACGACAGGTAAAGTAAATTACACCGCCGCAGCTGCGCCGTCGTAAGCCGCAATGGTCCTGAGCCTGAGTTCGGTCTCCAGAAAAGGCAGTTGAATTTCTTATCCTTGTCTTGTGTTGTCCATGGCACCCACGACACGGAATACTAGTGGAGGCTATGGGTGTATTTCATAATGAAACTAAAACGAAATCAGTAATTTATTATTTTTTATTCATAAATCTTGACCTCTTTGAATGTACAGTCGACAAATGTAATAGGTATGCACCGCACACTAATAAACAAGATGTGTGCGAGTGTAGGTATTACATTACTTAACTCTTACATCCAAACATAACTTGTTTCTGCACTCACCACACTTGCAAACATTAAAAAGTTCTTCGATTGAATATAACAGCTTTTGCTGTTACAAAGAATTGCTTCTGTTCGAGTGGTAGCTGTTTTATATTTCTTTAGGTCATATTTATGGTTCTAAGTTCAAATCCCAACATAAACAGTTTTCTTAATCTCAACATAAACAAATTTAAGTAAAAACGTATCATAATTATCTATATTAGGCTAATATTATAAAGAGGAAAGATTTGATTATTTGTTTGCGTTGAATAGGCTCCGAAACTACTGAACCGATTTGAAAAATTCTTTCACTGTTGGGAAGCTACACTATTTCCGGATATTTATCCACAAATATTCAATACATATTAGATGATACCACAGACATGTATACCTAGAGTAGATGCCGCATGTTCATACATTTCACGTGTAACAGAAAGGATTTTAAATCCTATTTGAGCGCCGTGTCATTTAGTTGGCGTTTTACTGCTATTGGCAATAGATGTCAACTGAAATAACGAAAAATACCTAATTGTAACGTTTTAAACTGTAGGAATTCTACAAATACAGTTAGCAGAGGTAAAAGAAATATTTCTTTTCATCGTTAAGTAATTTATTTATAAAATTGTGTAGTAATTTATTTTAAAATATTTTTTTTCATATTTATTGCATTTCTACCACGTTTTACAACGAAAAGCACTAACTTACTGTGTACTGCATACTACTCAATACATTGCTGATTTTGGTAGCAAAATTTATACGGCTTGTTTACTGGAACACGCAATGAAAGTAAAACAATCGTTACTATAAATCGTCGCTTAGCTTCGTAGTACGGTGAATATTGTCGTGTTTCTGTAAAATATAGCATATAGTGTTGTTCATTTACTCGGTGTGGTCTCGATGTTAATCGATTTTGAAAACCAATGAATAATAATATTTACATAGAGACAGTAATAGTACAACAATATTTACAATATTAATGTTTCTGTATAGTGATTTTATTCATGATAACATTATAATTAAAGGTTTTCAAGCGACCCCAATGTTAAAGCAAAATGAATTATAGCGACGTATATGTTATAGCGAAGTATATGTTCTATTCATTTCAATGATGACTGTTTTACGGATTCGAAAAAGAAACGAAGGCTGATTTTAAGCGCAATACCGAATATTGATGTACTATTTTTTTATTTTGAATATTTAATTAGAAAAAAATATTCGTTTAACTTTAGGTAAGTTTAAATGTGTCCTTATGATGTTTTGATTTTCATAAAAGAAATGTTTATAAATATTTTTTTAATTTTCGTTTATTTAATTTCTTGAAAGCAAATAATAAACAATCATAATATTTATGATCTCTTTATTTATCTTTACATTTTTGAAGCTTGTGTTTATAATTAACAAATAATCAAGTTAAATAAAACAAAACTATTTATTCGGTCATATTCAAGCACTATACTATATTATTATGTACAACCAACCAAAGGCATTTTTTATGTTTTACATATTCTACGCCTACAAACGATCATACGATTTTCTATTTACCTAATTATTATCGGTAATCGATTTTGAGAATCATTAATCGTTGTCGAGAATCGGTAACGAATCAGTTTCGAATTGATATCGCTAGGATGGGGAATTTCAGCACTAAATATTCTTGTGACAGCACAATGTGTCAAAAAAAAGTGACACGCTTGGTTTTCATACAATTCGAGGTACATGCGTCGTCTATTCTTGATATATGTCTGTGGATGATACAGATATTCGGCAAGCGTGGATTGTTTGAATCAATACTACCCTCTTAATGATATCCTCTATGATATTTGTTAGTGGCGCAGCATACATTATTATCTTATTATAATGCTACTGATCACTCTATTCCTTAAGCTGGAAACAAACTATCGGACGCGGCTGAAGGACGCGGCTGACAGCCGCAACTTATAGGTATCTAGGTAATGAATACACACTGAGCTGTACAAACTGTCGGAGGTAAGTCGTGGACGTAACCTTGGGCCGACCTTGAGCTTTCGGACGTCCGACAGAAATCTGGCACGCTGGATGTTTTTGTCAGCCGAAAACGTCCGCGGATGGTAATGATAGTATGCACGGGGTGCGGGAGTCGGGACACGTCCACGCGCCAGAAGGACGCAGACTCATTTTCAAATAAAGTTTACCGACGTTCATCTCGTAATAAATGAGGATACAAAGTATGGAATTCACCAGACTCTGTCCTTTCTTTATTTATGTCATGGACCCAAACGCCTCTTTTTATTTTCTTTGGGTGGACAACATAAAGCAGCCGCCACTAATTCGAGAAAATCGTCGTCACATTCACTACTCGACATGTTTCTTCATAGACAGTTCTTTGTGGAATAGGGTTGGAACGCGTCCGCAAGCCACGTCTCAAAAGACTGTGCACACATAACAGTCGCGGGTGTCAGCCACGTCCGTCAGTCGCCGATAATTTGTTTTCAGCTTTACGCCTTGCAAACGTTTTGTAGTCTTTGGTTTCAACCCATTAATGGCCCAATACGAGGACGGGTCTCTCCCCTTGAGGAGGCCTAGAGCATGCTTCAGCACGCTACTCCAGTGCGGATTGGTGGAAATATAGTCTTTATTTCCCTTTAATTTATAAGATTATGTCTGAGTAAATAATTTATTGGATGTTACATAAAACCACATCAAAAAAATAACGGTCGCGCCAGGATTTGAACTTGTGGACAACTGTTTCTTGCTGTATTCATACCGCCTCGCAATCCACTTAACTACAGGCGCTCTTGGTACAGTAGCTAAAAATGTATATGAATGAAATGTTATATTTTAGAATTGTGTATACGTGTGAGTGTAGAAACGAGTTATTCTCATACAAGCCCATGTTCATCTTGTAAAACATTCGTCAGCATGCACACATGTTGTTTAAGTGTTGGTGCATACTTATCAAGTTTGTCGACTGTACAATTTGATAATAGTTTTATTCTTTTATATAATATTCAGAAATTATATGATACGTTATATTATTATCACTCGATATTTTAATATTAACCAAAAACACCTCCATTGCGTTTTTTTAAACTTATTTTAAGTATAATTTCTTGCACAAAATAGTATGTACAAAGCAGACTTAATAAACTATTTTAATCTTATTACTAACACTCGTACAAAATTTTTTTCGCGACATTTTGTGACACGTTTAGCAGATAGGTATAATAATAAAAAAACATTCAATCTTTTAGAAATTATTAATTCTAAATAGAATCGTTGCTTGTACCTATATAAATTTTCTTTTTAATATATCCCTGCTGATAAGTAAGAATTTTAATGTCAACATGTCAAAATAAGTCACGCCCATAGACAACACCATGCCGCAATTAATAGGGCAATATTTTCGCGCCTTTCCATACACATTTTTGCACGTCTCCTAACGCAGAGTGTTGAGGTAGTGCTCTACTCCCAACGTGTCCACAGAGTACGTAAACACTAACGTGTCAAATTCAAGCAAGTTCTCGACGTGAATTGCTTTTATTTTTTATTTAAGAAAAGTTTAATCGATTCATATATCTTTGTACAATTTACAATTTTAAACGCGGTTTATCAGCAAGGATAACAATCAATTCCATAAAAAAAGTCACATACTACTTTATATTTTACAACTAGGTAGTAGATATCGTTTAGTTAGTCTTAAACAACAGGTTTTAAAACTATTTACAAAGTCCTATGTAGATAGATAGGTACAATACAAGATGCTGCTCATAATAATTAATAAGTATACCTACACATACAATGTAGATAAAATACTTTTAAGTTACTCAAAAGTTATTAGTAATAAAATAACTTATTACAAATAAATGTAAATTAATGCGATCACCTCAATGATTTCCAATAGACTACTATCATTTATTACACAGATAAATGAGCTGTATACATATGTAGTTGAATCAAATCAAGTCAATACCTCATAAAATCCACGCAAGTACCATCAAAATCACATTTTGGAAAATATTGTAATTATATTAAGGCTCCGTGCCGCGATATCAACAATTTCGGTCAATTTTAATCACTGTTTGTGTGAACAGGATAAAGAGATTAAGCTTTGTTTTTTGTAACTATAAGAGTCTAATTCTTGTTCTTGCTGATAGCGCAGACGAATTTAACATATTATTTATAATAATGGCAAATCACCACTATTTAAAACCCTTCTTTTCCGAAAAGTAACGAGCAAGTGATTTTTGTCTTCGTTTTACAACGAAAATACAAAATATTCCAAACATTAAAAAATATAAATAACATGAATATACGATCTATTATTAAGTAGCCTAGCCAGTTTTTTAAATTCCTATCCAAATATAGCAGAAAAATTTTTTGAAATAACGTAATTTCGTTCGAAGTAAGTATTTTTTTTCTATTAATTAGAAACATTTTAAGGAAATTTTAAAAAATACACATTAATCTTAAGTTAATCCTTTAATAGAATCAAAATTTTATTTTATGAAAAAATAATGATTTCGTTTGTTAATAATAGTTGCAAACTGAACTATATTATGGACCGCATTAAATATATTAAACCAGTACCCGCCGAGGCTATCAACGCGTGAGGACGTATTACTTTTTTTCCCGCGACGCTCGCGTGTTTTACGTAAAAATTTACACAAATTGTACGCCGACTATCACATTTTGATCCAATTATTAAATTAATTATTTTTTATTTTAATAACACCATGCATCATCATGTTTCTATGTATTACAAAATTGGCTGTTCAAAGGGGGGTGGGGTAGTTATAGTAGTTCATATAGTTAGGAAGAAGATGAATTTACTGAATTCAGCGAACATACCCGAGTGGGGTATCAAATGAAAGGGTTTGATTTGTGTAGTACTAAATTGACTGTTTAAGGGGGGGGGGGGGGGGGATTACCATCCATAAATTACGTCACACAAATTTCATGACATTTTGACCCCTCCCCCATCGATATCACCACTAGTGTGACGTCACATATTATAAATTTTACTCCTAGAAATTATTAAATTAAGTTCCATTTTTGTTTTTCAACTTAGTAATTCACTTAGTAGTACTTCAAGTGTTTCAACTTACATTTTGAAGTGAAAACTTCTTTAGTACGGGGGTGATTTGAAATTCGATGAAACGAAACTGTCCAGTAAAAAGAGACAGACACATAAATTCTAAAGTGAGATAGGAAGCATTGTACAGGAGAGGGGGAGGGGAGTTGAGTTGAATTGGCGCCGCTGTGGCAAGGTTGCGCTCCAAAAATACCGCCCCGGGTCCCGATGGTGTTTCGGGTCGAGAGCTGGTTTCCGCCCTAGACCCCGCAGAGTCCCTGGAGTAGCGACTAAGGGGACTCCTGAATGCCTGTCTCGAGCAGGGAAAATTTCCTAAGGCGTGGAAAACAGGACGAAAATTGGTCGTGCAAATCCAGCAAACAATTAATAATAATTACCGACGTACGTCAAGCCTATTCATGACTTTTGCATCGTGCATCGTGCATTGCCTTGGCGGGACGTACAGCATGATTGGGCGTGTATAAAAGGTTTAAGCTCTGAGTCTGAATAACCTGCTTATGTTTTGCGGCGCAAAACTGAATGACCTGCTTGCTTATGCACGGTATTTATGGGTACGCAGACGATTGCACAGTGGTAGAGAGATACCTACCAAGTCTCAGGGCCAGTCAGGACGAAATTCAGTCTCAAAGAGAGGCCATAGTGGCTCGTGTGAATCTCACACTTCGGGCTGTGTCCGAGTGGGGCGAAGCCAATCTTGTGAGATTCAACGCCGCTAAAACGCAGACGTGTCTATTTACCGCCAAGAGGAGACCGCTTACCTTGGCTCCTACTTTTCGGAATATGCCCTTGGATTATACCGACTGCCTTCAGTTGTTAGGGGTAGAGATATCCTCGAAACACAACTTTGGGCGGTTCATTGAGACCAAGGCTAAGACTGCTGCAAGGAAACTTGGTGTCCTTGCAAAGGTGCGGCGGTACTTCACACCGAGGCAATTTTTAACCTTGTATAAAGCTCAGGTTCGGCCGTTTGTGGAGTACTGTTCGCATATTTGGGCAGGTGCAGCCACATGTCACCTTTCTGCCTTGGACTCGATGGAGAGGCGTGCGAAGAGGCTCATTGGTGACCCAAATTTGGTTCAGACCAATCTGCAAAGCCTCGAGCACAGGCGTAGAGTAGCCAGCCTCTCGGTTTTCTACAGGGCACATTTCGGAGAGTGTGCACAGGAATTGTTTGATTTAATTCCCCCATCTCCATTTCTCCATCGAACGTCACGACGCACGGCGGGGATCCATCCTTTTGTTGTGAACATCCCGCCGGTAAGGACGAGGCAGTTTGCCTCGTCATTTATTATACGCATCGCCAAAGACTGGAATAAATTGCCTTCATCGGCGTTCCCGCCTGCCTATGATGTGGATGTCTTCAAGAAAAGAGTGAATAGGCTTTTACTAAGTTAGTGTGCTTACCACCTTGGACCACATCTTCACTTAGGGAACATACCAAAACCACGTGCCTTATTTAGGGGGGGAGGGGGGGTCTTCAAAACACCACGATTGGTCACAGAGAGGAGGGGGGGGCTTAGGTTTTTGTCACGTAGTCAATATTTTAGCAACCATTGCGCCACAAGTCGTCAAATATAAGCAAAATTATTATTTTTGCAAAAAAGTATTGAAAATCGTATTTATCATTTACCACGTGAAAACTAGGGGGAGGGGGGGTCTTCTCATATACTACGAATGGTCACGAAGGGGGGGGGGGAGGGGGGTAAAAAGTTGGAAAAAATGGGTTACGTGGTTTTGGTATGTTCCCTTACCATCAGGTGGGATTGTGGTCAAGCATTAACTTATTTGTGTAAAAAAAATCAACAAATTAAACCTTATGACCATATAGGTAGGGTTGAAATTTTTTTAAGTATAAAACTTAAATTAAAAATTTAAAAAACCCCAACTCAAAAAAGAACAAAAAGTCTGAATATGTAAAAAGTCATAAAATAAATTTTCAAAAAGTCATAAATAACATGAATATTACAAATGTACTAGCTGACCCGGCAAACTCTGTACTGCCTAACAACTCACCCCTCTCGAGGTCTCCCTCGAGCCCCATCTCCCTTCTCTTTCCCCTCTCCCTCTCTCTCGACTGTCAGTTATGAAATAAAAAAGTTAGATATGTCGCTGATGGTTACATTAGAAAGATAATATTATGGTCGTTAAGTTTTCAAAGAAATCAGACCTCATACTACAGCTATGAAACAGACAAATTTCTGAACGCACCTATAAATATCTGACAACCAAATGACAATTTGACAAAAGATATCAAATGTTTCACAGCTAGGAACAATTTGTTTGTTTTTAGTATTTTTCATTACTTATTATTCATATTTTTCTCCGTTTACACCTTCCCTGAAGTTTCACAAATAGGTTTGATTTAGGTACATTATGTCAGTCAGTCAGTGCTAAAATTTACGACTTTTTGATCTTCATATCTTTATAACCGTTTGAGCTAGCTTCATGAAATTTGGGCTTCTATATGTCCTTATGGATGTAATTAAACACACGTAGTTTTATGTTGTTATAGAGTATATATGTTTTTGTTAAAAAGGTTTTGAGTTATAGAAGGGTCAAAAGTGGCACAAAGTGGTTCATGTAATATTACACTCGGCGCTGGCTAGCCAGTTCCTTTGCTTGAACTTGGCTTGACACGCTGCCGCGTGTCTAGGTTTATTGTATGATTTTTTTACTTTTTACCTAATCAGACTTTTTTTGTTTTTTGGAGTCCGGGTTTTTTAAATTTAAGTTTATATAATACGCCAATTTAAAAGGTTATGAATATGACAACATATTCAGTCCCAGAGCTCACAAAAAATTTTTATGGCCTAAAATTTTAATTGCATTTTCAAAAACATTTTTTATGAAATCAAGACTCGTTTGATTTTCGGGTAGGTACCAATGAAACATGTTAAATTTGTCTGTACACTCTAAGTTTATCGCAAACATAAATAAAATCTCTGAAGGAAAACACTGAATAACCTAAATATGTACCTAGTGTGTGTTTATCTAAAACTTTTTCATTTTGATTGTAATAAATATACTAAATTAATATAGGTACAAAAACATTCTAGACTTTTATTTCTAAATTGTTCATACTATGCATCCTAAAATTATTATCAACTAAAGGATCAAAATTGTTTAAGCTCGAACTTCAGCCAGGTGTGCGTGAACGATGCACACACACATAGCTTCGCAATGAATATGACATAACTCTGTCAAATAAATTTTCGGCACGGCCTCTTAAGTACTTATAAAATAACACAACATACATGTAGTGTATTTTTTGAGTTTATCAGAAATAAATTCATCAATTTTTATTAGTTTGTGTATAAGGTTCCTTGCATAGACTTTGCTGCTAATCAAAGAGTAATAAAGATGAAAATTATAATAATCAAATTATTGAAATCGAATAAAAAATAAAACATAATATGTTTTTCAGCTTCAAAAAAATTAGGTAATAGCTGCATTGGCCGCTTAACTAATCATGAATCCATATTCATGTCATGTACAAAATACAAAAATACTTCCTTCTGACTGTGATTCCATAAATCAGCACAACTTGTTTTAAAATGGAAAACACAACATATTGGAACCAGTTTAATCTTACAACTAAGTATATAATTATCCTTTAAATTCATAAACTGAAACTACAGTCATACTAGCAACATTAGAGGAACTTAATTATCTGTGCTAACCCAGATCTTGCAAATCTTATTAAGTATACAAATGGTGACTATTTTAAGCCTAAGGTTTCAATACAAAAAATTAACACTTTATTTTTTTTATTGCAGGCGTTCAGAAAAGTTATTAACAATCTAATTGACGTGTAATCTTTAATATTTCTGGACTTTATGTATTGAAACGCCAATAATTAAGTTACAGGGAAAAACTAAATTGTTTCATTTATTACCATTTTTGTTCTTACATACTCGTACAACTTAACGGGGCCATGTAAAACAAACTAAATGGAATGGTCTTGGTTATAAAACCTATATTACGTCACTATTTCGTAAAATGCTGTGATAGTCACGTTAAGCATTAAATTAATGAAATAAACTATAGCCTTTGTTTACAAACTAACCTATTATAACATAGCTTATAACCTATTATAACTGACCTGTCTCATCTTCTTCATCCTCTTTCATCTTATCAATCTTATCATTCTCATCTCATCCTATACATAATACATTTTCCTGAATAAAAAGATTCTCACTGAATACTATTATAAACTGGAAATTATATTATTTTAAACAATTATGTTTAAAATACTCATTAGAGTACATTGCAACATTTGTGGCCATATAAAAAAAATCTTCTCTTAAATTTAATTAAAACAAAATGTTAATTTTCACTTTTCCGTAAAATAACAAATCAGACTTTCGACAATGTATTCACAGGCCCTACATGAATTGAGACAAAGATTGCTATGAATCTCCTTATTTAATAGCACTCACTAGCGTCCTTATAACCTGTATCTCAAAATCACATGAGGTGTAATAGTAAGCTTATTTAAGAATTTGGTAAAGGTTTTAAGGGCCCAAGGCTCAAAAGTCCATCCGCTCCAAGGGCTTGCAAACTAGTTGTTAACCCATTTTGAACATTGTGCACTGATATCACCGGGATCCCAAAGCATCCACTCGCCTGTTCCCTATTGGCTAACGGAATAAAACTGTATATACCTAAATTGCTCAAACGCTTCAAGTTATCCTCTTGGGACAAGTCGACGACAGGCAACCCTAGCTCTCTATTCGGTCCTGTCACATTATGAAACACTCTCTTATGATGCTGCAATTGTAACGATTTCGGATATGACGCTGGACATTCGTCGCACTTGAAAATAGGTATTTTACTTTGGGGATGAGCGTTACTCATATGCACCGTCAACGAATTATAGTTCATGAACATTTTCTTGCAAATCTTACACGCTAACATTCCACCACCTACCTTCGCCTCAGGAATTGAGAAGTTACTAGACTTCGACGTATGTTTGATACTCATTCCAGCTCCAAGGTTCGGGATGTGTGGTATCGGCCGCTCCGGTGTTGGAGACCGACTTTTGGCTTTCTGTTTCACGCTAATCCCACGGGAAGCTAAAACGTTGGCCATAGCGTTGGCTTCCTTATTCACGGTTTTCTTAGTTATAGAGATTTGTCCGCCAAGATTCAGTTTATCTTTTGCACCTTGGACACTTTGAATCATGGGTAAGCCTTCTCTTTGCTTCTGCATTGCCATCACTTGACAATCCTCATTGTCATGTTTACCCGGTAACAGCATATCGGGCCGTCTCTTCTGACCAGGCGCACCTGCTAATCCACCTGGCCTTTTCATCGGCATTCGAGGCCCCGTCTTTCCTGCTCCTCGTACCTGGCCATGGACTTGTATTCCCGGTCTGATCGTCGGTCTCTGACCCCTCACACCAGGCATGCGCGGTCTAGGTCCCGACATACTTGCACCCGCAGCCATTCTTATAGGCGTCATTGGCATCGGTCCCCCTACAGGCTGTCCAGGCGCCTGCATTTGTCCCGAACCCATTTCGAGAGATGAGGAACCCGAGGGACTTTGCCCAGGGCCAGTCAATATCTGCCCAGGAGGGAATGTTTGCACATTTTGTATTCTAACACCACTACTTGTAGGTGGCTTCATAGTACCCCCTGGACTTGAAGCTGGATTATAGGGATGGTTGGGCGACGATCCTGGAGGTCCCATTTGTCCAGGCTGCTGGCCCATCATACCCATAGATGATTGACCATAAACTGATTGCTGCATACTTTGAAGTGGCGAAGCACTGGAATATGGGGAAGATGCACTTGAATACGTATTTGGAGAAACAACATTGGGATAACCAGCTTTTGACATTGGAGTTGGAAACTGTCCATAGCCTGGCGCCATGAAATTTGATCCTTGCATGTTTGGATATGGGCCTGGCACTTGTCCGGCGGCACCATACATGTTATTTGATGTCTGTGGGTAGCCTGGATGCATATTTTGACCCTGACCATAAGCGTTATACTGCTGCGGGGGAACCATTACGCCACCAGCTCCAGGATATGCTTGAATATTAATCATAACATTCTGTTGATGAGTGAAGCCTGGACCTGCACTATTTATTGTTGAAAGCTTCCCCACTTGTTCTGCTAATTGCTTTACTGGCAAAAGACTTGAGAGAATACTTGAAGATGACGAATATGGAAGAAGTGTTGAACTTGGTGCTACAAGACTTTTGGAATGGCCAGTTACCCTTCTATGATCTTCTAATAAAGATATATCGGTAAATCTTGTGTTACAAATGTCACACGTGTGTTGAGGCCCCAATGTATCTAATGATATATATTCACTAGCGTCAGATAATGAAGACATGCTTTCCTTCTTTGTTGCTGATGATAGAAGACTTTCAAAAATTTCATCTGCACTTTTTTCCAACATATCAATCGGTGGCTTGGAATCTGGAGCGTTCCAGTTAAAATTATGCTGTTTTTCTGTGGACGTTGATAATCTCGAGGATAGAGTAGGAGCAGAAATGTAACTGGGTTTTGGTGCAGAATACGACGATGACGTAGAGTAAGACGGAGGTGGCGCTAAAGATGTTTCAGTTTTCGGAATTACAGGTTTAACATCAGGAGCAGGAGTAGCAGATACGACACAACAGTCATCGTCTTCATCATTAGAATCACCATTTATTTCGATAATTGTCACTCCGGTATCTTCAGTCTTAGTAACGGGAAGGAGAGAAGCTTGAGGCGTGGCAGATGTGGTAGACGTAGGTAAAGTACTTTGACTGTAACCTGATTGTGAATTGCTTGGTGGTCCATCAGGGTCAGCTTTAACTCTTGCAATAATAGGTGTTGATAAAACATCATTCATTGGGGGCGAAGCTCTTTCAGATTTAATTGCACCCGAGAATAACGGGATTGTTGTTGATTCTCCAGTTCTTCCATCTTCTACTTCTTGTTTTACTATCACATTAGTCGCATTGGATTCACGTGATTCACTTCGTTCTGGGGTAGACGGGGTTGTCATAGATTCTCTACGGGATGTAGAGGTTGATATAGATTCTGCTTGCGGTGTAGAATCTCTGCGTGGCGTTAATTCTCTGCCAGTCGTTAAACCACTTCTTACTTGCACAGACTCATTCATATCCCTTGGGAAATCTGTTTGAACCATAGGCTGATTAGGCCCTCTTTTTGGAGTCTGTTTAATTGCCGGCCTTCCCAGAGGCTTCTTTTGAAGGGTGTCTTTAATTGCTGATGTTGCCTGTACTACTTTCTTGTTAGATGAGCTTTGTGGTTCTGTTTTCGGAGTAACTACTTTTCTTTGGATTACATTGCGATTAAAATTGGAAACTTTAACATTGGTTTTAGTCGCTTCCTGCTCTTCATCACTTTCGGATATTTTGGGTTTTTTAGGAATATGTTCTGTGTCTACTTCTGCGTCTTCATCTTCCTCTTCTTCTATCCCTTCATTATCGCCTTCAGAACCCAGTTTATCTCCGTTCTTATGATCTTCCATAGATTCATCCTCCTCTTTAACCTCTTCATTTCCACTGCCTTCATCTTCATCATCGGACGCCTTAAAATCTTTGAGACCATTAATAACTTTAAACGAATTACTATTATTTCCATCTGATTTCAGCTTTAATTTAATACCACCAAGCTTACCTAATTTTTGCATAACGCTGTCAGTCTTTGCGTCTGAATCGGGTTCCTTTTTTATTGGTGTGGTATTTTTCTTTATTGTAAATCCTAAGCCACTTAGTTTGCTCAATGCATCAGAAGAATTTGTTTTAGAATCAGTATCACTTGTTTTTTTCAGTGAAATACCAGTTTTTTTAAGAATTTGGGAAATATCTATCTTTTGGGGCATTTTCTGCGCCTTTTCTTTTGCTGTTTGCGGAATCTCCTCATCATCAGACCAATTATCATCTCCAGAATGTGCCGTGTCTTCGTCGTCTGAAGGCAGCTTGTGAACTACCACTGAGGGCAAAGACACGTGTTGTATCAAATGGTTTTCCAATTCTTCCCAGTCGTCAAAGTCTATGTCACAAGTATTACACCGATACTCCTCTTTAGGTTTTTTGATAAGGGCTCCGCTTGACTGAAGTCTTTTTAGTATGCTAGCAACATTATTATTAAAAGGAGCTTGATTGGTAACTCTGGGTTTTACATCAGGTTTTGTGCTTTCATCTAATTCTTCATCAGAAAAATTATGATTCCCTTTTGTATTCCCTTGTTGATCGTCTACTGAATCTTGATCTTCGTAATCTAGAAAAGAAAAAAGAAAAATAAGTTAATTTTTAAATATACATTTTTTTTACAACAACAACAATCCCTATCAAATATTTTTGAATTAGATTTATACACAAGTAGTAATTAGATGTCAAAAATTTTTGTAACATCTATGAAGACCTCATTCCACCTCATATTGACTGATCGTCATATTGACATAGTGACTAAATTAAAGCATGAAAATGCCACATAAAGCTTCCATCAGGTAACCATTAAGTATGACAGGCCTAACAAACATTTAAAATCGACAAAAAAGTAGAAAAACACTGGTCAAAAAACCTAATAAAACAGAAATACATGAGGGCGCGCGAATTATTTAAGCTGTTGCATCTTAATTTATTTTACGATGAAATGTGATCGATTTGAATAATTATTACCTAAACCATTATTTATTATTGTAAACTGACCGGGTAACACCGGATACGTGTCATGGCGGCGGTGGCTAAGATCATTCGTTGAACGACACCGGTCGCATAAGCGTGTGCAAACCTATCGGCTCATATCTCTACAATCTTTTATTATTTTGTGTTGTATTGTGTTAATTCTAATAATATAATTTGTAATATTATACAATATCTCTGTGATATTTAAAAGAAAATACCTAACTACCTATACTGTAAAATTTGTGACAGAACCAAAGTTGTCGGACACACTGTCAATGGATGAATCACAACGTTTTGAGCCTGGGCGATCCGACATCAGAGGTGGAAAAAGAACTCGAATGCCTCGAATGGTGAGAAAATTTGGAGTCAGATCTGTCAGATTTGGAGAGAGAATCTGTTGGAAAATGGGTTATTCCTATTTGTCCCCACCTAGGTTTTCCCCACTGGTGGGAACTAATGGGAACAAAATCCTTCCATAAATGAAGAAGTTGAAGTTGTTGATGGAAACTAGTTCAGATGACATTTAAAATAAATTGGAATGAAAAGGAGAATGCCCATACTCTCAAAAAAATTATTGTGTCACAGTGACTTTTGGACAAAAAATTAAATTAAAATATTTCAAGCATATACCCTATTTCCTAAAAAAATCCTCTTTGGGAATAATTTTCTGATATTAATAAGTAACTTAACTTCCGTTTTACAAAAGAAAACCATTGGGTCATTTATGTTTGGATAAGGGCCAATCAGAAATCTTTTAAGATCCTTCAGGCCAATAGGTTGTATTGATTCCGTTATGATTATGATACCCTTTTATTTCTTTAATCTGAGTATGATACAATAAACTATATGACGTAAGGGGACTGTCAAATGAGAAAGAAAATTATTATAATCAGCCAGGAGTAATAGTGTTCTGTGATTATAATACATTACAAACTACATGGCGTTTTGGGACTGTCAAATGAATTTTAAACTTAAAAGATTGACATTATATACGCAATCAACTTTAATACGCCGGCATATACCTATACTCCATATTACTGTGAGTTTACTATAACCTAAATTCAAAGTAATTTTGTTGAAAATCTCGTATTTCCTACTATTAACATTGACTAAAGTGTATGTCTAATTTATTAAGATAACATAATCAAATAAAGGTATTTTTATCAGGACACAAAAATGTTAAAGTCAGTACATTTCTCCATACTAAATGGGCATTCTCCTTTTGCAATGAGAAACAAACCGATAGTAAGCGCGAATAAGTGAGAGCCGCAGAGTTTTGCAAAGAGAGTCGATGTGTAAAGTGCAAGTTGTATTGTGCGCTCGCAGTTAGAATAAACCTAGCCACCAAACATGTGGACCTTCCGTCGGATCTTCACCTCACTTGAGATATCGATATTCAATTATGGTGGAAGTGTACGGTGGAACAGAGTATCTACGCTACTATTTGAACACACAACACGAGGGCGTGTTGATTTTGTCAGATATGGCCGTGGCAGTAATAGCATGCAAGACACCAAACCACATCAACAAACCAAACAAAAAAAAATTGCAAGATTTGTCTTGGAGGGACAATTAATACAGCTGGTACTTGTAAAAAGTAAAAAACTTTTCACTTGGATCGCAAGAATCCGCATTTCTGGTTTTTCAAATGACTACCTTGATATGATGATAATACATACAAACAGTGGACGGCGAGCATGTAAAATAAGGATTCAAATACACAAGATCGGAATAATGTCATTAAGGTTCGATATGTAAGGAACGGAAATTAAGATAACGATTCGGTATGGCATATTTTTATTTCATTATCTTTATTTGTACGCTTTTGTAGTCAAAACATCTGACAAAATAATGAACGTTAAGATTTTGTAAATTCGATTTTTTGTAAAAATATTGTGTTTCGAAAACCTTGAAGTAGCAAGGTTTCCTGAAAATAAAATTAACCAGAAAGAACTGTTCAAAGTGGTGGTTTGCGTAAACTGCAAATCGTTTCGATTTATTTTTGCTTCATTCAAGGAAATGTTATTAAGGCATTGTACAGTAAGATATTTCACAGTAATTGTGATTAACTTGCGCCAAGAAACTAATTGAATATCAGTGCAAGTGTATTATTTTGTAATATCAGAAGCGTTCTGTAAATGTAAAATCAGGACTTTCGTTTTCAAACTTTTTGTTATTTAATTTGCAGTCTGCCCTCAGATTAGAAAAATAACAATTAGACATTTCCTGTTTTTGTCGTTGTTTTTTTTTTGTGTTTCAGATAAAATGCAACCTGTGAATATCTAAACGGTGACGTGAAATTACATCAATAAGAGATAACGAAGACTGGCGCGACGACAACTACCTGCATTCAATTTTGTTGACACTGACAGGAGCGCATCGCGGCTCCTTGTACCGTGGCTTACGATGAGCATTATCGGTCATTGGATGGCGACATGATATAACAGGTGATCTGTATTGATTCTTTTGTGGCTCATTTTGATTATTGCTCACTAACAGTAATTATTCCTTGTCAAGTTTTGGTGATGTCACATTTGACATTTGATGGCTATTTGTTGAATTGAATGCTGGCCTGGAAATGCCAACAAATACTAAGTCAGAATGTACCGATGACGGCAGTAGTAAGTATTACATACTCTGTGCATATTTATCATCCTTAACTTTTCAACTTATTGACACCGACAAGTTTGACACTGCCGAGCCTATGTGGCACTGACGAGCCTGTGTGGCTTTGACTAGTCTGTGCGGCCTTGACTAGCCTGTGCGGCCTTGACTAGCCTGTACAGTTTTGACTAGCCTGTATGACACTGGCTTTGACTGGCCTGCGTGGCATTAACCAGCCTGTGTGACAAAAATTAACAGTTTATTTGTGAGACCAGTCCTGGATTTGTCAATAGGCCGTATATGCTACGGCCTAGGGGCGGCAGATTTCAGAAAATTATATTATAGATGATTTTGCTATTAAAAAGTGTCGTACAAAATTGGAAATCCCGTTTTTTACGCACTTTTTAGTGACTTATTTAGTGCCTGCCTTCCTTATTATGAATGGAAAATTATTTATTATTTTAGAAAGGTACATGGGGCGGCAGAAATAAATTGGCCTACAGTCATAAAAAATATAAATCCGGCACTGTGTGAGACAATGCTCGTTCATTTCATTAGTACCTCAATGTTTACAATTCAAATGAAACAATGAACAATTCAAAGTTTAAAATGTATTGCGTAACTTAAGAAGTATAATTTTTACAGTTCTTGGTCAGGGTGACCGAACGCATTACGGTGTGAATGAAGATATGTCGTTTGTTGACAGATGTAAGGGGTGAAGAGATTGCACACGAACGTGTGACATGCAGGACGGCCGTAACGGCGCGCGAATTATTTAAGCTGTTGCATCTAAATTTATTTTACGAAGAAATGTACTACTTGAATAATTATTACCTAAATGATTATTATTGTAAATTGAGTGGGTAACACCGGATAGAGTTGCACCTGTCATGGAGAGGTGCACAGTGGTTCGAGCTCCATACAACGGCGGTCATAATTCCTTAACTTTGTGAATGGAGGTTTGTTTTTATGAAAAATGGTTTTGAATTGTTAATAAAATTATATTTACTTAATTTTATACGAAATTGTAATTTAATTAAATTGTTACATATATACTTTGTTATATAAATACTACATTTAAGGTCAACATAATAAATCTAATATTTGCGTAGATAATATACTTATTTTCTTACGAGATCTAATACACTTAGTTTCCGAAGACTAGTAATAAATGAATCTGAAATAAGTAAAAGTCTGTTCAGTAAGTCAGTATTCGTAAGTTCTCTTGTCATTTTTTGAGTATGATCTCGTTTGTAGACCTTATAATTTTTATAGCTCGATTTAGCTGCCTCTTCGGAAAGTTCCCTGATAGTTATCTATCAGTTTTGACTTTATAGTCAAAGTCAAAATATTTTATTCATATTGGTATCACTAATACACTTGTGCACGTCATTTTTACTACTAAACAATACTGTGCCACTTCCTTACCTTGAATGAGGACTTTGTGGACGGAAGCTGGGAGATTGTACCATGGATATTCCTGAATTAAAATTCGTGCGGTTTCCAGGGCATATTAATGAAACTTTTCTATTATATCCTGAGTGTCCGATGATATAGCACGTAAAATTGTAGAACATCGATCGAAAACTTTTATTTAAACCTGTAATTTCAGCTGAGATTGCAAAATTATTGAAACGCTTTCTTGCTGTATTTCCATCATTCGAATTCCCGCTTCCGCCACTTCGCGGTTTGTCTACTGTTAAACCCATAGATGTAATTAAAAAACAGTTTTTTAATTACATCTATGGTTAAACCTAATCAAAGTCTAAAGTGATTCTGTAATATGAATTAGGTGTAAAAGTTTTAAAGGGGTGAATGTATAGCTCATTTCATCACTATATGATTGCCTTTTTAAAAATACATATTGCTTTTTTCGACATTGTGCATTGCTTACTACGACATACCGCATTAAGGGCCTTATCACACTGACGGTTTCCGAGCGGATTCAAAGCGGGACGGGTGCGCAGCGAATACGCCGCGCCTCAGGGGGTAGGGGAGGAGAGGGGAGGGGAGGGGTAGCGTGAGGGGAAGAGGGAGGGGAGTGTGGAATGGAGGGGGAGTGCGAGGGCTAACGGAAGGGAAGGGGTAGGGGAGAAGAGCAAAAGGGGAGGGGAATGAGAGGGGAGGGGAGTGGGAGGGATTGACGGGGGAGGGGAGGGGAGCGAAAGGGGGGGAAGTCTCCTTCCCCCTCTCGGGGGAGTGGGCAGGCTAACGGGGGGAAGGGAAGGGGAGGTGAGGGGAAGGGGAAGGGAGGAGAGGGGAAGGGGAGGGGAGGAGAGGGGAACGGGAGGGGAGGAAGAGGGACAGGAAGTGGGAGAGGGACCGGGAGCGGGAGAGGTACCAAGAACGGGAGAGGGGGAGGGCACTTTATTTATGTGTTAGAGCACCAAAAAATTTTTTTTAAATTATTGTCTGCCTATCTGTTTCTCTGTCCGGGCATCACGTGAAAACCCTTACACTGATTTCGACGGAAATTAGTTAAGTTGTTCCTTATACTTTGGGTCATGTTTAAGAAAACTTTTCTTCCCGAAAAAAATTAAAAGTTTTCCCCGGAAACAAGATGAAACTTTGTATGAAATTTTTTAAATATCAAATATTTGCCTTAAATTTGCATAAATTCCTCCTTTAATTGATGGAATGCATGTTTTCGAGATTTTCAAAATTTTTCATGAAAAAGAAAAAAGCAAATTATACAATGTTAGATAATGTTGTATACTTTTCAAAACCCGCTCCCGCCCGGAGGAATGATTTGTTATTGTATCGTAGGTTTTAGTATATAAATTCCTAAATATAAGTAGTTCGATATAAATTAATCTGTTTTTAAATTTTCTTCCGTAAGGGGTACAAATATGGTAAGCATAATTTCCGCGAGCGAAGCTGCGCACAACACAGCTAGTTATTTATACATATTATTACTGGTACTGTTTATCCTTCTGTGAAGTCTGCCTAGCTAGCCTCTTGTTTGACTTGGCCATCAAATGAAACAATCAATTGTTTGAGCCATTAAATGTTGGCCATCAAATGTTTGAGTTGGCCATCGTGTTCCGGCTGGTTGCTTGATAGCCATGTCTTTCTCTCTTCTTTCTTATTCGGCAACACATCGGTTACATGCCTTTGATGCTACTGATGACCATAGGTGACCATGGCCAAGTAAAAACATAAGTCAGTAACATCACAAATATCGAAGAAAGCACACTTCATGGAGTCCCTATTTTTCGCTGAAGTAAGATCAGAGAAATATTTCCTTTGATTTGAGTTGAGTATTCTTTTTCTTGCCGGGGACTTAGCTCCCCGAAAATCCTCTGCCGGTCCTTTTTACCTCCACACTTTTTGTGTAGTACTTCTATCAAATCCCGCACAAAATTTTGTTTAGTTACGAGTACAAACACAAATGTTGTCTGAATTATTCATAGAAGACAATTTCAAGTGTTAAATCACAAAAAGGTGGTATGCTACCCTACCAACCTAGTTCATTCACATCAACATGTTTTTGCGTTATAATATGAAAACACTGCTGTAAATTATTGGCAGAAAATGTCAGAATATCAATTTATAATAAAAAAAACATTGTAATAGAAATTTATTTTTCACTTGAGATGCGGTTCTGAGTGATATAATTTCATATATGTCTTGGATTATGAGATCTTTACAAGAAAACCTTGATACTCAATGACAACTAATGGAAAGACGACCCGTCTCAAATTATCTACTCATATGATAGATAAATCAGTTTACTAATATGAGTAGTAATAATAATAAATTGTATCCGGAAGCACTTTAGAACAGGGAATGACGCCAATTTCGATGAATTTTTTTTGGGGGGTGGAGGGGGAGTGTACAACACGTTTTTGAATACCGCAATCTACGGAAACTTTTAGTTTTCGAGAAAAAAAATTTTGAAAAAAAAAATATCAAGATAATTTATCAAGCTATTTCGTGGCTATTTCATTGTTTATTAATCATACGTTTATAAAGGATTCGCTCCTGATTACAACGATACCACTCGCAACTCTCAGCGATGCACCATTTCCGAGAAAATGGAAAATAACTTTTCTAACCTCAGTACTAAAATATTGATAATTAAACGCCAGAAATGACAAAAAGGTACATTAAACTGTTTGTATCGGTCACAAATATGTGACTTATCCTTCTTTCGATTTCAGTTGTTTTTTCATGGCGAGGGGCTTCGCCTTAGATGTCGACGGAACCCCGCTTAGCGGGGTTCCTATTTTTCTCTTAAATAAAATCAGACAACCATAACCTAACCTATCCTTCTTTTGGTTTGAGTTCAGTTGTTTTTTCATGGCGAGGGGCTTCACCATATATGTCGACGGAACCGCTAAGCGGGGTTTCTTTTTCTCCTAAATAAAATCAGACAACCATAACCTAACCTATCCTTCTTTCGATTTGAGTTCAGTTGTTTTTTCATGGCGAGGGGCTTTGCCATAGATGTCGACGGAACCCCGCTTCGCGGGGTTCCTATTTTTCTCCTAAATAAAATCAGACAACCATAACCTAACCTATCCTTCTTTCGATTTGAGTTCAGTTGTTTTTTCCTGAGGCAAGCTTTAGTGACCTCGCTTTAGTGACCTCGCTTTAGTGACCTGATGTCTGGGAATCAAAATAATTTGACTTTAATAATAGTTGTTGTATTCAACGAAAGTTCTCAAGCGCGATCACAATGATGTTCTCAAATGCGAGTATTAATAATAGACAATAAATGAATGATGAAATTATTTGACATATTTGACGACTGTCATGGCCGATTTATGACAACTACTGTTAGAAATTAAAGCTAAATTGACAGATAACCCTTTGAATTGACATGACATTCAAGATGGCTGTTGCATTTTGACGTATTAAGTCATAAATGTAAGCAAATAATTCGGAATAATTTGATATTTTAAAAATTCATATCTCTTAAACTATTAATTTCCGTAAAGTGAAACTTTGATAATCGACATTTAATAATATAATCTACCGAAAAAAAAATTTGAACCAATTTTTCAACATTCCCTGTTCTAAAGCTGAACCAACTAATTAGAACATCAACAATTTAATTTGGTATTATGAATGAAGTGCGATGTTAACATTGAAGGCTTTTAAAACATTTTAGATGCTCGGATGATTAAATAAAAATAACAAAATAAAACGAACCTGATGCATCATTTGCAGAAGCAGTTGAATATTCAGGCTCAACCTTTGTTTCCATGATAAACCTGCAAACAATTCAGAGCCTCTTATAAATTTTGAATAAGGCTGCTTTGACCCAAAAACAAATTAAAGATACCATGAAATTAATCTTTGTAGAAAGCCCATGACTTATCAACCACTTTCAAATTAAAAAAAAATATGTCTCACAGTATTTCCCATTTTTGTGAAGCCAATCCTATCTGCAACTATAAACTACTTTAAAACAAATAGAAGCTTCCTTGTCAATGTTTGTTTATAAATAAATACTATCAGTGGCTTGTTTATGTACATATTTATGTAGGTACTCGTCAATAAATAGTTTAAATATTAAAAGGAAACGGGCAAAAACGGACAGTACCTACACTAGTTGGATATTATTGTATCTACGGTACATACATTAACAAAAGATAACATAATGAGACAAGAAATTGGACAAGTGATAGATTTGTTTAGATATTATTTTGAAAAGAAATTTGGTACTTTAAAAGTTGGTTAAGAAGGTATAAGGATAGTTTAAGCACAACATTTCAGAACACAATACAACCCACCAAATTAACCAAAACAAAGCCATAACATTAATTGCCATGCTACAAATCAAATTTTAATTACTCACTTTCATCGTCCAATTTATACGGGAAAGCGTAGATATTGTCCTAATGAACAATATTTTCTTTTCATTTGAATATATATTTTCACGTTGTTTATTTCGCTGTCTCCGTAAGAATTAAAAATAGCGTGACCATAAACAAAATAAACACTGATTGTATACAACTTGTTATTTCACTCCACATATACACAAAACAACTATCGATAGTTATAAAGCAGATAATTAGTTGTATTCACAAAAAAACTTATTTTCCGCGTAACTTCTGTCATTCACTTAATTTCTTTCACCTGCATGAAAATACAAAATGGCCGGCCAAATAAATCTGGCAGAACGCCGACTAATCGGACGAACCGCAATGTTCACATCGATGGATCCGATTACGATTACGAATACGTTCTTTAAACCGGTATTGTAGTCATTATTAAAAAGAGTACAGTTTTAATTAAATTATGCGAGATAAGTCCGTAATTAGAATAATAATAACGTTTGAGTACTCGAAACTCGACGTCTCACCGAAGCGCGAACACCAGTGACGACGAGTCGAGTCAGTCGAGTCACGAAACTCATGAAGCCCGACCCGACCCGAAGCGGTCGTTTCGATCCGACGTAGCGTAGGTAGCTAGGTATCTAGGCAGGCCGGTCGTACAAAAACTCTGTTCCGTTCACTCCCAGGGAGGCAAAAGCAGAACAGACGCGGATGCCAATGCCAGTATGGCGCCGTGCCAGTATTGGCCGCCTGGCAAATTCCTAGGTAGTGCTGTGATAGCTGTCTCTTTCTTATCTATAGCATTATAGTATCAGCCTCTCGTTTCAGTCGGTCGAGTAATGACGCCATTTGTAGCGTAAGCCGACCACAAACATTTATTATAGGAACGGGTCGGATCCAACCTTTGTAATCTATAATACGACTTGACCTCGCTCGCTCGCTCGCTAGCTCGAGTTGGCCGCAAAACTCAGACTGTAAGCAGAGTAATAATAATAATACTCACTAGTTTACGTCTTTGACGACTTGAGCCGAGCGACCGGGCGCATGATTCGTGTCACGATATTATTATTGTCACGGTGTCACGTAATTGCATAAATTAATTATTAATAAAGGTATTGAATCGTAAATTATGACATGAGTGGTATTATCGTTCCTACCTTCATAATATTCGATTTTAAACTGAACTAGAATATAATTCTAAATTAAATTAAAATGTTATATCTTCCACGTTAAGTAGGTACCTATATTACAGGAGCAAAATAAGAATATTATGTAGGTATATTTAGTACCTACCAGTATTTTAAAAAATGTTTTTAAGAAGTTTATGTTCGTTTTATATTTATTTTGTCTGCTCATCAGTTTTTTTGTCGGTTTTTCTGTTTGACGGGTTGTCTGATGGACGGATTGTCTGTTTGACGGACTTTTAGTTTAGAGGATAGTCTGATGGCCGGAATTTTCTGTTCGAAGGATTGTCTGTTCAACAGAGGGTCTGATGACCTGAATTTTCTATTTGACGGATTATCTGTTAAACGGATTGTGTCTTACAGATTGTCTGATGGATGGATTGTCTGTTTAACGGATTGTCTGTTTTACGGATTATCAGATGGCTGAATTGTCTAATGGACGGATTGTCTGTTTTACGGTTTGTCTGAAGGATGGATTGTCTGTTTTTCGGATTGTCTGATGGCCGGATTGTCTGTTTTAACCTTTAACTACACGCTTTATTTAAGGTAACGTTCGATTACTCGCGGGGTCTAGAAGTATCCCCATTAATGTTTTGCATGTATTTTCAATGTTTTTAAAAATAACTTAAATTTCAATTCAAATTACAAGAAAATACATAATAATGTTTGTGAAAAGTATTTAATATCTGTAAAACAATCAGTGTTTAGATATAAGATTTTTTTTTCAAAATATCATCTCATACATAAAACTTTTCCAAAGGCACTTAACTAATTTAGTGAAATTTAACAAAACAGTCAACTTCTGACAAAATTATCATCATTTTCTAATAATATAGGAACCAAAGGCATGTAATTAGAAGAAAAATAAACAACAATCATAATTATAACAAAATTGATAATGCCTCAACATTTCTGCAGTAATTTGCAAATTATTCTTTGGATTGGCATGGTCAATGCTGGTAATTCTGTATCAGAGTCACTAAAATCTTGAAGAATTTGTGCTATGGCGTGATCTTACAGTTGGCGACCAAACTTAATTAATTTGAAAATATTCCATCACGGGCGGGGTCTACAGGTATCCCCACATAGGTAAAATACGTACCTACCTTAGCTGAAGAGCGACTTACGTACACTCTTCGAGAGCCTCTGCAGAGTCTTGAGATTAGCCGAAAGCACATTTTTTTTTTATAACTTATAAATTAATACTTGACTACAATCCCACCTGATGGTAAGTGGCGATGAAGTCGTTGGTGGTAAGACGCATTAACATGATCTTAGCTTGTCAATATGAAAAAATACAGTTAGAAAATAGCGCGTGGGGTCTCGTCAGACCCCGCTCGTGAAGTTAAAGGTTAAGAATTGTATGTTTTAAGGATTGTCTGTTTAACGGATTGTCTATTTGACAGATTGTCTGATGGACAGATTATCTATTTAACGGATTGTCTATTTTACGGATTGTCCGATGGACGGATTGTCTGATTTACCAATTGTCTGTTTTACCAATTGTCTGTTTTACCAATTGCCTGTTTTACCAATTGTCTGTTTGTCTAACAATGGAGAATCGTGGTTGAGTATATCTCTAAGTCTCGTGCTCGTGCTCAGTAATGGGCCGTTAATGGAAAGCCATCAATAAAAAACTATTTTTCGAAAAAATTAAAATCTTTTTTTTTTATTTTATTTATTCACAACCTTATCTATAGATAACATTCTTTGTTTGATGAAAAGATATAAATTACATATAAATTTATAATTAGACAAAATAGACAAACACATTATGACGCAGTTTTATATTTGCTTAACATAAAATTTATTACGTACTAAACTAGCACAAGAGGCCACTCTGATACTAACTATTAATAATACCGACTTAAAACGTAGCTTGTTCATAATTTATTCATATTGCTTTGTTTGTGGCTTGTGGCTATAGCACAGAATAGCTATAGATTGCGCAGAGCGCGAAGCGTTACGAAAATAAAATATATTGAGCCACAGTCCCGTATTATCGAGCAACGAGCATAATTCTGTCTCCTTTCTTCATGCGGCTGCATGTCGTGTCCATCTCTTTCCCTCTCCCCAGCATTGAAGTCACACTCACATTCTTTATGAACACTATATTTACATAGTGTATATCTGTAAAATACTCGAGTGTGCGTTAGATTGGAAATAGCGAGCGATAGCAGCCAGCAAGGTGAAGCGTAGTTTCAAACTGTGAATAGTTGAATCGTAATTCAATAGGTACAATACAATACGCATGAGAGACATGTTGAATGAGGATGTATTTGTATTGTTTGCTAAAATACATAATTAAATACGAATCATTAAGAAGATTTCTAGCTTTGTTTTATGCAATTTTGAAGATTGCTTGTGTGAATGTGTGGACAATTGGACATTGGTCTGACAATTAGATTAGGCAATAAAATTCATTGACTCGGACAATAAAAACTGAGAATAGGTAATAGAACGGAGAATAATTGAGAATAGACGAAACGGAATTGTTACACATGCATGCTAAATTGGCAGTTGGATTACTAAAGCGCATACTAAATTGGCATTAAGGAGAAACGGAAATGTATGTAAAAGGCCACCAACCCACTTCAACCAACGACTGTAAAATTAGCATATATAAATTTACATGAGCATGCTATGTTGAACTTTTCAACAACGTCCCCAACGATATTTACTTAGGTACATTTTGTTAAAGGTATTATGTGAATTATTGGTCATAGAGCAAGAACACACGACTGCCAATGATTTTCAATGTGTCAATAAAATTATACTTTTGTTTAGTCATGGAGGGTAGAGGGCTAGAGGCACGTTAAAGATATGTAGATACGCGGCAGCGTATCAAGCCATGTTCAAGCTAACAGAACTGGCGAGCAGCTAGTTTTCATTAGTTAGTGTGCATCTGGATTGAGGGCGCACTTTTTTTTCTTGGCAAATTGAAATTTATAGAAGATTTAGTTAAAATTAGTTAAAACTTAATGCAAACACTCATAAATTTCTTAAACGTGAATTAAACATGTTATGGGCAAATGTTATGGACCCTCAGTTCAGATGCCTACAGAAAGTGGCATGGTATAAATCTCAGAAAGTACTACCTCTATATCAATAATTTTTATTCTAGAATTTAGTTAAGAATTGCTTAAAATGATTTATGTAATTCTCAACTGGTTAGAGAGTAACACTTTACACACACAGATTTATCGCAGTTTTACTTGGGCCCTCAATCCAGACGTTTATGAACTAAGGGCCCAGGCGAAACATAGGTTTAAAAGAAGAAATACACAAATCTGAATACCCCCTAGATAACATCGCTATGAATTAGTTAAAAAAGAAAATAGTTTATAAAGAGTAACGGCTGAAAAATAAAACGGATTCGAGTTTTCGGATAACGTCTGATCTGAGGGCCCAACATTTTCGGCTTTATCGACTAGGTGCAACCTCTTAGTTTGAAATAAATTAGCCAAAAAGTTTTTACTAATTTTTAACTAAAATTTTACATACGGATTTTGATTCAAAATGCCATACTTTATAAGAAAATGAACTTTAAAGTTTTAGTAGGGACAAATTTTGTAAGGTAACCATGATTCCAGAATAGGAAGTTCTCTATAAATTTCAATTTGCTACGCCAAGAAAAAAAAAGTGGGCCCTCAATCCAGATGCACACCATTAGTTAGCAACCAACGAACCAAATTTTAGAAAAGTAACATACCTACATCTACCTAGTCTGGCCATAAATACTGTTACATAAAATCTTTTCTTTTTTTCAGCTTTTTAATTATTTTGAATTTGGAACACGTATATTATTTTAAAAACTTCTTTCGATTTCGCGCCATTTCACATACTTTTTCGTGTTCATTATCAAATTACAATATGGAATGGGGTGTTAAAGAAAATAGGATTGCAGTGATTGCCTTGCACAAAGTGGGTATGGAGCCGTCGGTTATATTCCAGACACTTCAAAAGCTTGGTATCAGCCGTATGTTCGTATATCGTACAATCAACAGATACAACAACACTTCGTCTGTCGAAGACCAGAAAAGATCGGGGCGGCCGCGTGCTGTTAGAACTACAAAGGCTGTTAATGCTGTTAAAGCCAGAATTCGTCAAAACCCCATTATGAAGCAAAAAATCTTATCGCGAGAAATGAAGATTCCCGCTAGGACTCTGTCGCGTATTATAAAACAAGACCTGAAGCTCGGTGCTTATCGTCGATATACAGGACATGCCCTAAATCAATCTTTACAATTAAAGAGAGTGGATCGATCAAAACGCCTTCTGTCGCGATACGCAGGTGAAAGGCACAGAAATATCCTCTTTACCGATGAAAAATTTTTAAGCAAAATGATAAAGTGTACGCTCACAGTTCTAAAGTAGCTGCTCAAATGGTCGGGAAGGTACAACGTGGTCATCATCCTGCGTCAGTGATGGTTTGGTGGGGCATGTCTTATCAAGGAGTCACAAAACTGCATTTTTGTGAAAAAGGAGTGAAAACTTCAGCCAAAGTGTATCAAGATACAGTCTTGGATCATGTTGTGAAACCTCTCAGCAATACTCTTTTTAAAAATATACCGTGGACTTTCCAACAGGACTCTGCATCTGGTCACAAGACACGAACTACCCAAGCCTGGCTTGAAACCAATGTTCCGAACTTTATAAGAGCTGAAGACTGGCCCTCATCTAGCCCAGACCTCAACCCTTTAGACTTCAAATTATGGTCAGTTTTAGAGGACATGGCCTGCTCTAAACGACACGGCGACATTGAGTCTCTTAAAAAATCTTTGGAGCAAGCAGTGGCGAAATTTCCCTTGGAAACAGTGCGTAAATTCATAGATTCGTGGCCAAACAGATTAAAGGCCTGTATAAAAGCCAAAGGTGGCCATTTCGAATAGAATATTTTTTTTATTTTTTGCTGAGACTTTAATAAATATGTAGGTATAAATTTTATTAATATTACATTACTTCATTTAAAAAAATTTAAAAAAGCATTTGTAACAGAACTTATGGCTGGACTAATTATACATCAACCTAACAGAGTTAACGAAGATAATTATACAAATATAATATAGCCTACGTAGGTACGTGAAAACTAAACAAGTCAAATGTGGAGCTTGAATTACATGTTCTTGTGACTAGTGTTGTTTAGATCTCAATCCTTTTTTTGAACATGCCTCTCATTTCACATTTATGTTTTTGATGAGATAATATCTTCGTAGATCTAGTTAGGATCTTAGGTTAGGCTAGGTAGGCCTTTGGTGAAATCCGTGTGCAACGATAGCCACATAAAATCAGTCAGAAGAATTGTCCGCTCGTTTGCCACCTATTTCCATAAAATTAAATAAAGTAGTCTATGTCCAGCAGTGGACCTCCAAGGCACAGTATTAATATCTATATAATTATTATACTGTGTCCAAGGGCTGATGGATAGATGGATGAAATAAAGTAGGGCAGACTGGGTTCGGTTGTAACAGGGTACGGTTGTGACAAAGTCGAATACTATAATTATTGTATTTTAAAGTGTATTTACGTAATCTTCGTATTTTAGATATTATAATACGCTGATTCGTTTTTTAAGCGATTTTAAAAAAGGAGGTTCTCAATTCAACTGTATATTTTTATGTTTGTTAGGTACCTCAGAACTTTTGAAGAAGAAAATCATGTCGAATGTCCATGGCACAACCGTACTGGTTGTTGTTGACGGCGCTGCTCTCGAAGTTGTAGGCGAATCCGTTTACCTGGGACAAATGATCCAAATGGGTAAATCCAAATTCGAGAAAGAAGTCACTCGTAGAATCCAACTCGGATGGGCTGCGTTCGGGAAACAACGTTATATTATGTCGTCCAAAACACTACCTCAGTGCCTGAAGTCGAAGGTGTTCGAGCAGTGTCTGTTGCCAGTGATGACATACAGACCCTAGCTAGACATGGTGCTTCACTATTGGCCTAATCCACAAGCTCAGAGTAGCGCAGCGGGCTATGGAGAGGGCTATGCTCGGTATTTCTCTACGCATCAGAAATGATGCAATTCGTAGACGAACTAGACGAAGTGGCAATGGGCTGGCCACATAGTTCTAAGGACCGATAACCGTTGGGGACGTAAGGTCCTCGAATGGCGCCGACGTCTCGGAAAACGGAGTATAACACGCCCCCCGACCAGGCGGAGTGACGACCTGAAGAAGACAGCGGGCATCCGCTGGATTCAGAAGGCTCAGGACCGGTCAGAGTGGCGCAAATTAGGGGAGGCCTATGTCCAGCAGTGGACGTCCAAGGGCTGATGGATGGGATGGATGGAGATACTTCTATAGGCCACATTCGACAGCCGTTTCTTTATTGGACAACACGAAAGAAGCGGCCAACTACAGACTGTTAGTACTGTTGCATAATCGATCACCGATTGCCATAAGCCACTGGGATAATAACTCTTCAACTGACTACGCACATCCTGAACCTTGTCCTTAGCCAAATTATTTTAATTTTTTCTCAGCTTTTATTTCAATTTAAGAATTACGATACACTCAAAGATTGTTTTTCAATAGGACTCGCCTAAAAAATTTACTTTATATACATTTGATATTCGTACGGAATGGCCTAAAATACAAGGCACTTTCGCTCAAGTTTGGTTTAGATGGGAGCCTAACCATATCAGGGTCGTTGGACTTTTGAGTGTAGAGGGGTGAGTAGAAACTGTTTTGAAGTAGGCGTGAAGGGGTACGAACTCTGCGTTGAAGCGCATTCAATTTTCGAAGGCGAATTAAAGGATACGTCGATATTTCAGTGTACAAATACATATCGTAAGTATTAATGTAAAATTCATTATTATAATGACATCAATAACTATAATACTTTTCTGTCAGTTTGTATTCAAGGAGATATAGAGGTGAATTACGAATAAGATAAAACAATCATTATAGATAATGTAAATTTATTTATACTAAGTATCTTATACCTACTTATTAATTAGCTAACTAAAATTACTAAAATATAAATAATATTCAGACCACTGTGAGACCATCAATAAATTTTGGCATAAAATGGAATGTAACTTACAAATTACTAAACAGGTAAATAATGTTTTTCACTATAAATAATATTAACAATTTTTAGGTAAATAACAACCGTTACCATTACGATTTGTGATTAAATTCACAGGGACATAATATAACCCAATATCGTTTTAATTGATTCAAACTTTAAAATTACATTAATGACTATAAACTCACCTCGTAAAATACTCATTATCTCGTCACAAATGACAATTATATCATTTGTCAGTCATTGCCTCGACCGGGAATCCAAGCCGCTATCTTATGTTTGGCAAGCTTTCTCGATAAAAGACTGTCTTAGAATAACACTGTCTAATTTGTACGAATTTTCTACCTATGTATATCACATTACATATATAGTGATTATCAGAAACCACAAGTAGGTATAGAATCAAGTCGTCATACAAATAAATGTAAATCCCAAACGGATCAAAACGTAAGACTTATGACAACTTAAGCTGGCCAATCTGGCCATACACGATCAAGTGTACTTGTCAAGTTTGCAGTTTAATATAGCTACATAATTATATAGCCAGATATCCATACCGTGGCCATACACCGTCAAGTTTACTGGATGTCCGCTGCAAACTTGACAAGACGTATACTTATATATACTTGACAAGTAATACGTATAGATCGTGTATGGCCAGCATTACAAACCCTTCATAAGCATTGAAGTATAATGTACTAAAGTACCAACAGACATCGCAAAAAAATCACACCAGGAAGTTCTATTTTCAAAATCGAGCCTCCGTTCTCTTTTCAAAATCGACTGAATCCACTGAAAACTGTAGCCAATTGGCAACAGTTCATCGCGCAAACATATGATTTGCGGTGTCGGTTCTATACGCTAGTAATAACAGTTCAACCAGTAAATTATGTAGGGGAACGAGAGGGTGTACTAGACCCTGAAACTCGATGTTTCATAACCACTTCAGGAGGAGAATGGCCATTATATAAATTATAAGCCGTAGCATCGTAGTTCAGACGTCGACTTAGGAGCACTCCGTCAAACTCATACATAATTTCCTGTCTTTCAGTTTCTGAAAACTGTCGCAATTTCTTTGCAAGTAGTTTTCCATAGAGATCACATTCATCTTCTTCTTCGTCACTCTGCTGATTGTACTGTTTCAGAACTCGTGCAAACGATTTAAACGCATTCTTCATTTCGCTACTCGCTTCTTCTATCTGTGAGGGGTTGTTAAATCTCCGTTTTTTAAATTTCTGCTTCTTTTCAGTTTCCTTCTCTTCAGAGTGTTCTTCGTCAGACTCTGCGTCTTCTTGCCTAGAAGATGTTGAGGCCTGTGGTCAAAGGTATTGATTAATTTAAAAAATTTAGTTGGCTGAAGGTCAAATATCAGTTTCTCAAAACTACATAAATTTTTCAAGTTATAATAAAAGTAATAAAATACTAAGTTGAGCTGTAAAGGCTTTAAAGTAAGTTAGCGTACCTAACTTCTACTACTTACGAAAAATGTAAGACACGGTGCTGTAAAATAAAGTAATCAATAACACACTATCTTACTTTACATTATTTATTTTGTTTATAACAAACGACGCGATTACTACCCACTAATGATACGATTAAACATTTTATTAATTGCCAATAAGGCGTCCTCTTGCCGCCATATTGGATTTCAAATATCAAACAGTTTTACGTGAAATTTTGAAATTTTCGACTTCAGTAGAAGTGAAATCCAATACAAATATACCTTTTAAAACTTGTAAAAAAATATATATCTTACATATTTTTTTCAGATAACAGTCCAATATAATGCACTCTTAAGTTTTGTAGCCTATCAATCCTAACCTAACCTAACCTAAAAGATATATTTTGCTGATTTATTTATTACTTACTCAACACGTTGTTACTTACATTATCCTCCGCATTAGTCCATGTTTTTGATCCGTATATATCATTTAAAAATGATTCCATCGGTTTGTAAAAAGTCCAAATTGGCGTGTAATCTGAGCCCATTCTTATGGCCTCTAACCTCTTTTTGAAATGAAATCTATAAGCAGTCATAAGCGTTTCTTTTCTTCTTTTTAATTTATCAATAGACATATCCATTGCATCCGACAGACGATTCCATGCGTCATTTACCTAAAACAAAAAAATATTAGTAACAAATCGTAGGAAATTAAATCAGAAAATACAATTTGACATCAAAATAAATGATTACCTTGATTCTGTCTTTATAATTTTTACTTTTCGGATCCCATATATCGGGTTCCTTTTGGTATAATTCCAAAAACTTAAATGTATCTTCATTTGACCACGCCATTTTGTTTTTTATGCGAGCGTGTTACGTACGCGCGCGTCGTTCGACGGTCGGCTGAGAACTGACGTGCGCAGTGTTGCAAAAATGAAATATCAAAAAACGGTAGCTTTGCCAGCTAAAAATCGGGAGAAATCGGGAGATTCTTAATCTGAATAAAGCAAGAGTTAATTTTTATGTTATTATCACAATAATTTTCATTTACAAAAATAATTTATTATTTATTTACATCTTCGCACCATGTTACTAGCTATTTTTGCAAACATGTCTTTATTTATATTAAAATTGTAACAAGTTTAATCATCTTTTTACTCGACTGCGCGACCCAAGGGAGGGTAATATGTTTATCAGTCTATGTATGTTTGTTCCTATGTGGCGTTGTACGTGTTGACCGATTTTGATGATTCTTACGTCAATCCATTCATCTTTATCTACGACAAATTGTCAAAATGTAAGAAAAAAATATATTGACGAACTAAGTGGGATATCGTTTAATAGGTATTCAAAAATGATATTTAGGTTCCCTTCAAAATTTTTCATTTTAAGTAATAGTTTAGCATATAATATAATGATTTAACAAGCTTTCTTGCTAATTTATTAACTGCCTCAGTGAAATGACATTATTGAGAATTTTACCGTCTTTTAATCCTAATAAAGAAGTCAATGAATCCTGACTAAAAGTGTAAAATAATTATCACAAAAAACACGAGTGCGTATAAAATACTAAAAATGAAAAAAACAAACCCAGTAGTAAGCAGTCGGAACCCATTCTTCAACCAATCACATCTTCCCAAAGAGCCCTGTGAAATATAAATGGGTCGCTGCTAAACTACTGGGCTTGTTTTCTCATTTTTATTATATTATTTTATTATGTACGCAGTCGGGTTTTTTGTTTTTTAATTTTTTTTTGTAATAGACCTAATATGACAAACTCAAAATTTTGAATACATATGAACAAATATTTTACAACATGACTGTGTGAGCCATCACCAAAGTTTTATGCTATATATCTACCTACGCTTGCCCAAAATTCTTCTGTATTTTCACTGAGTGACTTAATTTGTTTTGTATTTTGGATTTAGAACATTATTTTCTATTTTTAACTTTAAATATTATATTATTGCTAGAAAATGCAAAAAATCGGGAGAAACGGTCGCTAAATCGGGATATCGGGAGACGACAGCCAAAATCAGTAGATCTCCCGATAAATCGGGAACTTTTGCAACACTGGACGTGCGCAGTATCGACAAAATGGCCACGGTCGGCCACTATTGACAACTGCGCGCCAGGCCAGCCGCCAGACTGGCACGAGACGGCTCGACATTGAGAACAAGGACAAAGACCCGAGATTGCCGACATTGCCGCCACTCTACGTGTATCGTCGTGGGCCATTGTGTACATGCGTTGCGGAATGTATGGCCACGATAAACCAATGTTGTTTACTGTATTTTGCGGCAATTAGACGACGTTCCATAGTTGGTTTTTGCAACGATAATGATGAAGGTAGGTAAGTATGATGAAGGTATTTATAAATGTCTATTTACGAAAAAGTCAATATTTAAAACTATCTGGTGAAATGTTACCCGGTAACTATAGGATATTTATTAAGCTATTACCACGAATTCTTTTTGTAGGTCCGTGGCTATTACATATGTAGTTACCTATTATTTATCTGGTGGTACCTACAATATGTATGTAGCTACACCTACTTTTTATTTATCTAACAACTAGCTGTTGCCCGCAGCTTCGCACGTGGAAATTATGCTTATCCTATTTATTCCCCATTTCATCACATTGGGGGTTGAATTTTAAAAAATCCTTCCTTAGTGGATGCCTGTCATAAGAGGAATACGTCAAATACGTGTGCGAAATTTTAAGTTTCTAGCCCTAAGAGTCTGGCTTTGGCCTGTATGTCGATCATCAGTCAGTTACTTTGCCTTATAGGTATACAATTGTATATAGATAGATAAGATACTTACAGACCTACCTACATAACGAGATAATCTAAAGTAGAAAGGTAGGGTTTACTTTCAAAGATAATAAGTAGGTTAAAAGAATTAATATAATTATGGTACTCAATTAATTTAATTACGTAGTATTGTTATTATTCCTTTATTTATTTCTATACATTAGTTAAGTGGAACGCGTTAAATAGGTAACTACTACGTTAACCTAAGTCAAGATGTCATATCATAAAGTATGGAATATGAAGGATATGTCCGAGATTTTTATTATTATTGAACATAATAATTTTTAATAAATAACGGGAAATCCCCATGCCACTACATTATTTTAACATTCACAGTCAGTCAAAAAATGGCAAATTGTTAACTTTTATATTCAAGTGGGACCATATGACAAGCACCAGCTTTCGACTATAAAAAGAATCATCAAAATCGGTTCACCCAGTCGAAAGTTCTGAGGTAACAAACAAAAAAAGTACAGTTGAATTGAGAACCTCTTCCTTTTTTTGAAGTCGGTTAAAAATAGTCATCTTCGTCGAAAGGAGGCATTATGGTTATAGAACATTATTGGCTAGAAATGGCAGTACTCGAAGTGGGAGCTCCAGATGGCCAAGTATATCGACGGGTGCAAAGTGAAAAGTGTCATCATCAAAGAAGTTATATTGCAGATAACTCTTTTCACTTTGCACCCATCGATATAGAAAATAAAAATGGTTCACACCATGAACCACTTACGTTAGTGGGCATGCCGAGCACGAGTTGGCGTAGCGGCGGACTCGAAATTCGATGGTCGTGGGTTCAATTCCCCGTGTGTAGGCTTTTTTTATTTTTCTCAATTTTTACATTATTAATTATCCAATTATGCAAAGAAGTTAATATTTTATTTATTCATATGCAAAAGGTTTTTAGGCTTTTTTCTTTTTCTCAATTTTTAACCGACTTCAGAAAAAGGAGGAGGTTCTCATTTCGACTGTATTTTTTTGTTTGTTACCTCAGTCCTCAGAACTTCGACTGGGTGAACCGATTTTGACGATTCTTTTTTTAATCGAAAGCTGGTGCTTGTCATCACTGTGGTCCCACTTTTTGAGCGAGATTTGACAATGACATCCATGAGAAAACTCTTAAATTGGCTTGTGTATCTTCTCAAGTATGTGCGCGACAAATGGACGAATAACTTAATATCACGCCAACCGATTTCGATGATTCTTTTTTATTGTTATTGGAAACGATGAACTTCATTTGAAGTCGGTTTTTTTTTGTTAAAATTTTGCATAACTATATTATTAATTTTCCAATTATGCAAAGAAGTTAATAATTTATTCATTTTATTTATTTATTTATTCATATGCAAAAGGTAATAATAGTTTAATGTCCTATATTCCTTCTTTTTACCAAAGATGTTCGATGTTCATAGTATCAGGCTTTCTGCGACAGCTTTTATCTTTTCTAATTTATTTTGTAATCAAAGAACGCAACATCTCATACTTCTCGAACTTCTCGATTATTAAAACTAATCGCGCGCGGTAGTGAACTTCGTAGCTGAACAACGGAAATATTTTTCTATGTAATTTAATTAGCGTAAGCTAGCTACATAACCGTACCGTACCTATAGAAATCATAGCTATCATAAAATTTTTAATTTTGTAAATATTTATTGGTACTTAATAACAAAATGTACAAGAAAGTAAAAACATATAAATTATAAAATTCTTAAAGGTTCGCTGCTATCTTCTCAACACTAAAAGGTTTCCCCCACCCTGTGGGGTAACAGGGAGAAATAAGCTCAGAGGGGGTAAGTCTCTCGTGTTGAGCGTTGGGTAGAGAGATAGGCTTTAAAAAAGGACGACGTTGTCAATTCGTCGGGTATGTTTTTATGTTCACTGATTACTCGATGAAGGCTTTACAATTTGGAAGTGGATTGGAATTTGGATTTGGTACAGGTTTTTAGTTCCATGCTCCAGGTTAGTCTTAGCCCCACATAAGTTAAATCATAGGTCATCTCAGGGTCTCATGATAATTTACCTTGGAGACAAGATATTTATGTACCTCTTCAACAAACGATATTGTTCTCGACAGCATTCACTTTATAGTATCAGTTCATTATTGGCTTTAAGATCTGTATATGTACTCTTTAAATCTACCGTTATACAACAGATAACAGTATTGAACAGATTCCATTCAAGCTTCAGACCGACCAATTCAAAAAGTACTAGTAGGCCAGTGGTCTAAAACATAGTATTTAAAAGATTCATTTCAAAGTATAAAGTTTTTGACATACAACTATTTGATAAATTAACACACTAACATTTTAACCTTGTGTTCCCACTCCAAATGTTCCGAGGTTAAAAAAGAATTACCTTGGAACGCCAACACCACAGAACATTTAATAATTAGATGTTCTGTGGCCAACACGTTCGATGGATGATGGAGTCTACGACGCGTCGACGTAGCTCTGTACAACTGACAGCGGATGAGATGTGCTGATATTCTGAAGGGTCGGTTCGATACAGGCGGTTGGTCTCTGCCGCTGGTGGATAGTTGATTGGGATTGTGGTCAAGCATTAACTTATTTGTGTAAAAAAACATAATTTTCTTATCATCGTGTTCATTTCATTCATTGTTTGTAATTATAATTTGTGTTAGACGGGTTATGTCACTTTGTCTTGAACTTTGTACGGATTTATTGTTAGTCAACATTTCTTAAGTGTGCCTAATAAGGAATAGGTACTTCCTTCTAACATACTCCAAACGTTCGAGATCAAAAAATGTTGGGAACCACTGCTACTGTTACGTTACAATAAAGCTGGCCATACACGAAAGTTAAGTACTTGTCAAGTTTGCAGTTTAACTTGACGCGGCATCCAGTGTGCATGAGATAGCTATATGGCCAAATAGCTACTCGTATACCGTGACCATACACCGTCAAGCATTCTGGATGCCGCTGGAGTTCGCTGCAAACTTGACAAGTATACTTGATCATGTATTGCCAACATTAGGAATGTGGCCAGTGTTGTAACCTAATTGGTAATTAATTAGTGATATGTCGATAAATTGGAATTATTTTAGAAATTTAACATAATTTAATCATAAATGTGAATATTTGTTACTTACCACCAACGTTTTCGTAACTACTAAACCGATTTAAATAAAAAATCCGATTAATATGAGTTGAAATTATTGATCTGATTTTTGGTATGTAGGTAAATTAAATCCTGAAACAACATAGAGGGTACGGGGTAAAGCTAGTATTGATTAAAACATAAGTCTTTAAGCTATATTTTCAAGCACACTAAATATAACTCAATCGATATCAACGAATGCACGCGATAATTATCAAAGACAACACTACTTTGACACTAGTGACAGTAGTGACACTACACTCCGGGCGTTCGAGGCAAGAATTAGCGGATGGCAGGGCCGGGCACGCTCCCGCCCCTCAGCTCAGACCCCGACTGCATTTAGCTCGCGCGCTTACTGTACAAATATTTGTTTATCTCGTGCCGAGAATTATTCCTAGGGCCCCTCGTTTGCAGGGAGGGTCGCTATCGAGTACAGAATAGGTTCTATATCTACCCAGTTATCGACGGGCTACTGGGTGGTGTATCTGTTGTAGGGAAATGATAAGAACCGAGATATTATATCAAGGACTGCTAGTTTTTGAGGCCGGGAGTCAGGGGGTATTAGCCCCCCGCTAGTCGGACTCGGGGGGAGAGGGGGGGGGCTGAAATAAAGTACATGCAACTCAAGTCTAAAGACATCAGTTAGGTCGCTGTTATGTTGTGGACAGTGCCGGCGCAAGGGACACTGGCGCCCCAGGTAAGAATATTGTAGCGCCCACATAAGAAAATCAAAATCGACCTTTTTTTGGTTGAAAATTTTTTTGCTGAACCAATGGGAACGTTTATTAAGAATTTTATTTTTACTTTTTTTTGCTCCTTGCCCCAAATGTGGCACCCCTCCAAAACTGGCGCCCTAGACCGTCGCCCAACCTTACCCTCCCCCCCCCTCCTGACCCCGGCCATGGTTGTGAGACCCTGTGAACCGATTTGCAAGCTCATTCAAACATGATTCCATCATGTCACTAAAGCTCTGGGATTAATTTCATTAAATCTCGATTTTTATCGTTTCCCTACATTGTAGGTAGGACCTACACCGACCGAATGCTCTAATGTGATTGTCCAAACATAGTCTATGGAGTCGAAGCGGTCGCCATGGCCGAAATCGATCTGAGAGATCATCATCAGGGCCTATATTGAAACATAAGCGTGAATATTGAAACAAAAATATATCTGAACCTTCTTTATTCCCTATCTCACCAAGATTTAAATATCCTTGAAATTGGTATCAGTAAATAACAAAACAGCAAAGAAGTCTTATCTATAGCGAAAATATACTTTCAATTTATTCAAGCCTGCCATGTATACAGTATACATACTTATATAGCGCGGGTATAGTGTATAATCTATGGTATAGCGCCCCAACTCACCCAACTCCGCTAAGCCCCCATTCCGCTTGCCCCCTGTCTAAGCCCCTTTTCCTCTTGCCCCCTGTCGGTCCCTCCTTATTGATTCACCTCAGTCAATTACATAAAGCCCCAGAGAGTGTCCCCACTAAATTATTGCTATGAAAGCCCCTAATGACTATCATAATTTTATCAACTTGAAAAAATGTTTATTTTTTCAAATATCCCGTATACTATACCTACTCTCAAATTGTCATTTTTTTACAAAATCGGGAAAACCGCATTCAAATCAGTTGCGCCGGTTTTTGAGATAAACGGGATAACTTTCAATTCTCATTTTTATTTGTAGGTAAGTATCTTGAAAAGTTGTTCTTATCGAAAACAGTTCGCAAAACCATTTTTTATTACATACTTATGCCGGCTCTCAAAACGTAATGGGCTCACAGTCCGGGGTAAATGTGGTAACTTTAACCAAAATTTTAATCCAATGGAAGTTAGAGTTTGCTTGTGAATAAAATAAAAGAATCTGTTTCCGCCCGGGATCGAACCGGGGACCTTGTGCGTGTGAAGCACACGTGATAACCGCTACACTACGGAAACCACATTTACAATGGTCTAATTAAAGAATAATATGTAGGTATCTACGTGTTATGGGTATAAAGTTAATGCAACATTAGTCCTAGAAATTCATACCGAATAATTTTCATAAATAGCCGTTTGTATGTTCAATAAATAACAATGTAGAAGTTGTTAAAAAAGCTATCAATACAATCATACAGTGCTAAAATTAACGAGATGGTTTTTAATAATTTGGATTTGTCAAGTTTCATGGGGGTCAAATTCATGAAATCGATTTTTCAAGGCTTAATTTTTCAGAAACATTCGTTAATAGTAAAACTATACTATATCTAGCGAATGATGTTAAAATATAACTAATTGATAATTCACGCCATTTTCAAAATATGGCTGAAGACTTTGCTACTTTAAAATATAAATGCTGAATACATAAAAAAGGACTATAATCATTACTAATATTATGGTTCTTATTCTCTTAACTTTCACTTACCCTCGCTCTTAGCTCCACCCAAGCTTCTTAGTTCCACCGCTATCACAGACACCACAGTATAGAATATAGATATTATCATAAACTTTACCATGCTGCTCCTGAAGCGGTTAGATATTATAGGATTTGCAAGTACCTAGCCAGGCGCGAAACCTATTTATTGTTTATTGATAATATGATTTTCAGTCGGTATGAAATGACTTGTTCTTATGAATGAATTATAAAATATGTTGTTTGCACGAATGTACCTCTTCGTAAAATATAAAAAGTAGGTTATAAACAGAGCAGTTGAGCTGTGAATAAGAAATAAAAATATTTATTTATGTTTACAGCAACTTTAACTTTCTTTCATGTACACTCATTAGTGTAGTTTTAATCATTCAGAAGGTACGAGTAGGTATCGATAAACAGAAAAAATACTTTAATTTATTTTATTATAGTAAAAATATTTACAAAAATAACTGAAAATAACTGTTTCATTATCAACATTAAATGACAAACAAAACCACTCAGAATCGTTTAATGACATATTCGAGGGTAGTTACATCACTAAACAATATTATTAAAAGATCTAGGTACGATCAAACACACAAGGTTCCAAACGGAACTGTCTTATGGTCGTAGCGTACATATCAACTCGGAAAGGGATCGTCACCGGATCGCCTCGCCGTCAACCTAACGTAAGCGCGTTACCAACCGACCAACAGCTCCAAATCGACTCGGCTACGGCTAGGCATCGCCGCGCTTACGGCTCGAATGACAGCAGTTCGCCGACGCAGCGACGAGGAAACGGAAAGTCGAAGGATAGCGTACGGTGAGACGTAAGCGCGGGTATGGCAAGTCGTCCACGCACCGTACCGCGGTTCGTGAGCTTGTCTCGAGGCGAGGCGATTACGTTACGAATCCGATAAGTGTGCTTTACAGTAGGGAGTTTCATACAAAGAATACTGACATGCAAGAGTTGATACGTTTATTTACGTTTATATACGTTCGTTTACAAAATAATACATATCGAATACCCTTATACACTACCTTGCCTCAACACATTTACAATAATGAACTATTCATAACCACAGAATATCTAATAGATGTTATCACTATCATCTAATAGATGTTATCAGCGTGCTCTAATTATCACAGAACATCATTCTATCTACGCTGAGAAAACAGCGTAGACTACTTTGGATATTTTAGTTTTTGATTTTTTCGATACAGCATTGTCGCGAGGTGGTTAAAAAAATGTACTGGGTGAGTACCTATGGTAGAGAACTTTAATAACTTGTCTGTTATATGCGGATTTTAAAAAGGTACAATACAGGCAAGTAGAACACTTTGAAAGGGAAAATTTTCACGGTCAAAGGGGTGAATTTGAATCAAAAGTTATTTTATTGATGTCAAACATCTATAGGCGAGGGGTAAACCTGATTTTTGGCGCGGTGAGTGGCGACATTTCGCCGAACTATATTATTATGGTAGGGCAATATGAAAAAAAAATATAATAATACAATGTGGGTAATCATAAATAAACTTAGTTTGATAGGCTGTAGCATACAGTAGGACAAAACTGTCGTCATTTTCTGGAGACAATTCGTAATATTGTATTTTTTCATCATGCCATATTTAGTTCATAATCTGTACTTTTATGCCTATTAGTTGTATTTATAAAATAATTTCGGTTTCACATCTGCCAGCCGCCCCATGACGGCTCACATTTTTTTGTTTAGGTACTGTTATGGCCTGAACATTTTAAATGATTTTTGCTTACAGTTGCGTTCCGTTAAACTAATGATCTAATGAATATTTAAAATAATGATTATTTGGTGATTTTTCAACCATTCAAAGAAATTCAAAATTACTTGAAAAATATTATTTAATAAATACTGCTATTATTTACTGTTGTTTTAATACTAGATGCCATAGAAGCCGTTGGGTATTTAAGCCACATACAAAAAATAACGTTTCTGATATTTATTTTTTGCACATATTACATTTTTTACGATTCAAATCTCTAAGTCGACTTTGAGTAAGAATAGACTGAATCTTATCACGGGCTAATAAACTTTCCTCTACGGATAATTGCTTTAATTGACTAGCGACATATTCTCCATATATCCTAAATTCATCATCACAAGTATTTTGTGATTCGGTTTCTTCAGTATCAGGTATCACCGTCTCCGAGAACTCAGTTTTAATAACACTTCTACTTGGTATCGCGTGATGTGACGCGGGAATCAATGGATCAACATATTGATTCGAATCCTCAATCTCATCCTCAAGATAGTCAACAATCATCGTATCCTGAAACAAATAGCAATGTGTAAGTAACCGATAAAACAGAAATAGGAATCCTATTAATATTATAAATGTGAAAGTTTGTGAAGACGTTTGGATGTTGTTCCTCAATCACGATTCACGCCACAACTACATAACCGATTTGGAATGGAGATAGCCTATATACTCTGGATTAAAACATAGGCTACTTTCTATCAGAATAGTTCAGGGTTCCTGCGGGATTAGTAAAAAATTGATATCCAAGCGCGCGAAGCCACGGGCATCATCTTATATCTAATATTATGTATCCTAATTCCTAATCCATCATTCTACATAAAGGTGCACTTTATTTTTATGTGGTACTTAAAATTTCGCACACGTATTCCTCTTATGACGTAGGCATCCACTAAGAAATGATTTTTCTAAATTCAAGAAGAAGATGAAGAAAAAAAAAGAAAGTACTGGCTCTCAAGCCCCCCAAGCCTCCAAGCTGGCTTTTGTTTGGCTGACTCAAGAAAGAGGCTGGTGACTAACCAGGCGGACCCCACGGAGAAATAATAATGGTATTAATGAACTATTAAAATTATGATTGCCAATATAATCCCTCCAAGGGGCCTAGCACAGGTGTTCCAGATTCAGTGTCTAAAATACCTGGTTTCTTTTAGATGTCTCAGTTTCTATTTCTTCCGCCTCGAACAAACTAGATTCCTCAATGTCAATGTTTCCTGGAGAATCCCTTACTTTTATCTGTTTCTGAAATATATAAAAAGAATTTTAATGCTTTTGGACTAGATTTAATCAAATCATAGCAACTATAATTAATCATGTCACAGTTTATAAACTTGTGAATTCGTATCGCCTAACAATCAATGAATGTAGTGTTACATCATTACATTAAATTTCCTCTCCCTCTCCCTCTCCTGTCCCTCTTCTTCTCCTGTCAATCTATTCACAAAAGTCTACTCCACAAAATAATTCTACTGACCAAAGATCGTGGGTCAACTTTAATAGTTTACGCTCGGCGGTGATGAATCAGTCAGTGAATGAGGACAACTTAATTTATAAGTATAAGCCGCGCCATTAATAAAACGAATCTAAAATGGCGGAAATTATCATTCCCCCTCACTCACACGTTATGCCCTCTATACGACCCCAGCGACCGTCCAATGTGAGCCCAAGGTATTTGAGATACCAACCCACCTGGACGTCAACGTCACTTACACAAATCAACGAGCTAGGTGGTTCCATTCGCCTGGGAAGACTGTGGAACCACAGCGCCTCCGTTTTGTGTGGCGCTACCTTAAGGCACAGTCCGTGAATTTTGGCAACAACACAAGCCACTCCAGATGGCGAGCCTTGCCGTCCTCTCGAAAGTCTCCCCTTCGGCCAGTACCATCGTATCATTTGCTTAGCAAACGATACTGACCCGAGGTGGGAGTCTGATACACAGAACCGCATCATACGCGAGATTCTACAGAAGAGGCCCCATCACGGAACCTTGTAGAACCCCACAGTTGACAGACCTCCGGTGTAATAATCCATCCATATATTGTATAGATCTGTCGTACAGGTACGCCCCGACTGTAATTCGCAAGTAGAAAAGCACATTGTGATACATCAATGCCTTTCTGATTGCCTCCCAGGGCAGGGAGTTAAAGGCGTTGATAATAATCAAGGCTCACTGCCAAGTCAAATGTGGGGCTTGAATAACATGTTCTTGTATTAAAATTTTAGGATTTTCTACACAGAACTTGGCACACATTTAGATCTCAATTCTCAATTATTTTAGTTTTTTTTTTAACTTGGCTCTCATTTCATATTTATGTTTTTCATGAGATTATTTAAAATTATTACAAATTATTCAATGTACTTCTTACTTGACGTTGTCTGCTTATCCTTTTTCCTTTTCTCCACTCATTTCTTTTTTTTTCTGCTTCAGCTTGTGTCATTTCTGCAATTTTTTTCTTTCTTGATCTAATTCTTGCCAAATTCTTTCTTCGCTGTTCTTCATACTTCTCAGGATTTTCATTTTTTAACTTCTCTCTATACCTACGCATCTTTTCTTTTCCTGTCAGTGGCATATTTCTAAAAAAAAAATTATTCTAATCCGGTATATTAGAAAATACCAATATTTTTTTAATCATAATATCTACACCTACAGTAAAACAGACATAATAGTATTTATGTATTTTTATGTATTATAATATATAATATTATACTATTATGTCGTCTGTGGTAAAACATAAAAAACTAGTGTCCATAAATCTTAGCAGTTGCTTAAGCAATTTTTAAAGTTGTAATCTAACCCTCAGTTTTAGGTATACTATGTAAACTGAGCTTTATGCTGTCGTTTTTGTTACTTTTTCGATCAAACTATTAGCACGGTCAAATTAGCCCAAAAAACCAGCCAAGTGTGTTTCAGGCCACGCGTAGAGTTCCGAAGGTATGACTATATAGAGTATTCATTAACTACTTAAGCTAACCTAGCCGTGATAGTTTCCCTTCTAAATTCATCATATAAAATATATCCTATTTTTGTGAATAATTTCACTAGTCCATCTCCAACCGTTTAGCTGGCAGGGGGGGACACTTGACTATAAGCAAAATTGATACTTTAATTTCGTAAAAGGGCCCCTGAATTGAAAAACGGTTTTAGCGGATCCATAATATTTTTAAAGACCTTTTCAACGATACCAGACACTATGCCATAGTGACTATGGAGTAGGTACCTACGCAACGATAAAAAAAATTAATACCCATGTTGTTTACAATTTAACGGAAAAAAAAGATTGTCTCATGTTTATTTAATGTCTCAAGAATCCCATGTTTAAACGTTTAAAAATAGATAAAGTATTTAAAGACTGAATAACGAATGTAATATGCGTGTTTAGATCTACTTCTAAAATATTACGTACGAATGTCTTTAAATCACAGTAAATCACTTTTCATTACTTAATTAATAATTTTGAAGAAAATATAATAAAATGTGTTAATTCAATATAACAATATCATATAACATTTTTTACCACCCGAAAAAAATTAGATAACATTTTGAAAAACCGTATCAAAATAATTATGTCCTATTTTGTTAAAATTTAATTTTTTTTAAATAAGTGTGGACACCTTCCTACAATTATGAAGGACAACTTCAATCCGGCTTGTGATTGGTCGAATTCCGTTATGAAGTCATCGATCTTCAGGTACCTCTATGAAGTCATGTATCCAGTTAGAGCAATATATCCATGAGCCTTGGGGTTACTCTGTGGTAGCGTTGACATAACCACAGAGTACTTAAACACTACGTTTGACATAACGGCGGACGTGACAGACAGACGAATTGTGGTCACAGTGTACATTTGTTATTGTGGTGGCTCAATATTGTAATAGATTTCTTTCTTTCCATAATTTGTAATTGAAATATTAAGTAAGGTTAGCGTTATTAATCTTATAAACATTAATTCTATTTTTGATTCATAAAAATGTTACCATAACTGTAGTAACAAAACCGAATAACATATGCGTTATGCTTACCTTAAAAAATATATTAGCAGTTCAGTTTCTCACTAAGGTAACCTATATACAGTTATCCAGCATAAAAGCATGTATTTTTTTAAATAAGTAATTAATTGCGCTAGTACAAGCCTGACTATGAATTTCTCAGTCTCACCGGTCACCGGTAATAACACTCACTAGCCACGAAATGACAGGTATGTATGATACGCATGATATGACATTAATGACATTTGAATTTTGATATGACACCTGCGGCTGCAGCATTAGGAGCACCTGACGCACAATTTTGAAGATGGCTGATCTTTGGACTATAATTGTTGCCTTATTTGGGAAACCAAAAAAGCATTTTTTAAAGAAATTTACGTAACCGGTAACAAACCTGACTTGTCCAGAAGTAACCAACTTCGGGGACACTAATTGTTTTTAAGTTTTAAATAAAATAACGAGGATTTATAAAGTTTATTATTTTAAATCAAATTGCCTTGGTATTGTATAGAATATCGTATTACGCCGATTGCCGGTAACATCTCCATGTCAATCGACAAACGGACGGACAGGTAGACGGATGGACGGACATGACGAAACTATAAGGGTTCCGATTTTACTGAAGTAAAACTCCTAAAACCCTAAAAAAAACAGCACAAATACTTTAATTTTTTTATTATAATAAAAAATATTTACAAAAATAACCTAATATTAGTTCTGTACTACAGAAAAAATCTTTCATTACTGTAAACCTTATGGGGTTTTTGCTGGGTGAAACCTTTTCCTTGCCCATATTTATTAAGAGTGAAAGTATATTTGTGACTATTCAGTTGAGGCAGGAAATATGATGACCATTGGGATAAAGTTTGAATTCGTGACACCTTGCTACATAGATATAGAACTTCAAGATTTTGCCACGGCGTGGCCTCACATGAGACAGCGCTAGTATACTATACATATATTAAATAGTTATGCAAGAGTTTTTGTAGTGTTACCAGGTTGATGAAATTTCCCATTGCAAGAACAGTCACAGAGTTTTCTTCACAGAACTAGTACTTTTACGCCCCATTTACATACTCGGAGTGTATGTATATGTAACCATGTATTTGTCGGGGAGTCTGAACCTGAACCCCATAAAAAAGGCGCAATTTTAATAGCAATAGCTTTGATTTATTTATTCATACTAGCATACAAACAGTAGGGATGCTAGAATCGGTCATGTCTTGCGACTTTCGGCGCGGAATATGGATTATTATTCTAAGCCGCTCCAAACTGTATAATATATAAAGAATATAGCCCAATAGAGTATTATAAGTAGGTACACCGGTTATTTTATACATAGGTAGATACTGTAATCGATATAATAGAAATTTATCTCTAATAATTCGCTCTGGAACAACATGGTTTAATGTTGCAGAATATTCCAGACCTTAATATTATAAGACTCATGATGATATTTATTTTACGCACCTATTGTGAATATACATTTTTTTTACGCTTCAAATCTTTAAGTCGACTTTGAGTAAGAATAGACTGAATCTTATCACGGGCTAATAAACTTTCCTCTATCGATAATTGCTTTAACTGACTAGCAACATATTCTCCATATATTCTAAATTCATCACCACATTGACATGTATTTTGTGATTGTGTTTCTCCGCCGTCAGGTGTAAAGTCTTCAGTTTTAACAAGACTTCTATTTCGTTTCTGGAGGTGCGATGCGGGAATCAATGGATCAACACATGGATTTGAATCCTCGCCACTCTCATTTTCATCATCATTACTGTCATCAATCGTCGTATTCTGAAACAATACAAAAGTAATTCTACTACGTGACATTTTTTAAAGAGAATGTTTGGTACTTTTTCACGCAGTCTACTAAATGGATTTCCATGAAATGTATCACATTGGTACGAACCATTACCATTTTCTGGAATAGGACATAGGGGTATTTATCATCCCGGAATACGCTGGCCATTTATTAATTACGTCAGGACAATTTTACCCATTTTTGACCCCACTTTCTGCTATATAAGAGCATAATATAAGAAAGAAGAAGAAGGAAATGATTAATTGCACTAAAAAACACAACATTTGACGCATATAATCTAAGATAGTTCTTTTATTATTATTGACAATCCGTGGGACGCAATGGTTACCATGCCAGATATTCTGTGGTTACGTACGTTATGAATTAAGACACGTATTTTTTAAGGACCAAGAAATCACTATTACTATTATTAAGACAATATTATTTCACAAAGTATCATAGTTTCTGTTAAATTGGTCCAATGGATTAGGGATTCGACTATAAGTTATTGTGGTTTACCACCAAAGATTTCATTGCAAACATCAAGTGGGACTGTACTTGAGCATAATTTAATTTCAAAAATACCTGGTTTCTCTTAGATGTGTGACATGTCTGAGTTTCTACTTCCTCCGCCTCAAACAATGTAGATTTTTCAACATCACTGTTTTCTGGAGAATCTTTTACTTTTATCTGTATCTGAAATATAATATATAAAAAATATGTAAATAATTATATTTTGATATTTACTTGATTTACTGGAAATAAACAGTAATTGAAAGAAAGAAAGAAAGAAACATTTAATCCGACATAGGCACTGCAACAATGTTAAAAAACTATTACTTATAAACAACAATTACAAATTGCATTCGGAGTTGCAGCCACCATGCCGGAAAAGGGTCGCACTCATCGAGTATGGCGTAGCAAGCAGCAGGCACTTTCTACGTCCTCCGATTTTCAGTGCGCCCGTCAGTCGCAATTGCAGTTTTTTATTTCTTTCTCAATGTGAGAAGTAAAGATTAAAGTTCCAATACTTTTGCAACCTGTAATGTTTATTCTTGTATGTCGTATTGTGTTAGTGCGTACTCAGCATTTAAAATTTACCTCCATTTCCATTCTTTCATCATTCACGACAGCCCTTTCCTGCGTCTTAGTGGCTTTGGAAGATCCCTCTGCAAGCAAAAAAAAATTTTCTGCCTTTGCACTTAGCGTATTTTTGAAGCGCGTTCGACGAGGCGCGCGGATTTCGCGCGTTTTCAAAAATACGCCGTGTGCAGAGGCTCTGTATGCTTTTCGTTTAAATAGCTAACAAACTATTAAGCGAGCAACCAAATGGTAATAATCGCCCTCTATAGACACCATTGGCATTGCCAGCCAAGAAACCGGTTATTATTATACTAACATGATAATATTTTTACTGCCGCAACTTTGCCTGTATTAGTATCTCCTTACTTATATTCCAACCACATCGCTCCAATAATATTATTTATTGATAATAAAATCCTTGCACGAAACCCTACACTACCAACTAAGAGGAAGGGCAGCTTCTGTCGCCTCTTACGACACTGTCAATCAAAATAGTATTGGGCTTGGGGTCAGTTTATAGATCAGCGATGTTGCGGATGCCGATTTTTTGACATCCGCGGATATGGATGCGAATACGGTACGCATTTTTGAAGTCTCACATCGACGGCTGCGAATCTTAGTTAAGAGTTATTAGTCATGATTAGTTTACCTTTAACTTTGAATCAGCTATTTATTACCTTGCATTTGATACCCATATTGTTAAAAAATGGAGGGTCACCTCTCGTTCCTACTGTAGAGCGTGCTATAGAAATGAATATAAACATATAGGTACGCTTGAAAAAAAGTTTCCTGTAAGCAGTCAGGTAGAATTACCTAAACAATTTAATGAAATTTACCTGCGTCCGCTGATATTTTCTGCGATTGTTTCTCTTTATTTAATCTTTCAAATAACTCAAACTCTTCTGCATGCATCGCTTTTAGGTGATTTTTCAAAGGCGTGGATGTACGGCCCTTGCGAGAGTACATTTTGTAGCAAATTTTACACTGAGCCTTGTTGTGATCATGTTCATCTAGTTTAAAAAAAGTCCAAATCTCACTTCGCACCGGTGGCGACATTTTCATTTAGGTATTTATAAGTCCACATAAACATCCGCATTGATAAATGAGAAATTGCTTTAACATCTGAAAAGCAGCTAACCAAATAGATGCAGAAGTTCCGCAATTGCTAATGTCCGCAAGGTCCCGTCAACGTCAACGTAAAAATGACAATTGACATGGTTATAAGTAGTGTTGCCAGGTCCGATAAAAAAAACAAAATTTTTGAAATTAAATTTAATTTATTGCGTTTCACAAGTAATTATTATATTAATTAAAATATAACAGTAAATTAGAATACTAAATAGCCCGATTTTTTGCTACGATTCTTCTTCTACGAACTTAAAAAAATTGTGATACAAAACTTTTTATAAAAAAACCGAGTTCAAAAAGTAAAAAATAAGCCTTTTTTTATTCGGTGCCAGCCAGCAAGAAAAATTAAATTAGGTATACTTTACAGATATTTTATAGAGATATAGCGCTAGTGATATGATGATGCGGGCTAATTTGAACGCATTTTTGCACTCGAAATAGTGATGTGCATAAATGATTTGTTTTTTAGAATAATAATGGTGTTTGATATCATTATTGATTTATCGAGACATTTAGCATCCCAGACCCCTGAAAATAGGGATGTCCCGCGCAAATCGGGACACCTGGCAACGCTAATCATAACTTAATAAATATTAGATTGTAGCATTTGCAGTTCAACAAACCCAGTAAACAAACCTTATTACTATGATGAACAGTGCGAAAACAAAAAACTAAATTAAACTGAAACTATGTTTAATCTATAAAGGCAATTAATACTTACTTAGTGAAATATTATGGCGACTTAGAAAACCACGTACCCATTGTGGGCCTGGCATTTTGTCTTTGAATAGGTTCGTTCGCTCGTTTTTTTTTAAATAATCGAAAACCATTTTCTGTAAGCCTGCAATTGTCAAACAATCTGAATCCTTGGCAGCCTTCGCCATATCAGCTATATACTTCTCGTCAGACTCCGATACGAATTTCTGTCGTCCAAAAGGTTTAGTATTGAAATTTTTGGCTCTGTTTAATAGGGTCCGCCTTGGAATTCCGAACTTTTTCTGAGCTTCGTACGAAGACAACTTCTTACTCTTCACCAAGTCTACCGCTATATTCAATATATCTTTAGAATATTTCGCATAACTTCGAACCTCGGCTTTTCTTCTTCTTTCATGTTCTTTATCCATGGTAAAATATCAAATCAACAAGTTGGTGCTGATTAACGGTTAACCCTTAAGTACTCTGTGGTTAACCCGATTATTGATTTAAAGTAAACCTATTGGATAAAAATAAAGTGTTTAGGTGCAGAATGTCAGAAAAGCAAAACGACAGATTCACATATTGTCAGGTTTTAATATTTTGTTGCAAATGGTCAGATTTGCAAAAAGACAGATTCTCAAAATGTCAAATTCTCAAAAAGACAGATTCGCATAATGACAGGTATTTGGTTGTATATGGTCAGAAACGCAAAACGATAGATTAGCGAATTTAGGGGCACGGTGCAGCGGTGGCATCGCGTCAATGTCCCCGCCAAGATGACGAAACGTATCATTTTTAAATATTAAGTTTCGGCCTGTACAGAAGACACAATAGTACATAAACTACCTATATTGTTTACGGATTAAAAATTTTCAGGATAAAATGCGTTAAAGCAGACTTAGAACTAGATAAATGTGTGCGTGAAATAATTTGTGGTGAAAGTGCACACACGTCACATGGTGAAGTCAGGTCAACCTGAATAGCTCTATCGGAATTTTCTGCATCGATTGTATACAACGCTCCGACAAGGTCGGACGGACGATGGGGCTCAGCCGCCCCAGAGGCAACAACATCTCGCCTGGCGGAAGATAAAACTACAATTTTCGTTTATTCCTGAAATCCCCACCAGTAAATAAAAACGCACGTAAGAAATTATACTTACCTCGAGTACCTCTCGCTCACACCTACGACGCTGCGCGCGCTAGCAATAGAAGCAATCCATAACAGTGTTGCCAATTTAGCCCCTTCGGGGCTAGATCTAGCCCTTTTTACGGGTTTTCAGCCCCTCAAATAATTTTTTAGCACCTAGGCCAATTTCTAGCCCCAAAATCATTTTCCGCCATCTTGAAAAAAAAGGGATAAATTCAGGTTTTCCACGAACTTTTTGATGCAATCCATCGAAAATACGATAAAACGTAGTGAAAGACATCGAAAAAATTACCATTATTATACTTGTAGAGCGTCTGACGACCTTTTTTTTTCGCCTTCACCTCTGATAATTAAGCAACAGCCCCTATTTTCAATGTATTCGACGAATCTAGCCCTTTTTTAAACTGTGTTTAGCCCGAAAACCTGATACCGAGTTGGCAACACTAATTCATAACAATTCCCCAGCGAATGCTGTGCACCTAGTATCACGCACGTTAATCATGTCGCTTTTTGGCTGTCGGTCGCATCGTAAAAATTTTACTCTCATGTCGTTTTGCGTTTCTGACATTCTGCGCCTAAACCAAATAAACGTATAACTCCGATGAATATCACTTTGAAAAATCTAGCGATAACTAGGTAGGTAATGTAAGTATATTTTGTTTTGGTACTTAACATTGCCCACTTAGATTATACAAAAATGTATTGTATGTACAATTAATAACCAAAATGTAGTAAATTACTATCGCACTGAAAATATTACGGAAGTTTAGTTTACCTTTTATTCCTTTAATCTGAGAGTTTAACTATCAATTAATCATTAACAAAGTAGGTATCAAAACAAAATCAAATCAAACATGGATGGTTTGACATTTATAGTACAGCTGCTCATTTTAGCCCTACACTCCACAGACTAGACTAATAGTTAAAGTTGAATCCATAATTTCATGGAGTATAGAGGTAAAGAGAGCCATCTCTGTTATTAAAAAGTGTCCGTAAAAATGCGTCCAATAGCCATCCGGTATTGAATTCTGAATTTCTGAGTGCCTATAATATAGTGCAAGTATTGCGTGACATAACGGGCAACGTAAATGCGAGGGGACCGAAACAGAGCCATCTAGCGGCAGCGAAAAGAAAAGCTACTGTCGTACTAAATTGCAAGTTTAACTTCTATGGTTTGGTTGGTAATGGTTTGCTACCCCTGACCGAACCACCGAAATGTTAACGACCGTTTAGGTCATAAAGTTTGCGCGGACTATCTTAATTTTTACAATGACATAAAAAAAATCGTAGGAAGAAGAGACCTGTGACTTGCGTATTTATGTACGAAAAATGCCAATATTTTTTTTATCGGGTATACACATGTAATTATCTCAACATACAAAAATTTTAAGTATTAAAATATTTTTGACGTGATAACGTTTATAAAGACGATGAGCCTGAAAGGCATTCACGAAAACCGAGTAACGGCCGCTCACGTCACGGAAGCGCGCGCAGCATTAGAGAGAGAGGCACGCTAGACCGGCCGTCTCTCTCCCACTCAAGCGTAATCGGTCCGCTTGGAAGGCATTCTCGAAAACGTGGTAACGAGCCTGCTCACGTCACGAGCCACAACGCGCGCAAAGTATCGAGAAAGAGATACGCTGAATAATAATAAAACGAAATATAAATCTGTAATTTAATATGTAAAATTGTAATTTTCATTCTATTTCCCGTTCCTAATGTGCGAATTGACAATATTTATATCATAAATTATTCTTCTACGAAATAGACGTTATCACGTAAAACCATTGTCCGTAAACCGACTTTACAGACAACCAATTTTTTTGTTTTATTTGTGGTAGCCAATTTGTTTTTCATTAATTTCAAATACAGCAATCTTAATTTTTAAGTTTGATCACTTGGGATCAAAAACGATCTGAGCCGTGTTTGGTAATAATTAATATTAGTATTAGTCTACTTTGCAACAATCCGTTTTGTGGATTGTTGCAAAGTAGACTAATACTATCTTACAACATACTTGTATGTAGTGTCTTTACATTTCCTTATTTTGCTTATAAGTATCTACTCTCAACATTCATCTTCGAAATAAAAAAGCAATGGATTATTAAGCAAATTTATTTCTTAATAAATAAAATAATTTAATAATTTAAGCACTGAGCGACAAACTTTCTATGTAAAGAGCCTCATATTCCTTGTATGACTTCCCATCAACAGTTCTATTACTTGATATGCAGTTTTTAATCTCATTTTCTTGCCACAGTTGTAAATTCTTCTGCCCAACTTGCAACAACTTGGCGCTTTTCTGTAAACTTTGCAAATTCTCACTTATTTTCTTCTTTATTACATCTATAGCTGCTTCTTCTTGTTCCTTTTTTTCTGTTATATCTAAAAATATAAAGCAGTATAAATTTAAAAATAAAAATCCGTATGCTGTAAAAACAGTAACATGAAAACAAAATAAAAAAAAAATAAATAAAAAAAGGTGTCAAGGGACACCCGGATGGAACGAAGTTCCTTTCGATTTAAGTATTGTTTTACGCGCTCAGCAGTGTGATTCAGCAATATGAAACTAGATGGCGCTGTACAAATTTCTGAATCACGCTGTTGAGATTCTTTGGCCCTAACATAAGTAAAATAGCAAAAAGTGTCGTGACAACTTTTCGCAAGAATTTTTTCCGTCTAGCCCCCTTTCACAACGGGCGATAAGGAACTTCGTTCCAATATAAAATAAAATTGACCTCAATAACACAGAGGCCTGCGTTCATGTACCGTACCAAATATATACCTTTTTGAAATCCTTATGGTGAGCTCTTCAATTTGATACCCATATGGCATTATTCGATTTATTTTTATTTTTTGATACTTCAAACAATGGCAACTAATAATTTAGCAACCTATATATACGTACATACCTATATCAAATCTAAGTTTCCCACATCCCATCTCCTTGGTAGTACTTTCCAACGTTTCCTTAGTTTGTTTATCTGTAATAATCTTCTGGACTTTTCTAGACAGGTTTGTAGAAGGACAGAGCAGCGGAGTGACGTCACTGTCCAGCCATTTCGCATGCATCCTTTGTAAAGAACTTTGCAAAGTTTCAAAAATCCAGATCTTATCACCACTGAAACAAAATAATATTTTCTTATATAAAATACGAAGTTTAAGACGGTGAGTGCACGAACTTACTTTATTTACGTACTCGTATACATATTGTCTCTCACTCTCAGTGGAAAAAAAGCATAAGTCGTCTTACGTTGAATTTTAGTTATTAATATTATTATGATTGGAAAGAGGGACAAAAGCTGCATATGCTTAATTTTTTTCAAATTTTTATCATTAATCTTAACGGTTTTGTGCAAGAAATGTTAATGTAAATTCCTTTGACTGCTTACTGATATTTTAACAGTTTTTTTGCTCTCCTGTAAAACTGCAATTTTCATCTTAAATGAAATGAAATGAAATAATCTTTTATTCATGTAGGACAGGTATCACTGTTACTCTTATGCACGTCATTTTTTTTAATCTACCAGCTTTTCGGAAAGGTGCTTTGTCATGGAGCAGAAGAAAAACCGTAAAGAAACTCCTCAGCACATCTTATGACTTTTTTCCACAGAAGGTGAGATGTGTATACATAGATAAAAAAAATATTACCACCCTAAATGAATTAGGTATTAATACCGATTACAGAAAATTTAATGCATCCAGATTTTCAAACAAACTTTTATTCTTTATTTACATTGAAGTATTATTACTAGCGTATAGAAACGACACCGCGAACACCATGTATGTCCCAATGCATTGGCGCCACGTGGCTTCAATCTTCAATGGATTCCTTCGGTTTTGAAAGGAGAACGGTGGCTTAATTTTGAAAATGGAACCTCCCGGGCGGGACACACATTTTGTTCGAGATGTCTGTTCTATGACATTATATTTCAATGTTTATTTACCCCCTTTAACGTCGCAAAATCGCAAGTTCCTGCGATGCGAATTCGCATCGCATCGCATCGCAGTTTTGTGTGGGAGCCCTTAGCACGTAGAATTAGATCTAGGTATAATATTATTGTCAATTTACCTCTCCATGATCAATTTGCGATTTTTCTCCAGTTCAAATTTCTTTAAATAAATCCGCAACTCATCTATGAACCTTGGATTTGACATATCTGCAAAAATACAAGCGTCAATGCATTCTTGTGTAAATTAATTACAGTGGACCCGCGGTAATCCGGCACCCCCCTGTAATCCGACATGGTCTATTATTTATTACTAAATATTTTTTTTGACAATCTTCGCTAATGCAAGATTGAACAATTTATAAATTGTACTTGCTTACTACGTTGCACCACCACTATTATGCGTATTGTTTTGATTCTGATTGCTTAGTTTGAAATTGACTACATGATGAAGATGGCGGTGCGGTCTAGCGTGTTCATTATTTACTGTTTATTTCCTAATGTAAAGTTATTGCATATTTTTGGAAGTTCTATAGCATTAATGACGTTAATTTTATATTAAAACGTGAGCTCTCTATTGTGTTTGTTTAATTTACCATACATAATGAGGTATGATTTTCACTTCAGAGTACATACAAATACTACAGAGTAGACATAACCATATGGATAGAATCTTATCATTGGATCTGTAATTTGTCGGGTTACAAGGTACTCTTTTGTAAGAAATTCCAGACTATAGGGGGTCTTAGGCAGTACTCTATAATCCGACAAATTCGATAATCCGACACTGCCCTGCACAATGTTTGTCCGATTATTATTAGTTAGATATTAGTATTCCTGGACCACCGACCCCTATATACATCTCAGAATTCCTAACAATCAAAACAAGGCACCTATTCTATCTTGCTCGTGAGAATGTGAAGAAAAAAGGTCTCGTAGCCGCTTGGACTTCGTTCGGCAAGGTTTACGTGAAAAAATCAGAGGACACAATACCCATTCATATTGAAGAAGAATCAGATCTCCTTAAACTTTTATGACTAGGCACATTCTTATCCTTATTTGTATACATGGAAAATTTCTTATCTAATGATTATTGTTTGGTCCTAATTGTTTTTCCTTGTAATATTATATTGTTCCTAAATATGTTGTATATTCAAGTTGTTCTTTACATCCTTTTGCACTTTTGTTGCCTCTTCGACTGCAGACCTATACACACTAACACTATACTCCTACATAACAAACTCCACTCTCCACGTAATGCACACTTTTCTTTATCGCGACATCATTCCTACTCTGTACTATTAACATCAAATCACGGATGCATCTCCGCCGTAAACGCTCCAGACCGAAGTCTTAGTAATAATATATTATTTATAACATCACGCTTAAGTCGTGATGATATCATCTTCATAAACCAATATTATGGTGTCTCACATGCATGATATTGAATCTATTAACTTGGGTCTGGATGCTGTTCAATTGGCTGAAGTTGCAGTATGTGACATAGACAACATTAGTACGCATTTAATTCGCGGTAATAACACACTCAATCTTCTCTCGCAGAATATAAGGAGCATAAATTGTAACATTAATAACTTCATTACACTGTTGCATAGATCACAAACCTCGTGGGACATAATAGTATTGTCAGAATGTTGGCTACCTTCGGCTAAGTATATACCCGAAATTAAGAATTATCACTCTGCTACCACCACCAAGCATCATACTCAAAACGAGGGAGTTGTCATCTACTATAAGGATAATTTAGGTGCGACTTTCGAAGAGCCAGACATTACTGATGCAAATTGTTTAGTACTGAAAATAAAAAATGATACTTGCGTTATCGGCATCTATCGCCCGCCCAGTCAGCCTAACACCAGCAACTTTGTATCTGCAATAGATATGTTACTTACACGCGTTAAAAACTACAAAAATATAATACTTTGCGGGGACATCAACATCGATATAAAGGAGTCTACTAGAGACGGGCGCTCACATGGTTATTTAAACGTCCTGGCAAGTCATTCAATGCTTCCTGGCCATACAATACCTACGCATGGCAGAACTTGTTTGGATCACATTATACTCAAAACTAAACTCAATGCCAGATGCTTAGTGATAGAATCTTCCATAACTGACCATGAAAGTGTGGCCTTAAGCATTGGCCTCACCACGCTCGTAGACACTTATGTTAGAGATGATCTTCGTATAGACTATAAACGCCTTGATTTCATGATGCAGTGCACAAATTTTCAACAGATACTAGATTGCTCTAACGTTAACATTGCAACGGATCTACTAGTCACCCTTCTAACTACAGCTATAAAAACAGTACTAAACTATTGAAAATCCCCAACCGCAAACGCATAAGTAAACCCTGGATTACTCCAGGGCTAATTAAGTGCATGCCTCATGCATAAAAAAGCAAGATAATAAAAAGCAATTATGGCAAGTTATTAAAAAAATCAATTGTTCCGGAAGTAAGCCTGATCATTCTACTAACCTCCTTGCAATAAACTCCCCCGAGACTGCTGTAAATGATGTGAATAGTTTCTTTGCAAACGCTGGTAAGAATCTTGCAATGCGCATTCATTCATCTCGACAATCTGCGAATTGTAATACTAACCAAATTCCCGATAGTCCCCTCAACTCGCTCGTTTTGCTGCCAACTGATGAAAGTGAAATTTACCAATTAATTAAATCCTTGAAAGATAACTGTGCAGTAGGCATTGATTTAATCTCAACTAGAATAATAAAGCGATACTCACATCTCCTAATCTCTCCTATTACATATATATGCAATCTAGCAATATCTACAGGGACTTTCCCCACCTCTTTTAAAACTGCTCTCATAAAGCCAATCCATAAGAGTGGGAATAGAGACTGTGTCAATAACTACCGGCCCATCTCGATCCTTCCTACCCTGTCGAAGCTCTTAGAACGAATTATGAACACTCGACTAGTAAGGTACTTAGAGACTAACCATGTACTTTCGCCCAATCAATACGGTTTTCGTCAAGGCAAATCAACCAATGACGCGGTCCACGAAGTTGTTGACTCTATTATTTCTTGTCTCGACGAAAGAGTAAAGTGTCTTGTGGTCTTTCTCGACCTAGCAAAGGCATTTGACACAGTCTCTATCCCACATCTCATTGCAAAACTGGAAAAAATTGGAGTTAGAGGTCTACCTCTTTTTGAGGATTATCTATCGCAAAGAAAACAGCGCGTAAAAATAGATAAATGGCTAAGTGGGGAGCTGATCATGGAGTATGGGGTTCCACAGGGAAGCATACTAGGTCCCACTTTGTTCCTAATTTATATTAACGACCTGTGCAACCTACGACTCCATGATGGTAAAATCTTTACTTTCGCAGATGACACGGCACTTTTCTTTAAGGTAAAAGCTGGAACGAGGTGTTCGAGACTGCTCAAATAGGTTTCGATTCGGTGGGAATATGGCTTCAAGAAAACTTGTTAACACTTAACGTGTCCAAAACCAAATTTATAGCGTTTGCTACAAAGACTAGTCTCCTGCCCCCAACCTCCCTAGCATTAAAAGCCCACAATTGTGCATACGGACAGTCTTGCTCTTGCCCAATCCTCGAAAGAACCGACAACATCAAATACCTTGGAGTAACCATTGATCAGACTTTAAGCTTCAAACCTCATACTGAAATCCTCGTGAGCAGGCTACGAAAACTTATTTACATCTTCAAGTCTCTACGCCACGTTGCCGATCAAGAAATCCTTAGAATGGTCTATTATGCTCTCTGCCACTCTTTAATAGAATACTGCATCTCAGTCTGGGGTGGGGTGGCCAAAACTCACCTTCTTGAAGTTGAGAGAGCGCAACGTGCTATCCTGAAAACGGCAGCTTGTTAACCCTTCCAGTATCCCACCACTGAGCTATACAAATACTGGCAAGTACTAAGTATAAGACAAACATATATACTCCGCACGGTTCTTAAAAAGCACTCCCAGTTGGAGTATGATGTTGAGCTTGTAAAAAACAAACGTAGAAAAGGCACCGTATGTCCAACAAAGACCTTCAACACTTCCTTATCTCATAACTTTTTTAGCTACCGTGGGCCATTCCTTTACAATAAATTGAACTCTTTAATTAACATTTATCCCCTAAATTATCATACCTGCAAACAAACAGTAACCACGTTTCTTAAGAGTCTTCCCTATCAAGACACCGAAAATCTACTTCACTCCCCAAAATGACCATTGCTTTTTCTCCCACCTCGTCTTCCTCTATTCTGCCATGAGACTACACACACACACACACACACACACACACACACACACACACACACAGGGTCTGCATTCATAAATAATTATAATTCTTAATGTTATCTGTAAATTCCACTTGCTACCAGTTTACTTCTAGCTTGTACTATATATGTAATCGAGCCGCGGGGGGGTACTGGTGACCTGTAACACAGGTACTCTAACCTACATCAGGCACCAGGCTCTCACACAGCAAGATCAGTATATGTACTGTCAAAGGTATTCCTGTTGTAGTTGTAGCATCGTATTTATTGTGCATCTGCATTATACTGTATTGTTTTGTTCTGTGAGAGCAAATAAATAAATTGTTTGTTTGTTTGATTACCGGGGGTCCACTGTATTAATTATGTATTACATACATTGTGGTCATAGCTCTATGGCTTGTGTCGATTATATATGATCGCGGGTGCGTTCTTTTAGTTGGATGGGTGACCGCTAGCGGCAAACATTTCTTCAGCGTTTCCGTGCTTCAGAAGACACGTAGAGCCATCGTCCCGGTTCTTATCGTAAAATAAGTCGTTAAGCCTTGCCAGAGGCCTTCGGATAGCATGAAAACTTCGACACTTTGGTCAGCAATTAACTCCTCTCCATGGCACAATGGAGAAGCGGTGGAGTATGCTAATAGGTCTCTTCAAGAGGAGATACCTGTGCGCTGTAGTGGGTATGTAGTAAGTAAAATAATAACTGACACTATAATATTGCGACTATGGCAAGTGACTTTAGGATTATGGATAGATAGAATATTATTATTGAAAATGGACCTTCAATAGTATATCATTAGATTTATATTAGACTAGCTGTGCCCCGCGTTTTCACCCGCGTTAATTTGTGTAAAAAACTTAACTACTAAAATATATGATGTTATATGTATAGCCTAAACCTTCCTCGATAAATGGACTATCAAACACAAAAATAATTTTTCAATTCGAACCAATTCTGAGATTAGCGCGTTCAACCAAACAAACTCTTCAGCTTTATAATATTAGTATAGATTAAGATGTATTGTTCATTAGAACGATAAATATGACTTATGAACACATAGTTACAAGAAAATGAACACAAACAATGTCATTAAAATAGAATTAGAATAACTAACCAATGGTGTTTTCAAAGGAACCATCCGAAGTATCAAAATCTAGGCTAAGCTCGGCCTTATTTCTTCGTTTCTCATGCTCCTTTTCATAGAATTGGCAGATGGACCCCATAGACTCTTGGGGAAAGTTCAACTGGATACCTGGCACAAAACATAAATTCAGTAACTCTTTAGTAAATCAATGGAATCTCACACGTCAAATAGAAGGTATATGACATATAGCAGTGGTCATAAATGCAGTAGCAATCTCACCGACTCACTCGCAACTAAACAATCAAAATAGTACAATATTATACTAAATAAGCAAATTGAATCGCTCATATACCAGCGGCTTGGATCGATCCTAAGTGATCGACAAAGTTAAGCAACAGCGGGCGCGGTCGGTAGTTGGATGGGTGACCGCTAGAGGCAAAAATTCTTGAGCATTTCCGTGCTTCGGAGGGCACGTAAAGCCGTCGGTCCCGGTTGTTATCATATGATAACAGTCGTTAAGCCATGTCGGAGGCCCTTAGGCGGTTCGAAAAGTTTTGACAGCAGCGTGGTGGAGTATGCTCTAGGCTTCTTCAAGAGGCTATATACCTACTATTTCTATATACCTACTATAAATTGCTAAAAATGGACTATTATATGTATTACTATATAAGCATTTACTGCAAGATAATCATAAGAATTCAAACTTCAAAAGTTTTTATTCATTAAAGTATCACTGATACACTTATGCACGTAATATTTTTTATGTACCAGCTTTTCGGAAAGAAGCTTTGTCATGGAGAAGAAAAGCCGTAAAGAAACTCCTCAGCACATCTTATAAAAGAAAACAGAGGTACATATTACAAATTAGTCTTCGAACCTATCAGGACTGGAAGCGATAAATCTATTTCTAGGCTTTCTTGTCATCATTGAAAGTCTCAATACATACCTTTATACCTATCAATGGGCGAGTCACTATGAAAGGCATTGAAGACGGCAGTAAGAACTTCCTTGGTGCCATGGATCTTCCTCTCAGTAACTGCCAGAGACACTATCAGTCGTTTGAGCTCGTCTCTTGAAGCTTCCTATAACCAATTATTTTTATAGTTTAAAAAAAATGTGAGCCGTCATGGGGCGGCTGGCAGATGTGAAACATCGAAATTATTTTATACAACTAACAGGCATAAAAGTACAAATTATGACAGGAACTAAATATGGCATGATGAAAAAATAGAATATTATGAATTGAATAAAATGATGACAGTTTTGTCCTACTGTATGCTACAGCCTATCAAACTAAGTTTATTTATGATAACCCACATTGTGTTATTTTTTTTTTTTTCATATTGCCCTACCATAATAATATAGTGCGGCGAAGCGTCACCACTCACCGCGCCAAAAATCAGGTTTACCCCTCGCCTATAGATGTTTCACATCAAAAAATTTTTAATATTGATATGGTCACTGTAAGATATTGTTATACTCACTATAACTTTATCGACATCAGCAATCTGCTTCCCATTAACATGCTCGCTGCGTTCGCGAGCGGTCTCGAATACGCCGGTGTTCGCGGTGATCTCGTCGAGCAGCATTCGCAGCGAGCGCACGCGAGCGTCAGCGCTCGCGCGTTCGCAACGCAGCACTAGAAGCTCGCATGCTACGCCGGTTATGTAGTTCTGGGAAGAAAAATATGATATAGTTAATATTGTTAACTTTAGAACTTAGGTATAACAATAATGCGATGATGTAAATTTAAAATTATAAGTATTTAAGAACTTTGTTGTCATAATATGACTTAAATTCAAAGTAACTAAAATAACTAAAATTCAATGTAACACGACTTATGCTTTAAATTCCAACTTTAAACTGCTTTCCTGTAAAGTTAGCTCAATGTCGCTTAGTCAATGTTTCCTTTCAAGCGTCGATATAACAAACAAACATACATTTAAATCCTCGAGGTGCGCGGCGAACTTGGAGCGAGTCTGTTTGAGGTGAACGCGGTTCTTGATACCTTCTAGCGTCAGCGTGCAGTGGAGACTAGCCGTGTGGGCTAACACTGACTGCGTTGTGCTTCTGAAAATATAATATCAGTACCGGATTAAGCAAGTGTGGGGCCCGTAGCAAATTCTTTCAAAGAGCCCTTGATCTACTATGGGTTCTTAGGTATAAAGTCTAAAATATGCCGGGCCCCCTTTCACGCCGGGTCCGTAGCAATTGCTACTGTATTGCTACCTGTAATAATTATGATAACGCGACATATACAGATTTCGACTTTAGTAGATATATGCCACAAAAAAATATGTTTGCATTATATGTAGCTAGATATTTATTGAGAGAAATCCTACGTATTAACTACAAGAAAAATATAAAACAATATCAGCAGTCATGTATAAAAGATCAAGAAAAATGTAAAAAATGTGATATCGGTACTCAAACTGTAATAGACCTGACTAACTATAGCAGCTGTGATCTTTGTAATAGCATTAAGAACACTCAAACGAAATGTAACTGTGACTCTAATAATAATACCAATAACTCACCTGATGACATTAGTCATAGCAATGATTTATTTCGTGATTAAACACTTATATATCCTTCACCAAAACATTAATGGACTTCTAAGCAAATCAGATTTATTAACAGTTTGTATTAATGAATTAGCCAAAACTGGCAAACATATTGACATTATATGTGTAACAGAGCACAATATGATTGAAGGAGATGAATATTGTCTTACCATTCCTAACTACTCTCTAGCTTCATATTGTATGAGGAAAAGCCGACACGGTGGATCCTGCATACTGGTCAGTCAAGAACTGCACTATAAAGAATTAAAAGTTATAAATAATATGTCATGTATAGTGTAGCATACGCATCCACCGAAATCAGGATGGCTTTAATGCTACCCTGGGACAGACCGCTTAACGGGTCCACGATAACGAATTTTGAAGGTTCTTCGATATAGGCCACAACAGTTAGGCAAATGCACGGCACCTACCTGGTCTGCTGCGTGTACGCCTCGATGATCTTCCACCCGATGTGATGAGGTTTGTGATAAGCTTGAGTGATGACACGGCACTGCTGATGATAGATTGATGAAAATATACGCGTTCACGCCCGATTACACACGATTTAGATTATTTGAATAGCGAGATTGATTTTTGATGCGCGCGCGCCGACAGCGTTGGTGTACCGAGTCGAATTGCTAGACGATAGTGGCGCCATCTTCATGACAGGCGTCAAGATTGACAGGAGTGCCGGCAAGACAGATTAAAAATAACTGTCATCCGTCACTGTTGTGGCAGGCGAAAGTTAATAAGAAATTGATAATTTACGGTAACGAAACATTCCGCCCACCAAAATACCTATGGTATTTTCTGGTTAATAACAAAAAAAAAGAAAAAAGATTTATAATGGATTCGATACAATAAACTTGATTTTGATATTGATACAGAACTACAACGATTACGATTATGTATTACGATAATGCTGTTACGATTAGGATACTACGATTGCACTATGATAAATGATAATAAACTAACAAGATTTACTTATAACTAAAGTATGAGGTTACGATTTAAACTAGTCTTCTGTAGGCAGAGGACAAAGTTTAACCAACGGTCTTTTAATAAGATGATTATTTGTTGTTCTTACCACAGCGCTTCTGGCTACACCATCCACACCATGATTTAGTTCCACGACCCTAGCCAGCGCCCATTGCAAGGGGCTACGATTTTCGTCTTTAATTATCACCATCGAACCTATCGATAACGGTTGAGAATGTTTAGTCCATTTGGCTCGTTGTGTAAGAGTGTTTAAATATTCGGTTTTCCATCTGGACCAAAAACTCTGTTGAAATGCTTGCAACATCTGCCACCGATGAAGCCGATTTATATTGATATTAGCGAGATCTTCATCAGGGACAGCTGTCAAAGGCTCTAAGGTGAGAAAATGACCTGGTGTCAAGCACGAAAGGTCATTGGGATCGGAACTGATAGGGCACAAAGGTCGTGAATTTAATATCGCTTCGACTTGAACGAAAAAAGTTGTAAGCTCTTCAAATGTAAGTACTTGGTCACCTACAACTCGATAAAAATGTGATTTAGCTGCCTTAATTTGAATTTCCCACACGCCTCCCTGATGGGCGGCACCCGGAGGGTTTTGTATGAACTGAATTTGCTCCGCGCTAGAAGCCTGATGCATTAAAGACGATAGTTGATTTCTAGCGCCGATGAAATTAGTACCGCAATCCGAATAGATAACATTGCACCGGCCGCGACGACTAACGAAGCGACGAAGCGCAGCGATGAAGCCCTCAGTCGATAAAGTTGAAACTACCTCGAGGTGGACCGCCTTCGTTGCGAGACAAACAAACAAGCATAAATATGCCTTGTCCATTTTTGCACCACGGTGTGAACCTAGCTTGATGCGAAAGGGTCCACCGAAGTCTACTCCTACTTTAGAGAACGGTTTAACTTGATTAACTCGCATAGAAGGCAGGTCGCTCATGAAGGGCTGTAACGGTTGCGGGTTTGTGCGGAAACATTGAACGCATTTAGACAGGCGACGACGAATTGTTCGTTTAGCGGCGATAATCCAAAATTGTTGAAGGAGTAAAAAATGTGTAGTATTTATACCTGGATGTAGGTAAGTCCGATGTATATTGTCGATTATTAAAAACGTTAAAGGATGGTCAGAAGGTAAGAAGGCTGGATGCTTGTGTTCGTATTGTAGACCAGATCGAGATATCCGGCCGCCCACCCTGAGCACACCCTGCTTGTCGAGGAACGGATTAAGCTTACGAAACGGTTTTGATAACGGTTTGTTATTCCGTAAGTACGATATTTCTTCGACAAATGAATTCGATTGAACATGTTTAACGAGTTGCATTAGAGCCGAATGACGTTCAACGTTGTTAAGGAAATTGGAACCACTCGCTTGTTTTGGATTTCGAGAATTGTTAATGAAACGATTAATGTAAGAGATAATATTAACAATTTTTTGTAACGATGAGAAACGAGATAAAAGATTGTCAAAAAGGTTTGATTCGATATTTATGCTATTTTGAATTTTACCAGAAACTAAATTAACTACTTTTCGTTCTTCCAATTTAACTATTGCTTCATCGTCCGCAGTGTATAATATTATGGTGTTTGAGTTCAATGGCCACGATTTGTGATCCTTGGAGAGCCAGGAAGGACCCGCCCACCATAACGAATTGTGAAGAAGCGCACTAGGGAACTGTCCACGGGAACAGATATCTGCAGGATTGTCTCCCGAGCACACGTGATGCCGACATTCGGTAGGTGTTATGTCTTGGATTTGACTGACTCGATTAGCGACGAATGTGGCCCAACGAGATGAATGAGAACGTAGCCAGGAGAGAACTACGGTTGAATCTGACCATAAGTAGACAGCATCGATATTAATACGATCAAGGTATGTTTCGCGTACGAATTTATACAACTCGGAGAGAAGAACAGCCGCACACAGCTCTAGTCGAGGTAAGGAAATACGTTTAAGAGGAGCAACACGAGCCTTTGAGCAGACAAGAAATACTTGGATCGCTCCAGTGCTATCAGTGACGCGTAGGTATATAACAGCTCCGTACGCGGATTCTGAACTGTCACAAAAGCCATGCAGCTCAAACGATTTAGCTTTGGTACACGTGAGCTGGCGAGGTATGAGAAGGTTAGTTAATTCTGGTAATTGATTTTTGTATTTGTTCCAAGTACTAATGACCTCATCAGGTGGCGTTTGATCCCATCCAATACCGAAAACCCATAGACGTTGAATGTAAGATTTGATTTGTATTGTGATGGGCGATAAAAATCCTAATGGGTCGAAGATTCGAGCGAGTTCACTCAAAATGGCACGTTTAGTACAAGGCCGATTTGAAGGTTTGATTTCAAACATGAATTTATCCGATGATGGGTCCCATTTCAATCCGAGAACCTTTAAAATCGATGGCTCAGAGTTATCGAGTGATATAGATCCTGATAAACAGGCCGAACTAGGAAGATCAGAAAGCAGACGTGGATCACTGCTTACCCATTTTCTAAGTTCAAAACCACCAAGGCGAAAGAGGGCGATGAGTTGATTTTTAGCAACTTGAGCGTTATCTAACGTGTCACATCCTGTCACAACATCATCGATGTAGACGTCCGAGAGAACGATATTCCTCGCTATAGGATAAGAATCCCCTTCATCCTCAGCAAGCTGTCGCAGAGTACGGCAAGCGAGATCTGGAGACGAAGAAACGCCATACGTCACAGTATTCAGACGATACTCTTGGAGCGGATCATTGGGTGACACTCTCCAAAAAATACGCTGATAGTCACGATGTTCAGGCGCGATAAGAATTTGGCGATACATCTGTCGAGCGTCAGCCATAAAAACGATGTTATGTTCTCTAAATCGGAGAAGAATTTCCAAAATGTTAGGTTGTAATTTTGGACCGGTAAGTTGCGAATCGTTTAAGGAACGGCAGTGAAGATCCTTGGCCGAGGCATCGAAAACCACTCGAAGACGGGTCGTTTGCGAATCAGGACGTAATACGCAATGATGTGGTATGTAGTACTTCCCTTGATTTAATTCGTCAGTTGGAACCAAGGACATGTGACCAGAGTCGATGTAGTCAGACATAAAGTTAACGTATTGTTCACGTAACGTTAAGTCACGTGAAAGACGTCGCTCAATCGCATGAAAGCGACGCAAAGCTACTTCACGGGAGCCCTCGAAGGTGAGTTCTGAATCATTTTTAAACGGTAAGCGCACAGTGTAACGTCCAGATGAATCCCGATAATGATCAGATACAAATTTTTGTTCACAAGATGATTCATCGGATGTCAAAGTTAACGGTCTCGGAATTGAATCGAGTTCCCAAAAACGTTGAATTAGCGAATTTAAATCGTTTTCCATGTTCAATGCAGTCGCCTGCAGTAATGAATGAGAAGCTAAGCGTGTTTTACCTAAAAGAAGCCACCCGAATACGGAATTGAAGGCATCAGGTTGATTTGAATTGCCTTTTATGCGTTGATGGAGAAGCGATTCGGTAAAAACGTCCGCGGCGAATAATAGATCGATGGATCCTGGTACATCAAATCCTGGATCCGCTAAAGGTAACGATTTGATATGTGACCACCCCGATGTGTTTAATTTAGCGATAGGTTGGTCGCCACATATCTTTGATATTACGTGCATATCCAAAGTAAAAAGGATTTTATCGTTATTACCGATAGAACAGGTGACGTCACCGATAAGAGACGTATCTGTATCTCCGAGTCCACTTACAGTGGTAGAAGCTGCAGTAGGAATAAGATTAAGCCGTTTAACTGCTGCCTCCGTGATAAAATTACTTTGGCTACCAGTGTCGAATAGTGCACGGAACGATTGCATAACGCCAGACGCATCCCGGACTTGCACGATAGCCGTCGCCAGCAAAACGGTCGTGTGGACGGGTTCCCTTGTGACCAACGACGATACGATTTGATTTGATTTGATAGATTTATCGCGATGGAGCAAGGTGTGATGTTTCCGTTTGCATGTACGACACGAAAATATTGATTTGCAGTCCTTTAATTGATGGGATGGTTTTAAGCAATTAAAACACCATTGTTTATCATTAGCGATTTTCATCCGTTCATCGATAGATTTTTTGATAAACTCAGAACATGATGAGATCGAATGTAAGTCACCACAGAAAGAGCATTTACTGGTATAAGTTACGATTTTAGATTGCGATTGGTCAGTCGGTCGGTCGCGGTCAGTCGCAGCGACAAGTGAATGAGACATATTTAAACGTTTGGGTTGCACGGGAGTAGAAGACTTTTGAAAAGATTTTGATTTTGATGACTCAGAGAAATGTGTGTCACGTAATAATGCTTCACACTTCGATTGCAAAAACCCTTTAAGCTGTTCATACGAAGGAAGTTCAAATTCTGAATACTTTTCTTCAAAACTGCGGCGTAGATTAGTGTCAAGCTTCGATAAGATATGATAAACAAGTATAAAATCCCATTGACTAACCGGTAAATTTATTGTTCTCAAAATACACAAGTTTTCTTCCAATAAGTCAAGTGATTTTCGAAATTCCTGACCGTTATTGCATTTGAAGTTAATATTCAAAATATCACGCCAACAAGTAAATGCTAAATCCCGTTTACTTTTGTAGCGGGCGGTGAGAGCGTCGTATGCGCTGCGATAGTGCTCATGAGTCATCGGGAACGTTTTAACGATCGACAACGCATCGCCGCTAAGGGAAGATATAAGATAATGAAACTTCTCCGTGTCACTAAGCGAGGTTGAATTGTGTATTAACGCATTAAAAGTATCAAAATATTCAGGCCATTTTTTAATATTACCGTTAAACGACGGAAGTATGATTTTCGGTAACCGTATGTTAGACGATGAACAACTAGGAGGTTGAGGCGTGTCACTTTTAGTCAAATTGCGATGAATCGATAAAACCTCATAGTACATTTCATCGAAACGTTCCTGAATTTCACTATCTGAATCGTTTTCCGAATCATTTAAAAGTTCCAAAATTGTAAAATGCGCGTCTTCGAAATTTGCGGCAATTTGTTTAACGTTTTGATGATATGAAAAGAATAAATCTCGCTTAGATGAGTCAGTTGCAGCTAAAATACCTATTTCTAAGGCTTTTGTTATACGGTTATAAGCAATGGTTCGTCTTCTACGCAAAGAAGGCAAGTCTTGAACGTTGTAACCGATATCCATAGATTTCGACTTCGACTTCTTTAAAATACTTGATTTACGTGTAGAATGTTTACTTAAAAGCGACATGGTTTTATAACGTTAGATAATTTGTATAGTTGAATAATAAAACAATAATTGAAACCTTTAAAAATTGTGTTAGAACGTCAATGCGATATAAAACGATTGTAAGTAAACAAGTAGATTTGATGCACAAAAACAATGTCTCAAGCATAAAACGTTAAGAATGCACTCAATAGATAACGAGTATTGACCTTGACCGTGATGTCTATAGAAAAATATTACCATACAATATTGACCCCTAGTTAGTATGAACGCACATATAACGCATGGGTCTTTTTATCTTGGTCGGATTATAACCAGAGGTTCGTACACCCTGCGACACGGGACGTTTGTTATTCGATACAAAAAAGATACAGATTAATACTTGATGATAGGGTGTACATGAAGTAAGTTGAACGATATAGTCTATGACCAAATGACCAAAGTTAAATTGCAAGACAAGTGAATCACTGCGAGTACTCTGTGGTAACACGTAATGAAATTGCGTTTTTGATGCGTCGAAGCAAAGCGACGACGCGCGTTTATATTTCGAACTACCTCCTTGATATGAAATATAAAATTGTACGATTGAATAAACGATATGGAGTCCGAAATGAAATTATGTTTTATGATAACGTTTTTAAAGGATGAATGTTATTGATGTATGATGTGTAAGTATGTTAATAACGTGATATGTGATTGGATTATTGCGAGCCGATATTAAATTAAGCACCGATGTGATTAGTGATTGCTTAATTTGTGATCCCACAATAACCTACGATTATTCTCGAACTTGTTCGATGGTGATAGTTAACACAGATATTTGATATGTACTTCTGATCGGATGGAACAGCCTAGAATGCGATGGGTATCTACAGTTCTTATATAAAACAATAGATCGATAATTAGATTCTAAGCTAACGATTAATAACCAGAAATACCACAGTAAATTGATGGCGTTTACGATGTGAATTGGTGGAAGTCCCGGGTTTCGGCACCAAAAAGGAATGTAGCATACGCATCCACCGAAATCAGGATGGCTTTAATGCTACCCTGGGACAGACCGCTTAACGGGTCCACGATAACGAATTTTGAAGGTTCTTCGATATAGGCCACAACAGTTAGGCAAATGCACGGCACCTACCTGGTCTGCTGCGTGTACGCCTCGATGATCTTCCACCCGATGTGATGAGGTTTGTGATAAGCTTGAGTGATGACACGGCACTGCTGATGATAGATTGATGAAAATATACGCGTTCACGCCCGATTACACACGATTTAGATTATTTGAATAGCGAGATTGATTTTTGATGCGCGCGCGCCGACAGCGTTGGTGTACCGAGTCGAATTGCTAGACGATAGTGGCGCCATCTTCATGACAGGCGTCAAGATTGACAGGAGTGCCGGCAAGACAGATTAAAAATAACTGTCATCCGTCACTGTTGTGGCAGGCGAAAGTTAATAAGAAATTGATAATTTACGGTAACGAAACATATAGGTATCGCTGAATTTTCTGCAATTGAATTAACAGACCAGCAATTATATGTGGTTTGTGTATATCGAGCACCAAAAATAAACACCTTCACTCTAGAAATATTTTTTGATAGACTGAATCAAATTTTATCTCAACTTTCCCAAGGTAAAAATAAACTTATTTTATGTGGAGATTTCAACATTGATATTATAACAACAGGCAACAAATATACTGATGAACTAAAAAACGTGTTGTTAAGTCACAATTTAAAATATGAATTCCAAACTCCAACTCGTACTGCAAGCGGAACTTGCATCGACAATATATGTCATAATATTAGAGGGTGTAAGAGTGAGATAAAAGAATTAGCACTATCGGATCATACGGCTCAAATACTAAGGTGTCCTGTAAAGAAAAGCTACCGTATTAAATATTGGTACATAACAAGACGTGATTACTCACCAGAAAACTTAACAAAATTTGTAAACTACTTGAAGCAGTTATCTTTTGAGGAAGTATTTATGACAAAGGATCCTAACATAGCATTTAGTAGATTCCACAAACTATATAAGCTCCTATATGACCTCTGTTTTCCTACCCAGAAACATAAAAAATTCATAAAAATAAAGCCCAAATGGATATCGCATGGTATTAAGATATGCAGTAAGCGTAAACGCATGTTGTTATGGAAATATAGGCATCATCCAAATGATGGAAATAGAAATACGTATAAGTCATATTCAAATCGCTTTAAAAAAATTATAAGATTGACAAAAAGATCACAAAATGACTATTATATTTCTACTGCTGCAAATAAATCTAAAGCTGCCTGGAAATTAATAAATAATGTTAAAGCGATGGATCCCAAAATAGGCGTTACTATCTTAAAGGCTAAAGGGAAAATAATATCTAACCCAATCGAAATAGCAACTTCATTCAATAACTTCTTCATTGACTCCATAAAAAAAAGACCGCAACAATCACCCTGTAGTTAAACATAAGTTCACTACACTGAACTCCATATTCATGCCCCCAGTTACCCCTACAGATGTATATAAAGTCATAAAAACACTAAAAAACACCCACAGTGTAGGCCACGACGGCTTATCAACAAAGGTAATAAAAGAAAGCGCACATATTATATCACCAATATTAAGCTACATATTCAATCTATGCATAGAAAATGGAGTATTTCCTCATGAACTAAAAAAAACAGTTATCAAACCACTATACAAGAAAGGGGAATCGACTGATTTATGTAATTACAGACCAATAGCCCTGCTATCTGTATTTTCAAAAATTCTAGAAAAGATCATCTATACTCCCTTATATAATTTTCTAGAGATAAATAATATATTCACTCCTGAACAATTTGGATTCAGGAAAAATAAATCAATAGATAAAGCAATCTACACATCTCTTCAGACCTGTATGGAATCCCTAGATCGTAAACTCTCAGTTATAGCTCTCTATATGGATATATCCAAGGCATTTGATCATGTCGACCAGAACATATTACTTAACAAAATGTACAATTATGGTATAAGGGGAAATGTCCATGATTTATTTAAGTCATACTTTAAAAATAGAATGCAAATGACGGAAATTACCAAAATATGCCCCAAAAATAAAGTACAAAAAAATTACAAATCCAACTGGAGGAGAGTATCTTATGGCGTACCACAAGGCAGTGTATTGGCACCTTTATTATTTTTACTTTATATAAATGACATTACAAAAATAACCACGCATCAAATGACATTATTTGCTGACGACATCACAATATTATTTATTGGTAATAATCTTACGCCCCAACTCAGAGTCACTTAATGGTCATTAAAATCGCTCCTTAGTACAGAATCTCAATTAGTCACTCCCAGAGTCAGTTAATGGACCTTTACAGGTCCTTAATGGCAATTAAAGTTAATTATACAAATACCATTACTTAAACTCTACTTAGGATTGATTTTGACGTTCAGTTGACATTAGGTTTACAATTTGAGTGATTTCACAAGCAAAATGTACCTGTTTTCGCGGATTTCGCCGATTTTATTGAATTTGTTGATTACGTTAGAATGCATAGACATGTGGGGCCAAGGCGATATTTGCGAGATTTCTCTGATCTGTTTAGAAAATACTCAGTCCAAGAACTTTATGCACCATACAGCAGAATGTGTAAAAACGGTTATATTGCCCATACTGGTGCCAGGCCTAACGAAACCAACAAAGAGAGGTTTACCATTTACAACTCTTTTTCGTGGTATTTTACATTTACACTCCATATCCTTTAAAAAACGATACAGTTGTTTTGATTACAATTCACAACCTTGGTGCGCTTTGTGTCCCTTATTTATTAACATAAGTTATTATCATATTCGCTAATTTGAAAGTACCTACCATGATAATATTATAATATACTAAATAGGTTGGCGATATTAAACAAAATGAAATTAAATTTCAATTCAATTCAGATTGAAATCAAACCAACTATACCTATAATATTATCATTGAATTGACTGACAATCTGCCACAGATACTACAGTACTACCTATTAGGTATAGTATTGCCGTATATAAAATTGCGAGTTTTTTTTATCTTATTTTAAAGAAAAAAGCTACTTTGCAATGTTCTTAAGTAAGAAAACACAGTAAAGGAATTTCTTGTTACTATATTAGTATAAATCATCGTTCTAAAAGCACTAAAATAAGTATTATTTTTATGTGTTCTCAACGTATTTTACATGTGGCTACACTAATACTCTATCGATATGATAATCGATAAGGTTATTCGACGTTGTTCCGCACTAGGGTTATTTAAAGTTAATAAAATGACTCTGAGAGGAATCGATACTTAACATATTTAATGTCAATTAGTTATGGACTCCTTACAGCTAAATAAAGGAACCTTTCTGAGTTGGGGCGTTAATGACTTAGAAATCGAAATAAATAACACTTTGACATCTGTAATACAATGGTTTGATACACACAATTTGACAATCAATCTAAATAAGACAAAAATTATGAACTTTAAATGGAAATCTGACATAAGTAACAAACTAAATATTAACTACCTAGGTACTTCAATTGAAGAAGTTGAAACCATAAAATTTTTGGGACTCCACATTGATAGACAATTTAACTGGAAAGAACACATCACTCAAGTCTGTCAACGAATAAGTAAGTTCTCGTTTGTACTAAGAAAATTAGGAAAGATTGCAAATCGTAACACTGTAATGACAGCATACCATGGATATGTAGCAAGCATTCTCAGATTTGGTATCATATTTTGGGGTAACTCCACAAATAAAAATAATGTAATGAAAGCACAAAAGAAATGTATTAGAGGAATATGTAATTTAAAGCACAGTGAAACTTGTAAGCCACATTTTGTAAAATTAAAAATTCTAACTGTACCGTCTATATACGTACTAGAGTGTGCGATGTTTATAAAACGACATCCTGAACTATTTACATTCTCCAATAGGTTACGCCAACAAAATAGACTACGAGCTGTCCCCAGAAATACGCACAAATTTAATCAGAGTGTGTTCTGTTACACATCTATAATCTACAATAAAATACCAAAAGACATTCGCACTATCTCGGATACAAAAGTATTCAGGAAAAAACTTACCGATCTTCTTGTAAAAAAATGCTATTACAGTATTAATGAATACATAAATGATAGTGACATTTCATAGAAATAAATCTTATTTGCACAGTGTTAATTTTAGTAAATAATAAAAATAATGAAACTTAAATTTTGGTATTAGGTATATATTAATTTTAATTGTTTGACATGATGCATTATGTAAAAATAATAATTTAATAATAATCATAATTTTATTATAATTTAAATTTAAACTACATATGTAATAATACGATGTAATTCTAATTTATATATTTGTACACCACTATGTGGTAGGATAAGCAGGCAGACCTATATTGTACATCCTTGTAATTACCTTATCCAACGAATAAATGATTGATTGATTGATTGATTGATTGATACTCTTCCTCGTGCCCGGCAAGGTGTAGCATAATTCATCCCTTAATCCCTTCACCAATCCGCACTGGAGCAGGGTTGGAGTATACTCTAGGCCTCCTCAAGAGGAGAGACCCGTGTCCAGTAGTAGGCCATTAATGGGTTGAAGACAAGTTAACCTGTGATCCTTGTGAGTGTGTGTGGTAGAATGCAGTGTATTGGCATGCGCTAGAGTAGCATGGAGTGCCGCGCGTCGCTCGCACAGTTGAGCCCACAGCGCGTCGCCACGTGCACGCGCCAATGTGCTGAGCTGGTCTTCTGTGGGGAAAACAATACTAATTTATGCCTTAGCAGATGGGGGGGGGGGAGGGGCAAGGTTGGGCGACGGCCTAGTCCGCCAAATTTGGAGGGGCGCCAACACGTACGTGCAATTGCATGTTCACGACATTAGTGTCGACCAATATTGACCCATCAAGTCCAAGTATGATTTAGAAATAGCCAATTACAGCTCATTTTGATGTCCCCCGCAAGCCGCGCCTTCCGCCAAATTTTGTGAGTTCAAACTCTAAGAAAATTTCACTTATGCAGTATCTGTTTGGGGTAATCTGTGGGCGCCACATTTGGGGTGAGGAGCAAAAAAAAAAGGAAAAATAAAATTCTTGATAAACGTTCAGCAAAAAAGTTTTCGAGCAAAACAGCTCGATTTTGATTTTCTTATGTGGGCGCCACAATATTCTTGCCTGGGGCGTCAGTGGCTCTAACGCCGGCACTGTGGCTTATTACTTTAGTAGTCTAAAGAAGAGATAGACACAAAAGAAAGAACTTGGCTCCCAGGTCAGGGAAATAGCTCTCAAGCCATTAAAATTAACACTTTTTTTTATGGAAATAGCCGGCAAACGGTCTTTTGATCGGCTGACGATCCCACTGATGGTAAGTGGCTATCGTCACCAACAAATATCAACGACATCACAGGCATCACTGATGCGTTGCCGGTCAAGAAAGAGAGAAGAAAAAGAAAGAACTCGCCTCTCAAATCCTCTAGCAAGAAGGTGGTAGCTATTCAGGCAGACATGGAGAAATAAAAAACATGAGAGGTGTCAAGGGACACCCGGATGGAACGAATTTCCTTTCGATTTAAGTATTGTATTGTTGTACAGCGTCTGTTCAGACTTAAGATATTTAGTTTGATTAGTTGCGGATAGATGGCGTTAGTAAATTAATTCTGAATCACGCTATCAACTTATACTTGTAACATACGTAAGTTCAAGGAAACTATTAATTTTTTTGAATTCGCCTGGATACTTAGTTTCATTTACCTTATATAGTTACGCAGTTTGTACAGCGCCATCTCTGTAAAACTTACTGAATCACTTCAAAAAAAATATCGTCATTCGTAAAATCAAAAAGTGTCGAAATTTTCCTTCTAGCCCCCTTTCACAACGCGCGATAAGGAAGGAACTTCGTTCCAGTAATACCAATATCTTTACAAATGACCCTAACAGAACCAGGACGGCTATAGTCGCCTCTCACGACACTAATCCGGCGTGGCGGTGTAAATAATAAAAATTACATAGCAAATCAATAACTCAATTTATTTTGCAGAATAAAATTGTCATTTATTTTCATGTTTATACTAAATACTATAATATGTATATTATATTTCATTATGATCTTTATCCTATATTTTATCGTATTTTCCGTATGTATTTCCAGTTTCTACTTGTACTTTTATATTCTTGTACCGTCTTCACTGTTCTCTGCTTAAACCAAAGGTCGACTGGCAGAGAATGCTTATAGCATTAAGTCCACCTTTTGTACCACTTAGTTATAAGGGTATAATAAAGTGTAAATAAATAAATAAATAAATTCTTTCAAACCTTACCAACATCGTCTCCCTGAGAGGACACAACTGAGGAGCTGACGACGGGATTCGATGCCAACAGCGACACCGAGGAAGGCTGGCCCGGCCTTCGGAGGACCGCTAGACACTTGTCTACCTTGCTCTGAAATTATCAATACTCTAAAGTTTTAACAATAAAAACCGACTTCAAAAGAAGTACATCCTTTCCAATAACAATAAAAAAGAATCATCGAAATCGGTTGGCGTGATATTGAGTTATTCGTCCATTTGTCGCGCCAGGTGCGAATATTTAAGACTTATATTGTTTTCTCATGAATGCCATTATAAGATCTCGATAAAATTTAAGTGGGACCACACGACAAGCGCTAGTTTTGGATTAAAAAACGAATCATCAAAATCGGTTCACCCAGTCGAGTTCAGCACCAGTTCTGAGGTAACAAACATAAAAAACACAGTCGAATTGAGAAATTCCTCCTTTTTTTGAAGTCTGTTAAAAACGTACAGTACGACCGACGTACTCTTGGCGTCTGTTTCGCGCAGAAGGCTGCAGTAACATAATTCGGCAATGCTCGGTACGCGGCGTATTATGTCTCAGTCACACTTTAGCATGTGCGTATCGCTATCACACACACCTATTATGACCTGAGTACAAATATTAACTGTCACATACATATCTGCCCCAACCGGGAATCGAACCCGGGACCCATAGCTTCGCAGGCAGGGTCGCTACCAAATAGGCTACAGGGTCGTCAATGTGGCTGTTAAATTATATTAACTAAGCAGCAGTATAAAAAACCAGCTGGTTAGAATTATTTATTTATTTATGTATGGTTGCTAATTTTAAGTTTAAAATAAATGTAAAGAATGTAAGGTATGTGGAAGGGAACGCAATGAGTGAGTATGAATGTAGAACTAGGCTGAATGACGGTTCGCTAAGACGAATGGAATGGAAGGAAGAATGACTGAGTTGTGGACGGTACGTTGTGCGAGATACTTGTGTGTGCGAAGACGAAAATGATAATAACGGTTACTTTCTTTGTGAACTTATATTTTGTACGAGAAATAAAGCGTTGTGATGGAAGACGTTGTTTTCCTTGAAGAAATCACCACATTTATTTATTGAAGTATAATGTCATAGAACAGACATCTCGAACAAAATGCCGGGAGGTTTGATTTTCAAAATTGAGCCCCGGTTCTACTTTCAAAATCGAACGAATCCATTGAATATTGAAGCCACGTGGCGCCAATGCATTGGGAAATACATGGTGTTCGCGGTGTCGGTTCTATACGCTAGTAATAATACTTCAATGCTGGTTAGTAATCATTTTTGTTAACCTTGTTATGAATACAAAGATATTCCCTCCAATATTATACAGATTACCTGCAAGTCATCATCACTGGTAGCACTGAGTGAGTTGGCAATGTCCCTGGTCTCCTCCAAGCTGGTCTTCCTGGTGGCCAGCTCCGCAGCCACCTGCCTCAGCAGCCACACGCGACGCTGCTTGTCTTCCAGCTTCTTGCGAGATATATCGCGTTGACATACTGGAACACAAGAGGTCACATCTCTTAACTATAAAAACACAAAAAATGTTTGTATGGATGTCCTTTATATTATAGACTTTGAAACCATCCAACCGATATGCCCCAAAATGATTTCATTTGAAAGGCAAAGATGGTTTGAGACCACTTAACCAATACATTAGGCATATTTACTATTTTCGACTTTTTCCGTACAATTTTTTTTTGCGTAGCAGCACACACCGGGTATCCACTATACGTACATAATTAGGATGTTGAATAATTTTAGGATTCAATTTTATTGTATAGATAGAACCTTAATATCCACGAAAAAATATTATAAAAATAATAATCTTCAATTCAAAAACAAAAATCGCTATCAAACCCACCAAAAACGTCACGTGACGTCACTAACCGATATTCAATACTAGCGGGCTATTGAAGTTTGTTGAACTTGCATATAAAATACGAACAATGACGTCATAAGCTCAAAATGGCGTTTGAGGTCATGTGACAATGAGTACTATTTTTAACATTTTAAATTAATTATATTTTATTTATTGTGATTGAGTTCAACAAAAGCATAATATTTTAGGTGTTTAAATGAATTGTTTTGGTTCATGCCACCCACACACAGGTAAACTTAACAGTAATACCAGCACTGATGCATTGACAAGAATAGAAAAAAAGTAAAGAACACAGAGAAAGAAAAATTGGGTTATGAGAAAACTATAAAACTTACTTCTGCTAGAAACTTTATCCATCAACACGTTGAGATCCTGTCTGGCTTGGGCAACCTGTCCCTCTGCATTGGCTACCTTCATCTGAAGTTCCTGTTGCTGTCTCCAAAGCTGCAGCTGTTCTGGTACCACCACATTTGGTTCTCGCTGTAAGATGCCAGTAACAATGTTACATCTTTTTGTATTTAAAATAAATAAATAATTAATAAATAACACTTCACACTCATAGCCCCACACTAGGTTTTACTGTGTCGTGGGTGCCATGGACAACACACAAGACAAGGACACTCACACCCAGACCAAGAACAGAAATTCAAACTCATCATTCAAATTTCCACCTCGCTGGGAATCGAACCCAGGACCCTTGGCACAGCGAACCGGCATGATAGCCATTGCACCACGTTGGTCATCATAATTTTTGAGTCACTAGGTAGCTATTTAAGGACAACTGATTTAGGCCCACTAGGATATAATTCTTCCAGCAGCATGGAAGAGTATGTGCTAGGCCTCTTCAAGAGGTCAATCTGTGCTCAGCAGAGGGCCATTAATGGGGTAAAGCCACAGGATAGATTGGTAGTTAACATAAGATCATGTCCAGGGGTGACTATAATAGGTTTTGGTCATTAAAAAATTCTTAAATCCATACTAAAACTGCCTGAGTAGTCTTAACTCATGAAGAGTAGATGCCCATGCTTTGTGAACTATATTTATTTATTTATTTATTTTATTATTTATGTACACACAATAATTTACAGGACAGTTACAGTAGGGATATATTGTACAAAGGTACTGCTTATCTCTAATGAAATTTCTTCCAGCAGACCTGCGACTGGAGAGGTGACAGAAAGGTAGACCGTGCGTATTCAAAAACAATATATACATACCCATTTCTATAGCCCATTTTCAAGTTGATTTAAGTTTAAAATCATATTATGCTCTAGGCCTCTTTACTTTAGAAGAAAGACTCATACTCTGTAGTAGGCTATTAACTTACCTCATTAAAGATATTCTTTTTCTGACAGAGTCTGACATCATCACAGAAAACCTTGAGGCGTTTCTTCCTTACTTCATCTTTAGGCTGAACATGCTCCATTAGACTTCGCCATACCATGTAATATTGGCCCCGGCATTTTCTAGAAGAGTAATATTGAAAGTATTGTAAACATTGTAGTATTCGTGTAGTTAAAATAAAAAAAATATGAATTATATTTAAACCTGTTTGTTTATGGGTATGTTTTGGGGTATGGACTACTTTTTAGTAGAAACAGTTATGAAACAAATAGGGTGTAATGTTATCATCAGTTAATAACAACCGAGAACTGTCTCCCATAGTGGTTCCAATTCAACATCGGTAGTACTTTATTTCCTAAATCCGGAAAAATAATAATATATTATTAATTCGTCTTACGTATCAATAAACACTCCGTTAATACTCACTGAACCACTTTGTCAACTGAAGGAACCTTTTCCTGTGGATAACCCATGTCTAAAAGCCATTCTACGAATTTTTTAGGCACCTCCTCACTGCTCAACTTTTCAGCACTCATTTTTTGTCCTATAATAAATTTGGCAATTTTAATTACAATGCCCACACGATATATATTTTCTTATATGATTCTAAGGTTGATAACCGGGTAATTTCAGACAAAAGTAATTATTTTATAATAATTTTGAAGTAACCGACGAATTCAATTCAAAACTTTCAAAACTTGTCAAAACAACAACACGCAAATAAAAGTGACAGATGACAGTTGACACATGGAAAACATAACCACAAATTAGATGACATGACAGATACAGAGCACCATAGATTTCTCACCATAGATGTAGACGATGTAGTGTATTACCATAGATGTAGTGTATGAAATATAATACAATATTGTATGGTATTTAATTTTCTCATAGTTTGAAGTGATTTACTTACTTACCCGAATATAATTTCATATTCTCACTGATGAATTAGGTTTACTAATCTAAAATCTTTAAATAATTAAAGATTTTATTCTTAACATTCGAGGATCAGTAGAAGCAAAAGTTTAACTTCAACCCATCAGCGGTCCTTCATGTTCCTACAGTGCATGTATCTCACTTGTATTATCAGGCCTTGAACATTTTCTCGCATTAGATTTCCAAGTTTTCCAACGAAATAATAAATTAGTAGGCCTTCTAGTCATTGAAATAATACACTTAATGATCGATAATGTAGATACATTTTTTATTTGATATAATTACATTTTTATTATTGAGATACTTAATAGCTCAGCATAAAGAACAAAAGGATAGTAACACTGAATTGATCTAGTAATACATTAGTAAACTTTTCATACATAGTAAATGCTTTGAACGGTTTCAAAAACACCAGATAAACCATGATTGTCTGCTTTCATCTATTTCTAATCTGTATAATAATATATAAAACACAAAAAAATTTTGTACGGATGTCCTTTATACATACACTGAAATCAGCCACACCGTGGCTGTATCTATAGGTACTACATCTATGTAATATTTATGTAGGTAGGTATAACTGTGGAAGCAACTACACAATTTAAGAATTAAGGTTATCTGAGAGTACTTAATCTTAAAATAGGCTAAAACTTAAAATTCAGCATAATTTAATTATATATAAGATAATTTAATAATACTAATAAATATTACTACAAACAACGAGGTTTAAGTATGTATGAAGGTTGCAAGGGTAGTTGATTATATATTTGCCCTGATATCTGCCCTAATCAGGAATCGAATTAGGGATCCCCTTTGCACGTAAGGTCAAATCAATACCAAGTAACGAAATGACGAATAGATCAAGGGTAGAGCTTGAAAATAGTCTACTACTAAAATCCCAAACTCATCCAGACTAACACTTCACATGCCAATAATGACTTCTTTATTTAAACTGTGCACCATTACTCTGTGGACTCTTAGGGTTCCTTTCTGCGTGAACCGCCGAGAGCAAAGCTCGCATTGGTATGGTTTCTCCCCAGTATGAGTCCGCATATGTTTCTCCAAGTCTCCTCTGGTAGCGAATTTTTTAAGACAGCCTTCCACTACGCATTCAATCGACTTGTTATGGAAACGGTTGTGATAGTAAAATTTCTTCCATGTCGTGAAATCCTTTTCGCAGGTCTGCAAGGAAATTATTGATTATAATATTATGTTCCATGACTTGCAGGGAAAAAAGTCTGAACAACTACTGGTATTAAAAAATAAATCCGGATAATTCTAAATAAAGTCCAGACATATTAATGACAAAACTTTTATTCAGTTTCGGCACTAGCTCTTGGTCAGGTTTAATATTAGTGTCGTTTCTTATAAAAGCTTACCAAAATAGTGTAAAAGCCTGATAAATTCAAAAGCTGGACAGAAAGCTAAAAGCTCGGAAAGTACATTATCTTAAATTTCTATGTATCTAATAACTTACTTCACATCTGTACGCTGATTCTCCATATCCAGACTTAAGCTTGTCTAGAGGTGACTCTGGTGGGAACCAATGTGAAAACGTATCTGTGATCAATGATGACTGTAAACAAAAAATAAAAAAAGGAATATTGATGATTTCCAAGAAATTCGGCCTCTCTAAATATTAAGAATTCATGCAATGGCTTCATTCCACCAGGGTATTGGGAGACTGAAAGCCGACCGCTTGACCTGCAGTGACTGAAATTTCTTGAATGCTGGAAGCTTCAGAGGGTACAAAAAGCTGTTGGTCAGGACCAACGGCTTTAACGTAGTATGACATTCGTTAAGCCACATTGGAGGCATAAAAACTTCTGGCACATATGTTTGTCCATAGCCCGTCCACCAATCTGCACTGGAGCAGCGTGGTAGAGTAAGTATGCTCTATATACAAAATAAGCTAGTTAAAAAAAACTAAAGACTATAAAAACTTACTTCAAAATCATACATTGATTCAAAGCTTTCATTATCCCGTTCCCTTTTTATTGTATTTTCTTCAGCGCATTCCAGGGGTTTTTGTAAGTCTGGAGTTGACTGAAAATTGTTCATAATAAATAAAATAATGAATGTGGTTATTACCCCCCATGGACTTCCACATCACCAAATTTATATTCAATACTAATCTTTGGATAAGCTACAAGTTAAGATAATGGCAAATTTATATATCGGCAAGTTAATATATCTATACAAGATAGTTTTTTTACTTTAAAAAAAGATACACACTTCAGTTTCGGCCGCAGTAAACAAATCAGTCCTCACAGCAACCTGTGAAGTGCTAGGACCGTCATCACACGTTGGAGTCTTTTCATTCACCTCTGTTTCCTTGGCTTCACTCTCTATTTTTACAGGAGAATCATCATTAGCCTGATGTGAACTAGGAGTATTTGCAGCTACTTCCTCTACGAACACCTAAAACAAAATCGTAATTGTAATAGCAACGAAGTTGGCCGTTGATATACCACTTGTAAAACCACCGCGAGATGTAAGAAACACTATGTCAAATAATATTGGAATGCTTTCCTATGCATTAAGTTGATGAGGAGTTGACATCAGTTTGGTGTAAGTTCTCTCTGGATGGCCACTACATTACCCTGTGAGAACATGAAAGGAAGTGTTTTTTACTATATTGGGGAGGCTTAGAATACTAACCCCAATCCCACGCCAGATGGGTGTTGTTAGAAGCGACTAAATCCGGCCCACTGGTGATAAGGCCCATCGGAAGGATTATATTGGTAATATTGATTTTAATTACTTATTAATACCATCATTAATATTATTTCTCCATGGGGTTGCCTGGATAGCTAAAACTCTTGAGCATGAGTCAACTGCCAAACAACTTGTTGTGTTCTGGCTGGAGGCTTGAGAGCCAGTTCTTTAATCTAAAGATTAAAAAAAAATCATATCTGGCAACACTGGGCTCTACCGCCAGAGGGCCAGATTCAGTCGCCTCTTATGACACCTATCCGGCAGGGAATTGGGGTTAATATTTTAAGCCACTCCAATACGGCTACAATAATGATTAAATTATGATACCTGTTCAACTTGTTTGCTGGGTGCCAATTTATCGCTGACTAGAGACCTCATGTGGGCATCATTTGTCGTAGCTAGTTCTCTCAATTCTTTCACACTTTGGAGTATCGCTGAACATTCCCTACATATTGTTTGAGGTAAATCCCCAGCTAGAAACACCTGAAAATTTCATTTAAATTGACGGTAGTTCTCAATTTTATTGATAAGCCAGGACCCAAACTATATCAATATTTTTATACTTACTTTTACGCCTGTAAATTCGTATATATCCAATAGTAATCCTTTGATTTTAAAAACATTATAAATTCCTGGTTTACGTAGGCACAACCTACACGATTCTGAGAAACGTATAGTTTCTCGTCTGTCTATATAGTCCATATTTATATACAAAAATTATTTGAGCTTTTGTTAATTAATCTTAGTTAATTCTATTTTAATTAAAACTTCATACTCTCCTAAGAATTCTACCACATTTTAATTTCTAACCAAACCAAACCTCAAAATCGAATCAATAAATGCACGCTGATTCAGAATAGGAGCGCACCGGATAACTTTTAGCACAATGTAAGCGTAATAACTATTACGATTGGTTAAAAATTAAAGCCATGGGATTTGAGCAGCAGCGATTGGTAGTTTATTTAAACATGGTTTCTTGACAGTCCTATTCTTTCTTAGTACAGATTTTTTGATGTTTTTAATCAGCTGACATTGACAGATCATGTGACATATGTACGTAAACATTACGTACCTACTCTTTGCATTTTATTTTGATAAATTGCAATCATACGCTATTGTTTATTTTAAAACCACTATTTCATATTGTTCTTTGTTTTTTTTGTGTGCATGTCTGGCTGCGTGTGTATATATTTTTTATTTATTATCATAAATGACTAACAATAATAACCTCAGTGATCTCAGATTAATCTGTGACATTTCACTTATTTTATAGTCTGTAAATGGGATTGTCATTTATTTTGTCATTTGGTCTGTTTGTTTTGTTGATGTTCGATACTTTTATTTTATTTTAAGTCTGAAAATGCTGGGAAATCTTAAAGAGTTTATATCTGTAGTGCAGGATGGCTTAACTTCAAACAGCAACATTCGTCAGACGCTGCAGGAAGTCCAGAAAGTGACGAACATTTTTAAAGATAAACAAAAAGTTTCAGGTGAAAGTAAAGTAAACTTTGGTGCTGGAGGTGAACTTTTACAGAAATATCAAGATCAATGGGTAGAATTGCATGGCAATGCTGATAAAAACGCCAAAGCTGCTGATGAAGTCGATAAACTCATACTAGAGTTACATGAAGCCACAAAATGTCGATTGCAGAGTGCGAACGAGTTAGCACAGAACTTGGCACATTTACCAAACTTGGCTGCCTCCGTGGCGCAATGCATAGATAGCCTTAGGACTGTAAAAACTTTGCTAAAAGATGTAGAGGATCAGCTTGTAGAATACGAGGATATTGTGGAGAGAAACAGGATGGAGAAATGGAAACTTGATCATCATTATCAGCTCAGTTTATACAAGGAGAAGAAAATGGGTATGAAATATTGGGAACAATTTTTGGAAGCGTTTTAGTATCCCACAGTAATTTTTTGTTACTTTTGAGTTTATAATATTTTTTTTTTTAATTTTTTTTAACTGCATCATCAAGAATTTAGAGTAGTATTGTTGTAATCAGGATTGAAGTCCCTACGTCCTTTTTATAATCAAAAAATTTGGAAACAGCTTGTTAAAAATCTTTTTTTAATCTTATAAGTGTAATAACTTTAATGTAACATAACAACAAATCTTTCAGTTGGCTTAGAAGACATCAGATCAAAGTTAGTGAGAGAGAATGCAGAGAAGAACTCTGAGAGAGAGAAGAAACAACTGGCAGAACTGGAGGCTCGGAGAGAGAACAGCTCCGTTGCATTCCAGATTGACATGGCAAAGTACTTAGTTAGTGGATCAGTGCCTTCAGGTAACTACAAATTGTTTTTTAAAAACACAAGTAGACAAACCACCTGATGTATATTAGTCACCTTTGCCCAGCAACACCACATTTTTATAATCTCATATATTTTTATTTAAATATGTTAATGAAACCAAACCAATTTTCCCCGGTTAACATCTGTACAATTTTTTTTGTTTTATCTTATACATAAAATTCTCGTGTCACAATGTTAGTTACCATGCTCCTCCAAAACGGCTTGACATCGGTCAAAAATAAAAATCAATAAAAATTTATGAAATTTTATATGCACATTCAGTAGGTCTGAGAATCGTCTACTATCTATTTTTCATACCCCTAAGTGATAAGGATTGTCCGCCCCTAACATTTTATTTTTATTTTTTGGAGATTTTTTTTTATTTTTTTTTATAATGTGGCATTAAAAATACATACAACCCTAAATTTTCACCCTTCTATCACCAACTCCTATTTTTTAATAGTCATTTGATCCAACTTGAAAGATAGGATAGCTTACATCTGAATTTATAGTTGCAATATTTTATTGCAAATTATTTCCACGTGCATAACTGAGGGCAACAGCTAGTTTAATATAATATAGATAGATAGATTCTTTGTATCCCTAGCATCAAGCATAAATTCTAAATTTACTGCATATTTTTTTACATGCTACCTGTATATTAATTTTGTATTATTAAATTGACTTACAGCCCTCGGACAAGCCCCAAAAGTGACCTTAGAACAAATACAACTGGATGACGACAATACAGACCTGGAAAAATTCCTGGACAGTTGATGAGATATCTACAGGATATACAATAATGGTTGAAGGGTTATAGAGTTTAAGAAGTCTGTTGAATACTTATTTACAAATCCAAAGGTACATTAAATGTTGTTATTTTATTGTGTTAAATTTTTGTATTTATTGTTGATGTTCCTTCATTGTGGTCTTCCATATGGTAGACATTTTTAGAAAAGAAAACTGTCCACAGGGTTTGCCTATCCATTATGTTAATTGTGTGATTGATTGAGTGAGTTGATCCACGAGTGAGTGATGTAACAAATTTCGGACTAAGGCTGAAGTACTTAGCGGAGTGAGTGAGAGTGAGTGTAATTTAAATAGTTAATTCGCTGGCAGCTAATTAAAACAAAGTAACAAATCATATACAAAACATTTATGACTAGTAAAACAAGCACATAGCTAAAACATCTTGGACCGGCCAATGTGGCTAAGTTCGATACACATTTGCTTATGTTTGGATCTCACTAAAACACCCCTTCAAATAATCATATCAAAATATCTCAAGCACCAAAAGCCTACATTAAAAAACAATGTTATTGACGTCACATATCAATTTACAGACAGTGTGGTATCGGTTCGCACATAATTATCTCAATTCGCCTCTATATTGCACATTCTAATTGACATTCTGATTGATACAAGATATGGAAACGGTACACAGAAAGTTGCTACACTTTTCTCATGATGGGATTCAAATCGCCTCCTCCATGAGCTGATAATGCCATCTTCCCAGTAGCGCGGTTCTTTATACATGGCCCAGCGTCTTTTATAGATCCTGCCGCGTCTTCCAACTCTTCATCAGAAGAAAAGTCAGACACACATAATGCTAAATGTCTTTTTTTCGGCGGCGTATGGTATGGCCATCGTATCGGACCCTTGTGGTTGATTTTGCACTCCTTAGCATCATAGTCCGTGTCAGATGCTGCTCTCGTAGCATCACATTTGAGATTTCTCAAGCTCTTACTCAATTTATGATCCTTTTTTTCCCCCCTCGGGGGGTTGTGGAAGTTTTTTAGATTCGTTGAACCATTTGTTTGCCCTTTTGTGTTTAGATCTGGAAAATTCTGGGAATATATAACGACACTATCGACTGATTTTTCTTTGTGAAATTTTGGAGATTTCTTGCTATTTTGAGAACCGTTTTCAAGAGTTACCGATGATCCTGAGCCCTTTTTTTCCGCTGAATTTCCACTACTACAACTAGTGTTACTATTGCTAGTGCTGTACTGTTCCACTGCCTGTTTTTCCAGCTCACGAAATTTTGTGTCTATACTCTCATCGGAGGCTTTGTACTGTTCCAATGCTTCTTTTTCTAGTTCTTCGAATTTATCGTTATTTGGTGGTCTTAATCTAGCAGGAATAATTATTTTAGGATTGAGTCTTAACAGCCCAGGAGTTACTAACTTTTGTGACAGCCTGACACATCCAGAAGGGGTTAAGTTTATCGGTGGTGGCGGGCTCATACTGAGTACTGTGCTATAAAGTCGCTTTTTTCTTACACCCGAGTCCATTGAAGCAGAACTAGTGCCAGGCTTTTGTCCATCCACAATGAGTTTTTCTCTTTGGCTTACTTTAGTATCTTTTGTATCCGCTGTGTTTGTACTAGGTTCAGGTTCAGACGTTGATTGTTCTTCTGGTTTCTCATAATTATGTTCATCTGATTTAGAATCTGTTTGATCAACTGTAGGTTTTTGTACGGGTTGGGTATTCTGTGTAGTATTGAGGTTGAATCTCTGTTCTAGTCGTGGTGAAGGGTGGTCCCTCGGCCACCAGATGGTACATCGTTTGTCCTGGTGGCAACGCAAGGGTCTTTGACCGGTGGGAGCGTACCTTGTGACGTTGGTGCCCCGGTATGGCTGACAGCGGGCTGCAGTAGCTCTGATCACGGCTTGGACGCTCGCTGACAATCGCCCCATAGCTCTCTGGCAGTCAATTATTTGAGGCGGTCGCGGGCTTTCGAACTGAAACTGAGACAATTTTCTGTGATAATGATGTTCTGAGATTTATTTTCGTTACAATGAAAATTGTTCCAGTGCTGGATCGAGGACCCTGGTCTTTGTTTACAATGTGAGGAGTATACGCTATAGTAAACTATAAAGGGGCTCATGTCACAAACATTTTGGAGCGTTATGTAGATCTTTTAGGTATCCAGGATTACTCACGATACTTTCACCGAAGCAAATGATAATTAGTTCCCTATATTTAGATGATTTGTGTAGAAAATTAAGTCCATAAGAACTCGCACACAAGACAAAGTAGTGCAATGACAGATAAAGAAGCTAACATGTATGTAGGCATTCCATGCTTAGAAGCTGAACATCAAAGTTAAAGCAAAAAAATTGAGATTGAGTTGTAAACCGTTAAGGAGTTCCCTCGTCTGGAGCCAAACCAGAGTGTCGTCTAGGTCATGCTTATCACAAAACATTGCATTGTCATCAGAACTAAAGCATAGGATAAGAGGAAGTAGGTCTAATTAAGCTAACCTACACAATCAGGGCAGAGCCGGCGTTAGGGAGGGGCAAATTGGGACGACGACCTGGGACGCCTTTGGAGGGGTGCTACATTTGGGGTGAGGAGCAAAAAAAAAGGAAAAATAAAATTCTTTGTAAACGTTCCCAGTGGTTCAGCAAAAAATTTTTCGAGCGAAAAAAGCTCGATTTTGATTTTCTTATGTGGGCGCCACTATATACTTGCCTGGGGTGTCAGTGGCTCTAACGCCGGCACTGAATCAGGGTAAGCTAAATAACAGCTAAGGAGAGAGCATCAGCTGGGTAGTAAGATAATTCAAAATAAGAGAAAAATATTTTGGCCTTTGAGTTCGCACCTTGCACGTTGGATCGCAAAAGAGTTGCGCGGGAACATCGAGGCAGTACGGCGGCGGTGGAGGAGCTAACGCGTTGATTCTTCGTGGCTGGCGTCTCCTGGCTCTGATCTTCCTGGGGATCGGCGGGGGACTGGGGACCCTTGGTCTCCTGGCCTGGGGGGTCGGGTTCCACAGCGACCTCACGCTTCGTATCCTGGCTTCTAGGGTAGCCTCGTCAGATGCGCCGCCCGGGCTCCAGCGCTCGCTAGCTGCCAATTGGTGCCCGTTTATTGTATTGTTAAATCTGATTTCCCTTACATGTTGGTCAATAGTTTTGTGGGGGATAGAAAAATATTTGATAATTAGCCACTTTGAAAACTTTTGACACTTGGTTTGGCTACTAACCATTTCCTAATGGAGCAGCGTAGTGAACTGTGTTCTAGGGCTCCTGTAGAGAAGACCTGGCGGTCTATTATGAACTCTTAATTCCAGCCAAGTTCCAGTGTAAACGTCAAATTCGTGTTACGAAAGCGGTGACGTGATACTTTTTAGCCAATCATACGGCGTTTAAAGCCCGAGAAATGAATTGTCTGGAACATGAATGGTTTTATAAAAGTTCATAATAGGCCCGCAGTGCTCAGTACTGGGAAGTTAATGGGTTGAACCTAACCAATGCATTAATTTAATTGAAATATATCGCACCTTCAGTGGAAAAAAGGCATAAGATGAAACTTGCAATTTTACAGGAGAGCAAAAAAACTGTTAAAATATCAGTAAGTATAGTCCCCACGAACTAAGAATGCATATTTGTCGTTTGTCATCGCAGTGACACTAGAGATGTACAAAAAAAATCGATTCACAAAAGAACCAATTTTTGCAACAAATCGATTCAAAATTGTAAGACTTTCTAATCGATTCAATAATTAAATTGTAAATTCTAAAAACCGAAACATTTAGATATCCACAAGTAACTGGAATGATACTGCCTCCTTTGAGCTACTTAAGTTACTTTATCATACCTATACGCTCAATAATTATGTATTTACGACTAAAATAAAATATTTTTTTTCTAAAAAACTCACTGTTTCGTCCGCGCCGCATCCAGCATATGAAATTTGGGTTTCGGTTGAATAATGAATATTCTAACCGTATTTTAATCAGTTCAAATGGCTGCGGTTAGAGATTATCGTAATAAACACTTTTGGTCATGTTCTTATAGAAGAGAAGAAATTAAATTGTTTAATTGTTAAACACAAAGAAAGAAATAATATAAATTCATTTTTATTTTAAGTTTCGATTATAGTAATGTATCGATTATCATGGTTTTATAAGTGGCTTCATGCCGTCACATCACTTAACGTCAGTGTAGATTTTGTCATCTTCATATAACATTGATTCGACGCCTTATTTTTTTATTCAATTTTGCATAAATTATGATGTGATGGGATTTTTACTAGATTATAACGCTTAATATGATTTATAAATAACGTCAATACGAATACGATACAATACGAATAGGGATTTTTAACAAATTTTGCCAAAATCCTTTGTTCGTAAGTATCCAACTATTCATGTCAATTAAATAATTATTCCATTTTGCTCAAAGACGTACGTACAAGGTTGGTTTATATTAATAAATGGCAGCTATCATCAGTGGCGGCCTTAGGGGGTGGCGAACGGGGCCACCGCCCGGGGCCTCGCGCTTGCAAGGGCCTCGCGCTATCGTCTGAGTTCAAAAAAACTTTGTAGACCAAAACAAAAATATAATTGCATAACTACGAACGGAATACTATGATATACAGTCTTCGATCAGGTGTATTATAGATCGATGTATACAGCAAAATAACAATAAAAATACATAACAAAATTTATTTTTTGTTATTTGTCTGTATATATAACAAAACCGAAACCTTTACAATATGCACCTAAGTCGTACCTCTAGTATTCATTTTAGTTTATCTCTGGTTTTCTGTCGTGATCGTAATAGGTTTTTTTGTGAATCTTACGTATTAAAATTACAAAAGCGTGTTTAATGTATGTGCGCATTAAAAGTAATAAAATGATTATTTACGTGATCGTGATTCTGGAAGAAAATTTAAATAGGGCAGTTCGAAAAGAAAACTAGCTCTCAAAGGAAAATATACGAGCGAGTTCAAGGTCAAATTAAAGGTGTTAAAAAAACTGAATAATTATTATTAATTACTACTGAAATTCTAAGTGGACAGACTGTGGTCGACTACAAGTATTAAAAACGGTGACTTGAAAACTTTGTGTAGATTGTATTGAAATTTTGACAACTCATATTATATTCAAAATGCATATATTTAGTCTGACTAAGTTTTGCGGGGTCCCTCCCAATTGTATGCGTAAAAAAAAATTATTCAACCTAATAGTCCAGTCAAGGTATGACTCAAAAGAGGGTATAGAGTGCGTGAGCGGGAACCTAAGCGATTTCTTCAGAAACTTATTCAGGGTGCTTAGGGAGATACACATACTAAAAGTCCTGGCGCTAGACGCCATAGAGAATTTTATAAGCTTTCATTTCATTTCAGAACATTTTTCGCTACAACGCACCGTTTTTGAGATATTGCTGAAAAACCTAAAATCGGAACCTTTGTCCCTCCCCGTCCCTCTGGCTCGCCTCCTAGACGCCAGGACTTTTAGTACGTATATGTTATCTCCCTAAGCACCCTGAATAAGTTTCTGAAGAAATCGCTTAGGTTCCCGCTCACGCACTCTACAACTACTTTATTGACTGAACTATAACCTAACATTTGAGTTGTGTTTTTTCATGGTAGGGGGCATCGCTCCCTAAACCTCCCTTTTAAATTTTATATGCTAGTTTACAGCATTGAATTATAATGACATAGAACATACATCTCGAACAAAATGTGTGTCCCAAAACCGCGATGACGTGTTCTTTTTTCAAACTCTAGAAGGCGATTTACACACTTGCCATAGAGTAACTTTGTATAAGACACTTGCGGAACCACGACAAACAGTCAACGACTCCAAATCTTTAACTCTTCCAAATGTTTGATTTAATGTTTGATTTAATTTAAATTGAATTCACTGATTAATGTAATACACAAAATTATTTACCAAAGAGTAGGTACTATAGTCATTCTTATCGGGCTTATTTATTTGTCCATTAACATGCTTACGGCTTGCCAAGTGTGTAAGCCCGCCTCATGATTTTTTCATTAAAAAATGGCGGGAACATTACACAATAATTGAAATAAATTCGTTTTAGTTTATTTAAGTTAATATTTTGTTTTCTTACTGATGATGAGTAATACCATTTTCTTTTTTTTTACGTGCAATTATTGTGACAGGTTATCACGCATGACGGCATTTTTTCAGTTTGTTATTAAACAATTTTGGCATGTGGCCGTAATGAGCGCAGGCGAGTGACATGCGAGTGAGTGAATGAAGTAAGCCACCTGGCTGCAATGCATTTCCCCGACTCGATGTTCGGGGTGTCTGTTATATACGAAGTAATAGTACTTCAATGGTTTACAGTAATTTTTTCGCACTCAGAAGTGAATTTTCTTTTTTCTAGTGTTTATGAACGAATATTCACTATCGCCAGTTATGATATTTTTTCGCAAATACATAATTTCCCCGCTTGGCTGAGTATACATATATAACCTACCTTTAAGAGTTGCCCATTTTTTTTATTATTAACCCGATTAATAATATCTCAAAAGAAAACAGCTTGAACATGACCTACGTGAATCCGCGTTTTAATATCTGAAAAATGTTGATCGGGAAACCTTTAAAAACTTAACACAGACTAAAAGTGACATATTGCAATCCAATCCTCATTAAATCCACGGGCGTGCGGGGTTCGAAAAAGCATGACATGTGCACATGCAGTAGTAATGTGGGCGAATATCGCGGCATTAGGTACTCGTGGCGTTCACCCATGCTTGGAATGCACTGTCCGCTTTCTATTAGCGTTATTTCTATAGTCATTGTGGTTGGCCAAAATAAAAAATTCTCAAATCAAATCTAAACATACACATTTTATGGAACGGACAAGGGCCTCGCAAGGATCTGCTGCCCTGGGCCTCGCAATGACTAAGGCCGCCACTGGCTATCATTAATGCGTTCTTAGATAATTTTGAGTATAGTCAAAGGAATTTCGATTTCTTTCACAAAACCGTCAAGATTAATGATAAAAATTTGAAAAAAATTGAGCATAATTATGCAGCTTTTGTCCCTCTTTCCAATCATATTAATAACTAAAATTCAAAGTAAGACGACTAATGCTTTTTTTCCACTCAGGGTGCGAAATGATCCTGTAGCTATACTTGCTGTTTAGCTATCTGCGTAGCAGGATTCGATTCCCGATGGCAAAAATTTATCTAACAGATAAATAATTTTCCTCTGGTCGTAATAGATGCCCTATTTTTATTCTCCACGCAACCCAAGACGGAGAATTTTAGTGGGGGTGTGTACGAATGAGTTTTTAACCGATTTCAAAAAAGGATCTTTTTAAATTTTTGTTACTTATATTATAGGCGATTTTGAATATAATATATTTTTTTGATCTCTGTTTTAGTAAATGTGAGATCATTAAATTTTTTGAGACTCCAAAAAAAGGATCCTTTTCAATTTTTGTTACTTTACTATAGGTGATTTAAGCGTTTTAGTAAATGTGAGGTTATTATTATAATTAACATATTATATCAATACAAAAACGCACAAATCGTCATCGTTTAGCATCCTGTACTGTCGGCGGCGGCGCGGGGGCGCGCTCCTGTCTGCGGGTTCGTCCAGAAGCTTGCGAAACCAATATTCTACCTGAAGAAATAATGTTTTGTTATAATTCTATGAGGAACATTTACGACTAATGCTTAACGCACATAATTATTCCCACCGTACGCGCCGAACGAGCCGCATTTGTATGAAATCATGAGAGCCCGATGCGATGATATATGCATAATTATGTTGCTTGCTCACTGCAAGGAATACTTTTCCACGTTGAAGCGCAGTCTATTCCTGCGACTCAATTCAACAGCTCTGTCAATGTCCCCTTGCAGTCTACAGTGGTCTCTCATGACACCTACTTCGCGTACTAGCGTAACTTCAGGTCGTCAGCATATAGTAGACACGAATAATCTTGGACCACTCTGGCAAATCATTAATTATGATAACTAACTGGAGGAGGACCTTAACTGACGCCTGATCTCGTCTCTTATTAGCCCGAAAGGCGTCCCGTCACAATGTGTGTGGCAAGCCTACGAGGCTTTTTCCATCCGTCACTCCCAAGCTAAAGATTACAATTTTCTCCTGCTGGAGGTCGCTGGGATATACCGCTCAAGCGTCTTGATAAGATAAGGGTTCTAATCTAAAATCGTTCGTGAAATGTTTTATATCTGTTTCGGTTACAACTTACAATGTTAATGCCATTAAGCAGGTCTCTGCTTCCCCCTTGGAGTTGCTGATGTCCATGGGCAAAGGTAACCACTTATCAAGGGGATCGTCTGCATACGTCTGCTTCTTCTATGTTTCATATCCATAAAGGTACCTTATAATTTTACTTGTGTACCTTATAATTTTATTAACTTGTCAACATTAGGTGGGTACCTTTACAATTTTGAGAATTGACAGCTTGTGAAAATGCATCAATTTAATACATCTGTAAATTAATACCTATTAATTAGGTAGTATGCAGTAGGTACCTCCGGTAACATCCAGCATTCCGTGAGATCAGAGTTTTCAGAGCTATAGCTGCAAAAGCTCCTTGAAGGTGACCTCTCCATTGCATTCGTATAACAGTTTTCCCTGAAAATGTTTTATAATTTAGGTTCTAGGTACTGTACATGGTAGTACTATAGCATGTCTTTGTCCCTTTTAGAGCAATATGGCCAAACAAGAGCAAGTTTTTCTCGTCATTTAAAAAAAGTTGTGTGTGTCAGCTCCAACGCACGGCTGGTTTAACGCCATCTAGTTTGCAATCGTCAAATAAGTATCAACGCCATCTAGTTTGCGATTGTCAAATCAGTAACAAGATTATTACAACGCCATCTTATCATTAGATGGCTTTGTTACTGATCAGTAATGCTGATGTCCATGACGATGTTGACCACTAACCATCATAATTCATAACTCGTACTCGCAGAGCCGGCGTTAGGGGGAGGTAAGGTAGGGCGACGGTCTAGGGCACCAAAGGAGGGGCGCCACATTTGGGTGAGGAGCAAAATCTAGCAAAAAATCTCGATTTTGATTTTCTTATGTGGGCGATATTCTTGCTTAGGGCGTCAGTAGCTCTAACGCCGGTACTTCGTGCTCGTTTGTCGACTCGAAAGGTTAAACTGTACCTGGCTTCATCATAATAGAAGTTCCCATAATATTGTGCGAGCCTTGACTCTGGTATGACATCTTTTACGCTTCGCCGTCCACTGCTGTTTTCATTCTCTTGATTTATGACGCGTTTATCTGGAGAATACAATATGAAAGATGAGGGCATAAGGAATACCTAGAAAGCTATGCTAATGCTAAATATTGGTTATATTATAATTAGTATATTTATGCAAGGTAAGCACGCTCTATAAATGGGTATGGAAGTAGCAGAACCGAATAAATCACGTTAAACTGGGAAGTTCTAATCAAAAGGTACGTAGTTTTAGTTTGCAGTGGCAAACGCATCAAAGCTTGAAATTTAAATTGGAAGTTTTGCATGTTTGAATTGACCTCATCTCACATCATCTCTTTGATGAGATCATCACCTCTCAAAGCCATAACATCCATTCATCCACCAACATTTAAAAATCTACTACTGGGCATAGAAATCCCTGAATCTCACCAATTTGACCGGGCCTTGAGCCTTTTGAAACCAGAGAATATATGCCGTCTTTTTATGTTGTCAGTCCACCTGATCGGAGGGAACCTATATTCGTTTTCCCGAGACGTGACGTAGTTCTCAATTCAAATCATAAAATTGAATAAGTAATTGGAAACATACCGTTCGATTCACATTGATTATTTAATTCAGCCGATTCTTGAAGAACTTGGCAGACTCGACAGTGTTGTGTCCAAAGACGCTGCAGATTGAATATTTATTAAATTATGAAGCAGTTCACCTTGTTATAAAAGTTACTCAATAATTAAAATAGTGAGAAATATGTATAATATTATCTAGAAGAAGTTGGATGATGCGAAACGAAGCAAAATATTATTTTGCCATTATGTAATTGAGCACATAGATATGCATTTATCAGATTCATATACTTTTAATGATGATTAGTTATCGTCTAAGATTCAGTCTGATGGAATTCCATCACGTTCTTAGGTGGGTGAAAATCAGAAGTCTTCTAATTCGATATTATGTGCATCGTTCGAAACTTCTTCGGTGGCCTCATGTTTCTCGCTAGGAACTATCGAAAAGATCCACAAATATTTGTTTCTTACATGAAATGGGGCTCACAAAATTTTTTTTCCTGTAGGAGGCTATGACATTTATTACCGAAAGGTCTTCGTCAAATTGTCCTTGCTAAGAACTTCTAAATAAATCAATGCTCAAAAGACTAGATTTTTAATGTTTTTCTGACTCCTACATCGAGTTGAATGGAAACTACCGCTTCTACGATAATGCTTCTACATTAAAAGGTTTTTGTTAAAAGGAAAGTTAAAAGAAAGATCCTACTTTCCAGAAATACTCCTAGTTATAGCTGTAATATTTTTCTATAAACCGCATGCATTTTCTCTATAGTTTTTGGCTAAACTGCTTACATTCAAACATAATTCGATACTAGAGCAAATTTTGCAAAAGATCAGTAAGGTAAAAGCGCGATGAGGTTTCATTCCGAGGATAGCATAATCGATAGATTGATACAAATGATCGTCTTAACCCGTTATTTCTAAGAGGCAGTTAGTTACAGATGTCTGGTACCTGATTAGCAATAATAAACTCATCAGGTGTCTCCGTAGCCCAAGTGAGATCCGCACAAAGGGCGATATGTGCCCACGCAGACGAGTACCGATCCACGTCGAAGTTCATTCAATGTGACATCTCACCACATCTCACATTAATACCTATCTTTAGATTAACAACAAAGTAATATAATATTCACTAAATTTTAAGAGAAAAATTAACGGTAAAACTGTAAATAAAAATGACGACAATTTGAAAGACATTAGTGGTTAAATCTACAATAACAAAATTTTCCACTTTTTTGATAGATACATGATATTACAATTTTTTTCTTTTATTTTAAATCGCTTTTCGAATTTTGCACCGCAGTGAAATACATTGTCATCGCGATGGCTTTATGTCGTGTGTCAGTTTAAATTTAAATGAAACTCATCTTCAATCCACAGTTTCAATCATTTAACATTTTAAGTTTAATTAAAAAATATATTTTTAAGGTATGTAAAAACAGATATAATATGCGTCTAATAATGGTGATGAATAAAATAACAAAAAGAAAAAAAGCCGTCTATATAGTAAACAAAGTCCTTGCCGTAGATTTATCGTTTAAATAAACGGTATAAACCGCGTCGAGACGTTAAATTAATAACTAACGCTAAGTATATTATGGCACATTCTGGCGTGCCCGGTGCCGCAGAAATATTATTAACGTTAACGGCATAAAACGCTGACGATTACACGTCAAAGGTTGTGGGAAATTGAAAATGTTGCAGTGGCAACACTTCGTCTCTGTTTTGTATGTGGCAGCACTGAGCACGAACGCGGAGGCGTAAAGTAAACGTCAGTCGAGCTTGCGCCGCGCAGGTGTTACTCGCACGCATGCGTTTTGTCAGTTTCACGATTACATGGACCCTGACAGACCAGTGATTTTATTTTTAATAAAAATAAATTCCTCTTAAAACCTTTACAAACTTAAGCCTTTTTACACGAAAAAGCGGTTTTAAGTTGTTGAGCTAGTGTTTGTTTCGCGTGTGTGTTTGAAATTGTGTTTTTGATTTAAAAAATCGATCCTATCCTATTTTGGATGATTTCGTTCTGTGTTGGTTTATCGTTTTAGCGACAAGTGCGAGATATGACTATGACCGTTGGTGGTTTGAGAACTGGTTTTCGGGGACCGTTGCGTTTTTGTGGTGTTTGATGTATATTTATTTGTGTAGTATAGTTGTTTCGCGAGTGGCTGTCAGTGATGCAGGCTTCGGCGAGTACTTGTGGCTTGTGACTCGTCATCTGTGAATGGTAAGTTTTACGGCTAAGTTACGTGCACTTGTATAACTGAGTCTCCGTCTAGGTATATTATGCAAGTGTCGACGCGACTAGTTGTGATGAATACAATAACTTTGACAGTCATGAATAAAGAAGAGCCAACGGTGCCCAGCTATTTTTTGTTACTCTTCTTATGATACTTATCTATCGTCTCTATACCTACCAATTTATTTATTTTATGATTTAATAATATTGTTCTTTATGTATTTTTTATGTTAATTTTTAAAATTTTATTTATATTTGTTAAGTTATTATCAAATAAATTTTCGTTAAACGTGAAAATTACATATAATAATTACAAGCTTATTGTACCTATTATTATGTAATAGGTATGCAAACCTTTAAGCTATGATATATTAATTGTATGATTTTCTCTGGTTTGCTTATAAAAAAACCTCAACATTTCTCACCACAGTTTCTCACCTTACCAATTCATTCCTTCTGAGTATGCTAATTGCCAATCTTTTAATGCGCTCATTACTTTGTATTTCATTTGCATGCCAATTTGTAATACAGCTTAATCGCATGGATTAAAATAATAATTATGTGGTAATCTTTACCTTTAACTGGGTTATTAGGCTATCGCATGACTCCGTTGTACTTATTAACTATTACGCTTTGTCTATACTTTCTTTCTTTGGCTTGTTATATTCAGCTTATTACTGATCCTTATATAAATACCTTATTTGACAATTTTTTTGTACTGCAGGTTTATGCTGAAAATCCAAGAAATGTAATGACGCTTATGCACGCTTCACTAACACCAGCATTGCACATTTTAGCGACTTTATTAAAAATAAAATACCTACTAACCTATAATGCTTTGTATTATTTTCTAACACAAACGCGAATCACCATACAATTTCGGTGCTAAGGAGCGATATAAGCAGCCGTTAGTGGCTCTGAGTTGGGACGAAAATTAATCTGATTTTAGATTTTCAATTTTAATAAGACAGATATTTAATAACATCTGGGAAATTAAGCTCAGATTAAAGAACATAATTCTTGACAAAAAATAATCGACTTCAAAATTAGGGATATCTCTAAAACTACTCGTCAGATCTCGCTCTTTCAGTGGGGTCATGTGGACAAGCACCAGCTTTCGATTAAAAAAATAATCATCAAAATCGGTTCACTAAGTCGAAAGTTCTGAGGTAACAAACATTAAAAAAATGCAGTCGAATTGAATACCTTGTCCTTTTTTTAAGTCGGTTAAAAAAGGAAATCTGTGAAATTAAGGAACACCTAAAGCAACAATATTAAATCGAATGTAGAAATTCGCAGTACGCCAGTGTAGTGGACTATGGTTAAATGGGTAAATTCTCCACCAATCCGCACTGGAGCAGCGTGGTGGAGTATGCTCTAGGCCTCCTCAAGAGGAGGGACCCGTGCCCAGTAGGGTTGATGGGTTGATGCCCAAATGGATAAATTTTAACCCCTAATTCAAGGATAAGGTCAGGAATGCTTTGTTTTCGAATTTAACACAACGCTAAACACTTTTTTCAATCATTTAACTAAAGGAACAATATTTCCTACAACTTTTTCTGGAAAATCTAGTTTCCAATTCCAATTCCGAACTCCGCAGTGGAAGCCTTGACCTATATTCGCCAAAATACGTTTTGGCGCGGAAGAAGGAAAGATATGTTGTGACCTATCATTATTCAATGGTCATTATGGAATTGAATTTGAATAACATCTTTATCAAAAAGAAGGATAACTAAAGAAAATTATCTTCAATGTAAGCAATTTGGCTCTATCCTAAATCGAGAGTAGGAAACCCCAAAAATATGTACTTAATACAATATCACTGAAATACGAGTACAATGATGAAAATCATGCTATCTTAGTTAATTTGTTACAAAAGCGAGGAAATTTTAGATTTCTTAATAAATAATCCGTAGAAACGAAGTCCAATATTTCGACGGCTTTTCAATTCGTCATGTTTCGCGCGCTCTTCCATCTCTCACGAAATGACCTTGGCCCAATTTGGGTAGTCAACAACACCCTTTTGGCGTGGCCGGGTCTAAGGCAGATTTTTTATTAATATAATTTTTTGAAGCTTAAAGATGAAAATGGGAAGTGTTTAGTGCGTTCTGAACAAGTCTTTATAACAAGTTCTCTTGCAATTATACAGTGTTGGCCCAAAGTTAATCTGATTAACGATTAAAAATTAATGATTAAAAATCGTAATCAAAAAATTTGATTAAGATTAATTAATCATAATCAAATTTAAAATGATTACGATTATTAATCATAATCTTTAATCGTGGATTTGATTATTTGATTAACGATTAACTACTTATTTATTTATTAAAGTGAAACTTTTATTACATCGTCTCAAACTTTTTGGTTTGTGTGTCGCAACTCGCATGTCGCGTTACGGTCGGCCGCGGAGTGGGGGTAAAGTGAAAGGCGCTCGACAGAGCAGCCGAAGCCAATATATCTGATTGAGTATGGTTGCTACTACATGATACATTCTGAAGGTCTGATGATGACCAGGTATATACTTATCGGTTCTCAGTAACGGAAGTACTTAGGATGACCTAGCTTTCAACATTTATCTGATTGAGTACGGGTGCTACTACATGATACATTCTGAAGGTCTGATGATGACCAGGTATATACTTATCGGTTCTCAATAACGGAAGTACTTAGGATGACCTAGCTTTCAACATTTATCTGATTGAGTACGGGTGCTACTCCATGATACATTCTGAAGGTCTGATGATGACCAGGTATATACTTATCGGTTCTCAGTAACGGAAGTACTTAGGATGACCTAGCTTTCAACATTTATCTGATTGAGTACGGGTGCTACTACATGATACATTCTGAAGGTCTGATGATGACCAGGTATATACTTATCGGTTCTCAGTAACGGAAGTACTTAGGATGACCTAGCTTTCAACATTTATCTGATTGAGTACGGGTGCTACTACATGATACATTTTGAAGGTCAGATGATGACCAGGTATATACTTATCGGTTCTCAGTAACGGAAGTACTTAGGATGACCTAGCTTTCAACATTTATCTGATTGAGTACGGGTGCTACTACATGATACATTCTGAAGGTCTGATGATGACCAGGTATATACTTATGTTGCTATTTCTTGCTTTTGATAAACAACGACACAGCTAATCAGTCCGAAACTGAATCAACTGATCAACGAGGATGATGCCATTTTAAAACCATAAATCGAATATTAATCGATACTTAGTTATGGAATAGTTTAAAAGACGAAATAATAAACATAATGGCGTCCTTGTCTAACGTATGAAATAAAAACAGTCCAACTCTATACGCAACAGTTTCGCTATACTGTCAAATTTTTCATGACGTCAGACGTGTGCCGTGTTCGCCATTTTGTTTTTCTCTTTACTACAGTGTAAATTGTGACTTATTACCGAGGTATTAAGGTACTAACTACTAAAACCCACTTTGACAAAGGAATGTCAAAGTCTAAAGCGCCTCTATAAATTTAATAAAACACGAATTGTTGATTTATTTTAATATGGATATAAATTGCTCAGATTCCTATAATTGTTTAAAAAAATGGTTGTCTGTAAAGTCGGTTTACGGACGGTAGTTTAACGTGACAACGTCATGACAAAACATTGATGAAGTAGTGCTCGAATATAATATTATCTCTGGAAATTAAATTATAATTAGAAACTTTTATCTTTATACTACAACGCCATCTAGAACTCCTCAACTAAACTATTTTTTCACTAAGTTCCTTTCTGACTTAATTGTGTATATAGTTTTGTTCATAGATGGCGCTTTCTTCATTGTTCGCTCACTCGCGTAACGCGACAGATGAGTCATGTTTTTTCATGCGTGCCGCCGGCATTGTTTTAATAGACGTTATCACGTCAAAAATAATAAGGCTTTATTAAAAAAGCTAAGAATAATAAGAAATACACGTGAAATAAATACTAAAAATAAATGTGTACTATTTTTTTCCTCGAATTTCCCAATAGTACTATATTTCTTGCAATGTTTCGAAAAAAATACTATTTTTCCTTCAAAAAAAGGTGGCAACCCTAGCCGTGAGTGAGACCGTCTATAGTTGTCACCAAAATGCCGAGTTGTTTTGAGATTTGGAAAAAATCATATCTCCAAATTGAATAAAAATGATGGATTACTTAACTTTAATTTTGTATTTTTATTTTATCAGGTTTGTAGGCATCGACGTTAATACCTATTGTATTAGGTTAGGAGTCTACTGGCTAGAACGTCGTAATCGCATTATTGTTTATTGTTTCTCCAACCTAAATACATACATCTGCTAAATACAGTGGAATCTCTATAACTCAAATCTCGTTAAATCGTAAGTCGTTAAGTCTTAGTAAATAGAAAATAAATGCCATTCCCTTCCGCTGAACCCCTAATTACGCAGTAGCTCGAATTATTTAGATTTAATAACTCTAACAAAGTGTTATTTCCCTGCGAGGTATTAATATAATTTTAATACTCTATAACTCGAATTGCAAAAAGCAAACTCGGTAAGTCGTTGTTCATAAAATATAATGACTTCTTACTTGGGATTCCCCAAACTTAGAGCAATAATTTGGGTACAGAACCCTATAAAATACAGATTGATCTAAAAGTTGTATAAAAGAGTAAAAAAGTAGATACATACAAGTAAAATATTTTTTATCTTTACATCTCGTTTTTTTTGCTATCTCTCCAGTTTGCATGACGTCATTGAGCCAGGTCCAGAGATATTTCCGACGTGTTATAAATTATAATCACGTTCGTGAAATAGTAAAACCAAAATACTAAATGTTCACCCTGAACATGCCTAATATCGGCCCAAAAAATTATAAAAAATTATATTATTCCTAGATACTTATTATTTTTTTAAATTATATTTCTTTAGGCGCGTCATGAAATAAATGGAAAAAATGATCAGAGTGAAATTTTAAGATTTGTAACACGGATGGTGACAAAAACAAAGGTGAAGAAAAACGTCACGCGCGTTTTAAAAAACGCTCGTTTAAAATAATTACTGTTATTATTTTTATTATATTGTTTTTTTTATATTGTTAGAATATTGTTTTGTTTTTGATATTGTTATTGTTGTGTTAATATCGTTTTTTTAATATTGTTTTTTAAAAACTTCTTTAGCATCGTTGTGTTTTGAAAGTCAATGAAACGAAAAAGCGACAGTAAAGAGAGACAGACACATAAATTCATAAGATTTAATGTGGTAGAAAATGAGATAGGAAGCATTATACAGTGTTTCTTATGTTCGTGGTTCTTGTTTTTCCAAAAAATCTTTTGAAAATTTGGGTTGTTGGGGTCTACGGGGGGTTGCGAATCGTTTCAAAAATCATGTAGGACGCACCGTTTCCGAGATATACGGTATTTTCGGTTTTTCAAAAAAAAAATTGAAAATTTGGGTGGGGGGTTAGGGGTGGATCCGGCAAGGTTTGTGTAATAGAAGTTGTTGGGATGTAAGGGGGGGTTGCGAATCGTGTCTAAAATCGTGTAGGACGCACCGTTTCCGAGATATATGGTATTTTTGGTTTTTCCAAAAAAAATTGAAAATTTGGGTGGGGGGTTAGGGGTGGATCCGGCAAGGTTTGTTTAATGGGAGTTGTGAGGGTCTAAGGGGGGGTTGCGGATCGTGTCAAAAATCGTGTAGGACGCACTTGCCCGTTTCATTTTTATGGTATGAATTTTTGTATTGTTGAAGCCAAGAACAAGAGCTTCTACAAAGTTATCCTGCTATAGGCAAAGTGTTTATTACTTAAGTAAAATACACCAATGCCGTCCTCTGGCTCGGTGGAAAGAATGTTTTCTTTTGCAACCAAAGATGTTTAATAATAGATACGTTAAGCCCTTACAAATCAACCAAAAAATCTGTTCCGACCGAGTTATAACACACACACGTATATGCATAATCGTATTACTTACTACATCTAAGAAACTTACATTTTAATTGGTTGTTACTTGTCGACATCATAATACTTTTGAAGTTCTTTTATCCACCGCTAGATGGCAAAATTCTAGTTCTTAACGTCTAGTAATAAGGTTGACATTGAATTACAGAATTATTTGACTAGCTAGGCAACCAGTTCTGCACAGGTTAAAGAATACCTATTTTTGTAATAGATATAAGTTTTATTTTTAAAAGATGTGCTGAGGAGTTTCTTTACGGCTTTTCTTCTCCTCCATGACAAAGCACCTTTCCGAAAAGCTGGTAGATTAAAAAAATGACGTGCATAAGAGTATCAGTGATACCTACATGAATAAAGATTATTTCATTTCATTTCATTTCATTTCATTTCATTTCATTTCATTTCATTACAGTTTGAGCAATACAATGTCAACCATATGGAAAATAATTCCACCTACTGAACGCTAGATGGCGCAACTAGAACCTTGAATGTGAAGGAACCTTATAAGTATTGAGATAAGTTACATTTTTGGTTAACAATTTCATCCATTCATGGTTTTGGTTTAGAGTTGTGCGTGGTGCTTTTGCCGCGTTATCGACAATTATCGATATTTATATCGAAACTGTTATTGTCAGGCTGCGGGCACGAGATCTGCGACGGGCAGTCGGGTCGATCAGTTGCGCTAAAGTAGTGTTGTGAAGAATGACAATATTATAATCTGTTTATTTATATTTTTGAAATTTACTTTTATTGTTAAAGCGATGGCGTAAAGTGACTTTCGGAAAGCGTTTGTAACAGACCTACTTCAAATAAAAACTTATTTTATTTATTAATAATGGGTCAAAAAGTGACGCTTGGTTTTCATACAGATGGAGGTACATGCGTCATCTATTCCGTTATGTGAAACATGAGTTTACGTCGAACAGAATCATTGAAGCCTAGTTTTCTGATGAGAGCTGAATTATTATTACCAAGAAATGGTGTTCATCCAATAAATCAAGGAAGAAGTAGTTTGGGAAAATTTTCTACTCTTTATAACTAAGGTGTCATTCAAAAAAATATATAACTACGAGAATAAGTATCAAAATATTTTGTTTATATTTTGGAGAATATTTTTATGGTGTAAATTTTTACTGTTTCGTGCCCGGTCCCATAGAATGCCATACTGTTGATTCCATCGCTCCATATCGCCGCCGCCCGTCGCAAATCTCGTGCCCGCAGTCTCAGTCTGACATTACAAGGCGTAGACCCGTCAAGTTGGTACTTAGTTCTTGTGTTTGTACTGCCTATGTGAACACTTGTTAAATTGTTTTTAAAGCTTATATCTCAAACATTACAAGGCGTAGACGTGACCGTAGTATTTTTTATCAACATTAACTAAGTAAAGAGTCACGGAATACCACGCTTGGGCTGTTTAAGCGACGAAAATAAATATATGTGGGATTGGATAAGCAAATAAGGTGAATTTATTTTCGTGGAACTTTATTTCCTAGGCACGCCGTGCCTATCGCGCACATGCGGTTATATTCCTCGTAAGGATCCTAGATTATTTACCAATGATTTCAAATAGAAAAAACAATTCATATCAATTTAATACATTTTTACTTATTTAGATACAATACAACACAATACTTTATTGCACATCAAATAGCAGAACTGTACATAAATATACTTAAAATAAAAATGTTAAAACAGACGGACCGATGGACGGACAGACGGACAGATGAACGGACGGACATGACGAAACAATAAGGGTTCCGATTTTACTTCGGAACCCTAAAAACATTATTATTATTAAAGTGAAACTTTTATTACATTGTCTCAAACTTTTTGCTCTGTGTGTCGCATGTCGCGTGACGGTCGGCCGCGGAGTGGGGGTAAAGTGAAAGGCGCTCGACAGAGCAGCCGAGGCCAATATGGCGGCGTCATATTGGCCTCAGCTGCTCTGTCGAGCGCCTTTAATACCCTAAATCTTTTAATACCCTAAATCGAATATTTATCCAAAAATTTTTAGTTAAATGTCTACAATACGAAAAAAAGATTTACTTATACCTACCGTGGTTTCATAAAACCACACAATTGCTTTTATTATTATAGTAATATTTAATTAATATGAAATACTTTTAACTAAATATTTATAAAATTACAAAACTACCGATATCGATAAACTTGTATTCGCATCTCTCCCCGAGTAGCAGATGATGTTCTGGAAAACGATAGCCGAGTAGCAATACCATCTAAAACATAAAACGAACCTTATTGCCAAGTGACTGAGAGTGAGTAGCTTTTTGATCATAATTTATATTATTTCTTTTAATTTTACGTTTTGAATTTGAATTATTGGGTTCGAACGATACTTTCGATTCTAAGTAGGTATCGATACTTTTGATCGCGATACTCGATACTGAGTACTCGATACTCGTACCTGGTAATTATTCGCAAGTACTCGTATGAAACGTCGGTATCGAGTACTTTTAAAATACTGAGTACTTTTCAGTATTTTCATATGGAAAAAGATCAACTGCGGCCCGTTTTAGCGCTCGGACTAAACAGAAATTCACTGTCGACGACCTTTTTTTTTTAGCTGTGATCTGACTGTGATCCTCGCGAGTACTCGATACTCGATACTGAGTAGTATCGATACTTCAGGACCGATACTTTTTTGGTATCGATACCATACCCGTCGATACCACACGAGTACTCGGTATCGATACCAGAGGCCGATACTTCGAACCCTAGTGAGAAGCAGAGTGATCAACAGTGGTCAATTGACTACGCTTACGATTTTCATCCTCGGCGCGCCAGTAACACATCTACCTCTTTTACTTATAATATCATTGTTTGCAACTATGCTAAATAGACCAAGGTCAAACAAATTTGCAGACGACCTATTTGAAAAAAAAGTAGTTATGAAATGTAACTTGAACATCAAAAAATCACAAAACTAATGTTTAAGTTTAGTTGATTAAAACACATTCTTCATAATTAGAATTCAGTATATTTGAACGTTAGAAATTATTGTTTTGTTCTTTAAATAATTAATAAAAATATTTTAAGAAAATATGTGTGTCTTATACAACACACACACACACGACACTTGTGATATTTATAGGGAATACTCAGTACTCGATTCTCAATCCAAATATGTAATTAAAAAGGGTGCTTAAAATTTGACCTAATTATCCATTAAAAACAAAAACTGTGGACACTCGGAGCACACGCGAATTCAAGTCACGCGATTAATAAATAACATTTTATTACATCAAAAACGCACCGGTGTTTGTAGTTTTACCGCTACCGACAAAAGTCGGCGCGCTCAAAGACACCGCGGCGGCTTTCGGTCTCTTTGAGCGACGTTGCCGCCGCCGACTTCGCCTACCAAAATTTACGCCAAATCTACATTGAAACCTACTCATACTCACTACCTCAGTTCTGTTTACGCGCACGCGCTGATCAGGTCTAAGATCATAACATTGATTAATTAACAAAGTAACAAAAATGTCATTTACGAATGAAGAATACTGGGAGATGGTTCGTGCATATGCTCGTGCCAATAATAGTGTAAGTGGTGCCATTCGGCTATATCGCGAAGCATTTCCTAATCGCAGGATACCTACGTCTTACGTGATCGGTGGTACTTCGGTGATCGGTGGATTCCTATTTGTGGGGCGAGGTTAAAAGTGTTGTGTATGCTATGGAGTATTCGAACAGAGACGAATTAAAATTAAGAATAGTGACTGCTTTTGATAAAGTTCGAAGTGAAGTGTTCTTGTGCTAAACCGCCTAAAGGACAATTTGTGCAAACGTGCTGATTTCTGCATCACTTGAGGAGGTGAATAAAACGTACATAAAACTTCAATCATTGTAAATAAATACTTTAAAAAAAAAGCAAAGCAACAACCCATTATTGTCCCACTGCTGGGCTCGGGGTCTCCTCTTACAATGTAAGGGGTACAGGCCATAGTCTACCACGCTGGCCAAGTGCGGATTGGTAGATTTCACACACCTTTGAGAACTTTATGGAGAACTCTCTGGTGGGCAGGTTTCCTCACGATTTTTTCCTTCACCGAAGCAAGTGATAATTAACTTGTAATACGCACTTAATGTTTGAAAATTAGAGGTGCGTGCCAGGATTTGAACTCGGGCCCCCGCGTTCGGGAGACCAACGTTCTAACCGCTAGGCTATCACTGTGTATAATCAAAATCAAGTTAATCAATTAATGATTAGTGATTAATGATTAACGTCAATAATCATGATTACGATTACTTTTTTAATCGTGATTATTTTAATCATGATTAATTTAATCTGATTAAAATTAATCAAATTAATTAATTGATTAAAAATTTAATTGATTAATGCCAACACTGTTGCAATAGCTCTTGTTGACTTTATTTCGTAGCGGTTTCAAAATGTATTTGGATTTGGTGTTGGCATTACTTTCGTTAAGTTTTATTGTTATTTCATAATGAGTTGACTACCGCTCTTAAAGCTACTGGCAGTAAGTTGGTCATCAGAGCTATTTTATTCCCTGCATCTCATTATTTGTAGTGGACATAGTTCAGTCTTCTGTCTGTTTATGAGTGACCCAGTTTCGGTCTAAATTTTAATTTTATTGCCGTTTCAAGAATGAGCACCATTATACACCGTTATAAAACTTTTAACAACGCTGTTAATGGGGCAAACACATTTAACTTCGACATTGATTACGTTACAAGTGAAAACAATTAGATCAGTATTTGATTTATGCGCTCAACTTGGGATAAAAAACTTTTGTTACAAAGTTTAAAGTTTTATAGAAAAAAATTTACGATGCGCGCGCAACCTTTAGAATTTTTATTTATTTATTTATTTAATTTTTGCAACACCTTAAAACTAGGGTATACAAGGGCAAAAACTTAATGCCTAATGGCAGTCAGCCCTGGGTGCTGCTGGTGAAAAATTCGATGAAAATACTTCGTGGTAAAGTTTCTGATTATCATAAAATGATTTTGCCTGACTAAAAGTTGTTCATTATCGTGGGCCAATTTTATGAAAAAGTCTAATTTAGTTATAGACAATTTTTTTGGATACTTAAAAGTATGTCGTAAGTATTAAGACTAATGACCCGATAATATATTGATGAATATAATTACTGAAGTCAAGGAACCGTTGGAAACCCGACTCTGTTAATCAACCCAAAATAACCAAGTGAAAGAGTAGACCATCTTAGGTTGTTTATTTATGATGCGCGAGCCCTTTTAAATTAAAGAGAACTTTGATATTTTTATCTCATTTACTTTGCCATGTTTGTTTTCTCTTAATGAGCCTGGGTTAATAATACTTGAGAGAAGACAAACTTGTGTAAATATTATTAACTTGAAATATGAAATGTTTGAACAACTATGTTTTATGGGGCTTCCAGCGCTTTTAATATTGTGAGATTCAGATTTAGTATTACTCTAAGTTTATTATAATAATATCTGTTGGAAAGAGGTTTGAACATTTTTGTATGGAACCTGGCATACCTACAAGTCCGCTATTTAAAAAAAATTCGTTTTGGTGGCCAGTGATGAAACATGTGTCAATCGACGGAGTAAGTGATTATGTACAATAAAAAACTATTCAGTGGTGATATGTCATAATATATTTCCAGAGATGAGTTCAAAAATAAAAATAATTATTAATAAACTCAAATATCTCAGAAAGTATATCATTTACGACATTTCATCACTGAATACTTTTTGATCGTAATCACTTAGTCTATCGATTGACATGTTTTATCAATGTCCGCCAAAATGAATTTTTTTGCTTTATTTTTCTACGGATTGGAATTTAAATATCTTAGAAAGTATATCACTTACGACATTTCATCACTGAATACTTTTTGATATTAATTACTTACTCCGTCGATTGACACATGTTTCATCACTGGCCACCTAAACGATTTTTTTTTAAATGGCGGTACTTGTGCCAACTAGGTTCAATGCCCAAATAATATTTGTTACCGGTTATATCTGATCACGATTCGCTGTGGCTTAGAATGCGGCAGCAACGGTTATCATAGCAATGACAGTAGCAACTCAGATTGATCCAGTATCATCATCAGTACATTTCAGTCTGATCCTCTTTACATAGACATGTTACGGTCCGCTAATTTATTGGCTAAGTTTTTTGCTAACCTGAAGAACCTGAGAGAGAGAACAATTCCCCGAGGATTAAAGCATCCTCAGATCCAACCCAAACTTGCCGTTAATAATTAGAAAAACATTTGTAAAACACCGTATCATTTTTCATTGTTTGTTTTTAGGGTTCACCGTTAATAAAACTGATCTTACTAAATAAAATTGAAAAGAGACAACTCTGTTCATGTAGTTTCGAGTTTAATTTAATTATATAACGTATCATCATCATCCTGCCCATTTCCCAATTTTAATTGTATAACGTATAAAAAATTCAAATAAATCAAGGTAATTCCACACTGAGTACTGACATAGGTTTGCAGACTCGTACCTGCTCAAGAACTGCAGTCCTTCGACAATAGTACGTAGCTGGATTTAAGTCGTGGCAGCCTCACTAAACTCCTTTGTCTGTGGTTAGTACACTAACGAGTTGCTCACAAGGACTGAGCAAGGAGAAGAGCTTCTTGTGAAGGATTGTGGCTGTTATTACTTGGCGAAGGGCTCTCAGGCTCGTAGGATTGCGCGCCATTTAGCGTATTTTGCCGCGAAAATAAAGCTTAGTTTACGGTTCTAGAAGGCTGGGGACGAGTAAAAAACAATTTTTTATTTATTTTCAAAGAGGATTGTGTTGTAGACTATCTAATGGCAAATCGTAGGTTTTCTGACTAGGATAGGTAGGAACGGTTTATAAAAATAAATATGTTATGTTAAAATACACGCTTACATCCTTTTACTACAATTTATTCATGAAAAATAGTAAAGCACAACAGAAACACCATGATAGAACAGGTGTTTATTTATCACATAAATTATATTCCATGAAGGAGAATCGAACCCAGGATAGGTATCCTGAGTATCGTTTGGTTTGGTTAGGTCCATACTAACAATGAACGACTTTATTATTCTACTGACGTACGTTAGTACAGTATATCTGTGGGTAGCAAGGTGCACCTTGCATAATTATCTTATCTAAAAATGTCATCACAATATTAATATAGAAATATTGGAATAAAGTGGAAAAGAAATGATAAATTGCGGTATAATCACAAAATCACAAAATCATATTCACAAAATCTGAATACAAAGGTTAATTCATACTCATAACTGGGTGAAACTCATTGTTTTGTTGTGAATTGTGATCGATAAATTGAATAAGCTCGTCGAATGTTACGTACTGGCTGTATCGACCGTTTAGACTTTCTCGATGTCAAGATGATTCTCACGATTGGTAAGATTTATTTTATTTTGTTATGTCAATAACCGACCAATGATTATACGGGGTAGTTGAAGATAAGGTACAATAGTCATCACTGACATGTTACCGGTCAAATAGATATCAGAGAAACCGTTTTTAACAAATTCTCAGTCGAAGCCAACTTTTATAATTCTTGATAAAACATAACTGACTTCAAAATTAGGGATAACTCAAAAACTACACGTCAGATCTCGCTCAAATTTAAGTGGGACCACATGACAAGCACTGGCTTTCGATTAAAAAAAGAATCATAAAAATTGGTTCACCCAGTCGAAAGTTCTGAGGTAACAAACATACAAAAAAAAACAGTTGAATTGAATACCTCCTCCTTTTTTGAAGTCGGTTAAAAACTGAACAATTGATTCTGGAAGTGTGGTAGCCAGGTGACAAAGAATAAATATGTATGTAGATGGTACAGAGTTCGGTGACCTTTAATGAAAGGTTTAGCGCCATCCAATGCGCCATTGCATCGTCTGTTTTAACAGGGTGCAATTCATGGCATCTTCATGGGCAGTGGTGTCGGTAGCAGAGACGCGTGGTTTGACCATTGAAGTATAATGTCATAGAACAGAAAAACAAAATGTGTGTCCCGCCCGGGAGGTTCGATTTTCAAAATTGAGCCGTGGTTCTCCTTTCAAAACGGAACGAATCCATTGAAGATTGAAGCCACGTGGCACCAATGCATTGAGACATACATGGTGTTTGCGGAGTCGGTTCTATACGCTAGTAATAATACTTCAATGACTTAGTCAGAGTATAGTTAATTCTGTAAATAAATAAAAATTTGTGCACACAATATTTTAGTTTGAGACATTAGTGGAGTGGTCCAAGAATGTTGTTTTCATATTTATTCCTACTTTATTACCATTAACAATATTGAATTTCAAAAATGAACTGTTTATTATTATTAGATATAAACGGAACGTTCAAAAAGACGACTGTTGCCTTTTTTGTAATAACAACAGTAAGTCCTAGTTTGACGCTAGTACAACCAGAAGGTACCTATAATGTGCGCGTGTGAAGACATTATGTTGTTTTTCCCATAGCCTACAAAAGTTCGTAATATCAGCCATATGTATCTATACGATGCTGCTTGTTCTCACCACTTTATCTATAACTACGATATTAATTTATTTCTTATGAGTAAGTGTATTACTGAATTTACTGAGTAAATATAAAGCCACAAACCTTTTTAGAAATGTATACGAATAAATGGCTCAGACAAATGGCTTTCTTTCTTTTTCTTCTTTCTTTCTTGACGGGGAACGCATCAGTGATGTTTTTGGTGTTGCTGATGTCTATGGGCGACGATAGCCACTTACCATCAGGTGGATCGTCAGCTCGTTTGCCGGCTCTTTCCATAAAAAAAATGGATTCTTGATTAATTCTTATTTACAGATTCGTAGGTCCAGAAAACATTGAACATTCACTGACCTCTAGACTTTGTCTCTCGTTCTAATAATAATTCTTATCCTTTCTGACAACGTCAGGGTTGTCTTCTTTTTTTGTGATGACATGTGTGATAGATTACCAATGTATGACATGGCCAGCGCGGCGTGGCGGGACGTGGCAGCCCTTCTGAAATTGGCTCGACAGGTCGAACGCAGCACGTACTTGTCACATCATACCAAAAGTGCGCCATGCCTACTAGCGTATAGAACCGACATCGCGACAAAACCAGATGTTTGCGCAATAAACTGTAGCCAATTGGCTGCAGTTTTCAGTGGATTCAGATTTTGAAAGGAGAATGGGGGCTTGATTTTGAAAATAGAACCTCCCGGCGCGACACAAATTTTGTTTGCATGTCTGTTCTGGTAGTTCAGTACATTATATTTCAATGTTAACAATAATAACTATTGTACAAGAATTTTTTCAAACAATGATTTTTAGATTAGACATAGATTTACAGCCAGTATTACTGTGTAATCTGTAACTGACAAAAAGATGGGAATATCTTCCCGCTTTTTATTCTGGGAACAATAATTTTGATGATGCGGTGGGGTATTTTGAATTTTGAACATGCATTTTCATGTTTATTTAATCATTGATCCATCGAACAATCGAAACTGTCCTAAGAATCGCCATTGTAACAATAGTACCTGTGAATAGTACAGTGACAACTGACAGCACATAGCGACGACTAGCCACAACCGCCGCGTCTCGCCAGATCGTATCGGATCGTATCGGATGCAGGCCTTGACTTGCCCCTTTTGTATTGTTGCAAAAAGGAAAATATGTTTAGTTTTTGCAGGTTGCGCCACATTGTTTAATTATCTGTTACTAAGCTTTTTTAAATTATGTATGTGGCAAATTGTTTTTTTTTCCTAAATGTGTTTAAGTAACCTTTTTTTTTCGCTGGGAAAAATGCATTACGCATCCCCACCCGTCGGGGGACGGAAGGGGTATGTGGGACTCCCGGGGAAGGTAACTCTCGGTATACCCACATTACCCACTAAACAACCCAGCGGCACTCCCGCATCGCCTTTGGTGGTGGGGTTCTGGGAATCGGCATAGCCTTTGCTTCCAGTTCCAAAAAATTGTTTAACCTAACCTAACCTCTTCTGCTAGGAAGGGTTATATTTTTCGCGCGTATCTTGTATGTATGTATGTGTGTATGCGTGTAATATTCTTCATCACCTCGTATCTTCCAAACCGCTGAACGGATTTCTATAATTAAGATATCGTTAGATTCGTCTTGATAACCCACGTGTTCTTAGATAAGTGAAATGAAAAAAAACAAATATCGTGGCTGTGAAATGTTAGATGTCATGCCATTGTTTGAAGTTTCAACAATAAATCGAATAATGCAATAATATGGGTATCAAATGAAAGAGCTCATCATAATTAAAGATTTCGAAAAATATCATGATAGATTTTTTGACAGCAGGCGGGTTTTATTAAGTTTTAAATTTATACTATTTTGTTTGGTTACCTATTTAAAGTTTGGATTTTGGAAGGCACTTAATTATCTCCTTTATAAGGGTGGGCCTGTAGATCAAACTATAACTGTTTTATTATCTACAAACGGCATTCTGTTTTATTCCTGATATTCTACCATGATATCTTATAGTAATTAAAAAAAAAAGAAAATCCAAAGACTTATTTCACATGATCTGTTTTCCTTCACCATTGATGCATCGCTGACAAAAAGATATAAGCTTACTTGCGTTTGTTTCAACTGTTTTTTTTGGTATTATTTTTTTACTTTCAATCAATGATTTCTCCTAAGTACATAATCAGCCTTGCGAGGGTGTAGATCCTCCACAAGTATCAGGTATTAAGACTCACTCTCAGGGCAGGGTAGGTAGGTATAATTATTGAGACACAACTTCGATTCTCCATTATATTGCAACTAAACATAACACCACAGACATAGATAGTAGATAGATAGTAGTATAGATAGTAAACATAACACAACTATGCAAATTAAAAAACTGTATGTAAAAGTGATATAAAAATAATAAAACGTTCTTTATAAATTTCCTAAGCTCCCATTCTCAATGATGGAAGCCCAGCTGACAGATGCATTTTTTGTAAAATATAAATTGTTGTCAAAATTTAAAAATTTAGAAGAAAATGCATCTGCCAGCCAAGGAATATTGAACGAGGTATTATTAAGTACACCTCGTTACAATACCCCGGGCTCCTCTCAAAAAAAAATCTTAAAGATTTTTTTTATAAAAGTAGAAATAAAAATATAAAGAAAGTATAAGAAATATAAAGAAAGTATAAATAGTCACCTATTTATATTATCAGCATAAATATAATTATTTATATTGTCATCTTGATATTGAATTGAAAACTATACAGACTAATCACCTATGTACTTACAAATTTTTATAAAAAGGTAACACAATTGTATTTGATGCATATTTATATTCACATATTCAAATTCACATGCGACCAAGGCTTATTTTACGAGTTGTCATCCGCTCTTGAGAAATAACCCAGAAGGCTAAGAAGTAAGGTGTAGGCTTATTTAACGAGTCACGACCCGCTCGTACCTTAGGCTTATTTATAGAGTTGTAATCCGCTCTGTAACTATAGTAAATAAGTAATGTGTAGGCTTATTTAACGAGTCACAATCCGCTCGTACCTTAGGCTTATTTATAGAGTTGTAATCCGCTCTGTAACTACTTAGACATAGTAGATATAGATTTAGTTCCGTTCAACAGAATTTACTTACTGTGAACGTAACAATAAAAATAAAATATTAGGAATTACTGACATTCAATAATCGTTGCTGAGCAACAACCAAAATAACAAAATGCCATTCTTATGTCACAATAATAAAATTTAGAATACAGATATGAACAGTATATAAAAATTATTAAGTATGAACACTATTTCATGTAGGTATCTATTGTTATAAGTCTATAAGTATAAAAAAATTATTCGAATAAGGGCCGCTATGTGGAGGGGACGATAATGTCTTTTAGAATTTTGAAAAAAATAATATGTTAATTATGTGGTAACCTTCAATTTAAGTCCTCTTCCTTGTCTTCCAAAAATTTCAAGTAGTCTTCTAAAATATACGTGTCCATGAAATATCCTGGGTATATAGGTATTCCATATAATTATCCAGGTATTATATTATTCCTTATTGGGCGCCAGTGCGAGGGTGTAGATCCTCCACAAGTATCAGGTATTAAGACTCACTCTCAGGGCAGGGTAGGTAGGTATAATTATTGAGACACAACTTCGATTCTCCATTATATTGCAACTAAACATAACACCACAGACATAGATAGTAGATAGATAGTAGTATAGATAGTAAACATAACACAACTATGCAAATTAAAAAACTGTATGTAAAAGTGATATAAAAATAATAAAACGTTCTTTATAAATTTCCTAAGCTCCCATTCTCAATGATGGAAGCCCAGCTGACAGATGCATTTTTTGTAAAATATAAATTGTTGTCAAAATTTAAAAATTTAGAAGAAAATGCATCTGCCAGCCAAGGAATATTGAACGAGGTATTATTAAGTACACCTCGTTACAGCCTTATGCAAATTTCCATACTTCTTATTACGTGCTAAATTGAAACCCCCTAAATCTCCACATGTGGGTGTTTTTGTCGGTACAATTAGGTATATTTCATGCCCTTGAATTATCGCTAGTTGGTTGCTGGACACACTGTATGTATACAGATTACTTATATGCAATCTTTGTATTGTATCATGTCTGGTCTGTCCTGCCACTTATTGTTTGAGCTTGACAAAAGGTGTTCAAGGTGTCCAGTCCACAAGCTGTCAGCAACTCATCATTAGTTATGTCGCCGACCTAGCCTTGCCCCCAATTTGTGAATCTACAGTAGTAGATATTAGTTATATTGAGATGTTATGCGCGTAAATCTTTGAATTGAATATTTCATCAATAATATGTAAATATTATTACGCTGGTTGATGATACAAAAATATATCTTGATTTTATTACGAAACAAATTGAATTGCCTACATACTCGTAGTACATAGATGTGTTGCCACTCTCATCTGTTCCATTGGATTCTGATTATATTTGAGAAGGACATAATCTATTCATGGGTCAGTGGCCAGTGCTAAAGTTATTGTAAGCTTTGCCTTCCTTAAAACGTTTGACTATAAAAATTCTTTTCGTGAGTCTTTTAATCTCACAAGAGCTATATATGCTCTTCTCTCCTTTTTATTAAAAAAGTGTACGTATTATAAATACGCGACATTTGATTTTTCATAATATGGAATCGATTTTACTCAGTATTGGATTAAATTAACAACTACACAGTAAGATATACCTAATGATAAAATATTATATAGCGGTTAGCCAATTCAGTTCTCACCACACTTACTATCCATTTATCAGTTAGTACATTTGGATCGCAATTTGCAACCATCGCAACTATACTCGACAACCGCGGCGCTGTAAATGTGAAAGCCGACACTCAAGATTTGCAGTTCTGCACGACGCAAATCTAGGAATAATGCTCAATTATTTTTTGCTGAGAATGCTGACTTATGGTTACGTGTCATCTACAATCGTGTTACCAATGATATTATATATTAAAAAGAGGCAGATATGTCATAAGCGCGCGCGTTGTGATGACTCAAAAAGTTCCTAATTGGGAACTCATATTCAGGTGAAGAAAGAGATAGCGATGTAGTTTTGACACGAGAGCGATAAAGACTTGCGATAAAGCATGCCTTGCGGACATCGGAACAGATTTTTCGGTTGATTTGTAAGGGCATAACTTATCTATATTTATTTAAACATCATTGCGTGTTACTTAGTGCATTGTTTTATAGAACGCGCTTGTAAAGACAAATCTAAAGGAAATTTCTTTTACAATTATCTATCTCTGTCTGTCAGCGTTAAACTGAGTGATTAACCTAGCGACTTCTAACAGGATCTGGACCTGGTACACAGGCATGTCCGTTGTCCTGCAAGATGCACGAGCAAGGTACGTTAGCTTGGACTTAAGGACAGATAGAGAGCTCTATGCTTATGTTGTGCAGCACGGCTTATGCTGAGTCTGGGCCTGGTCGGGGGTTACGCTGCAGTACAGGCACCCATAAAATATATTTTGTTACGTATTAATGTAAGATATATATATTTTTTGTTATCTTCTTTTTAGTTAAGTATTTTGTTAAGTTTCTTTAATATGTGCTGCAATTGGTCCCCTTGAATACTTAATTCGAATATTTTCATTGCATTTTCATTTTTCATTTCATTTCTATCCATCTATCTACTTCTATCTACTTTATTAACTTACTAATGCTAGGATTATTTTAATAACTTTATGTGCGAGCACTAAACAATGCGATCGCTTCGATTTCATTCCATCGTGACACAAACGGAAATAGTCCCAAGACAACGTAATTATAACGGAAACACCGCGATCCATAGCGCAGTTCATTTGATACGCATAAGTAGGTTACATAGCATATACGTATAGGGTTGGCATCACATCAATGAACTATTATACTAATAAATAAAAAATCGTTTATTGTTCCAGAAGTTACATCTATTTGCCCCGGGTTTTTACACAGGGAATACTATACTAGTGTGGGGCTATGAGTGTGTATGTGTCAAATTCCGGATCCTTTATTTTACCGACATTGAATCACTGACATAGGGTTTTTGATTCGAAATCGATAAATCATCGAAAAAGGGAAAAAATCCGCACAAGTGCGTGAACACTTGACTCTAACAAAAATTGGCACTTTAAACCCGAATATTTCGCAAACGAACCTGCTAATTCAAAAATGGTCTTAGAAGACCCATGATATTTTTCAAAGAACTTTTAAAGGATACCCTACGCTATAGGGTACGTTACGAATAAAATATTGATCCTCACGTTACCTGGGCGGGGGGGGGGGGGGAGTAGGTTTTGGAATTTTAATAAATATGTGTATCCATGCCAAATTACAGTTTTCTCGCATTAAGGGTCTCGGAGCTATACTTCGGTTCGGACAGACGGACTGACGGATGGACATGACGAAACTATAACATGATTTAAAATTGGAATTGAATTCTGAATCTTAAAAAGGAGCTAAACTATTCTATGACATTATATTATACTTCAATGCGTCAAGTTCTCTAAAACGGTAGGTAGCCCTGTGCAGTGTGCACACAGCTTATGTCTGCACATGTGCACCGGTGCGAATCAAGAACGGCTGACGCATCTGTTTGTTACATTTATACGGAATAGTGTTGACGTGACGTTTCTATAACTAACGCGTGCGAAAATATTGTAAACATATTAGTAAATGGGTAATATTAGCTAAGTAGCTTATACCCGCGGTAGTGTGGTTTCGAAACGAAATTTTTAGTTAATTTAGATTTATATGCCCGTGGCTTCGCGCGTTGGATATAGATTTTTTACGAATCACACGGGAACCCTGAACTTTTCCTGGATTAAAAGTAGCCTGTGTGTTAAACCAGGGTATAGGCTATCTACATTTCAAATTTCAGCCAAATCGGTTAAGCAGTTGTGGCGTGAATTCCGCGTGATTGAGGAACAAACATCCAAACATCTGAACATCTGAACATCCGAACATCTTCACAAACTTTCACATTTATTAATTAATAAAATTATATCCTTTTTTAGATGATTTAAAGGAAGAAATTTAATGTGTATTTTAAAAGTTTTGGATTTGGATTTTAAAAATGTCGTGATTTTTTTACTATTCTAGAAATAATTCAACTAAAGTTTCGGAAATATACCCAATATTTTTTGAGATAAGTATACCTCATATAACTATGTAATGTAACTGAATCCGAATAAATCATCATGTTCGGTGTTCAGTGCAATGCGAAAAAAAACAACAAATTTTTTGGCGCGAAATGCGTTACTTTTTTTACCCGCCATATTGCCAAGTGATAATACTGCAAACTGCCTATTGTGTTGCACGTGTGTCTCTTGTAATTGGCCACTTGGGAAAAAGGAGAAACTGCACAATGCTTATTTTAACAAAAGTTAAAGTAATATTTGAGAATAAAAGCGTAACGAAAGCTATTGTTTAACTTTAGACGTCGCCGGTAAAATAAGTTAAGTGTACAATAGCAAGCAGCAACCAGTAAGCGTTAGGGAAGTTATTTATGTCTCGAAGTTATTTTTAATTTGACTTCATTAAAATAGAATATTGCTTGAACCTATGGCTTGAAGAATATTTTCTAATGGTTTGTCGTAATGCGGTCTTAGATTAATCACGTAGGTAGATTATATTTCTTTCTTTTTCTTCTTTCTATTTCTTTTTTCGTTAGATTTTTCCGAATTATAAAATGTCGGAATTTTTGTCTAGTTTCTTACTCCATCTAACTACTAGTCAGGAGTGTCAGCTTTTCTGTCCTGGAAAGAGATACCTTGACCCCATACCTCTAAACTTAAAAAAACAAAAGTCTACAAGACGTTACCACACAATACATTAACCTAAAACTATCTTCAAGCAGAAAACAGCATGGAAATACCAACAATGTACAAGCAACGCAATTTCAGTAACAATAAGCCACCGATATAAGATGTTATGTCGGCCATTGTTGTTCCCTGTCGCGTCTCTGCCACGTGGCTACCAACCGTGACGGTAAACGACGTGACGACGTTTACTAAACGTAGTGTAAGTACTCTGTGGTGACAGCTGACGGACTGGCGAAGAAGCTACGTAGTGCAAAGACGCGATTTAACGTAAGACGTCAACCAGAAGTGGGATTTTGTAACCGGTTTCTATTTTCTGTTCATAGATAGATCTATAGTTCGCGTCATTAACGGCCGGTCTCAATAATATACTGTCAGTACAACAAACTGTAGATAGGGCAAACATTAGTATGTTATCTGTCATATCTGTCAATTTTTGCGTCTCAATAACCTTCGGTGGATAGAAGATATCTACCGATGACATCGATCTACCTTTCGGAGGGCCTACTCATACCGGAGAGTATGTTGGTCTATACAAAAATGAAAACTTGTGTCTCAATAACGCTTTGACAGATACCTGTCGGTATTAGAAGTTACCAACTGTCGGAATTTTTCATATCACTCGATTTCGACGGATAATTTGTAGATTTCTCGTAGTGTAAAAAAAATATCAAAGAATCATGGATTTATTAATCAGTGATGAGTGATATTGAATGGTGTGAAGCCTGTGAATTTGATTCCGCCTTTTTTAATACCAAGATCGCCGAAATTATCCTCGTAAAAATATAATGACTGTATTGTCTGAATCTAAATTTGTTTATAAGTAGGTACCTAGATTCAGATTAAACAAAACGGCATTGAATGAGAATTGTGGAAAATTTCTTTCTTTAAAGTTCTAGGTAAGTAGGTATTTTAATAAAACAAGAACACAAAGCTTTTTTTAAGTAAAATATATTTTGAAATTATTTATTTATTTCCCAATAAATGTAAAGATAACAGGTTCATTTCAACTTAACAGCGTTTACAATTTACACGTTGTAAAGAATCTATGGCCGTTCTGCGAAATACAGCAGATGTCGAGTAAAATATGTCCAGATCTGGGTTCCAAGCCAGGATCCCATTAAATTACATCTTGGTACTGTTAACAACCTTCGTCGACGTGCGTGAGTATAGTTGTCCGGTACATACAATAAAACTTGTTTCAACACTGAGGTGAGGGGTTAGAGATACTACCTCTAATTAGCTTAAAAAATAGTTCAGTAGAGCTATGTATCGTCGAACTTCGAGGGAATCGTAACCTGTCATTCCAAGTACAAATAAACTTGGATACAATTAGGGATAACCTACGAAGTATTCGTACTGCCTATGGTAAAGCCATCTTAAGAATTTTCTTTGGAGTTTCTCCACCATTGTAACAAAAACATTTTGCCTTTTCAGAAATAATAGTGTGTCCCTGCTACATCAATAGCTAAATTGGCCTTAAAAAGAAAGGCACATCATCTTTTGAGGGGTCTGGACTTCATCTGAAAAGAAATTTGCTTTTAGTACATTTGGCAACATTTTGTGTTGGCGAAACATAATAATACGATACTCGTATATTTTATTTTAATAAAAAATAAAGTCTATACTCACGTAATTGTTAAGCAATGTCTTTCATTTATTCATAAAACTAATTAATATTACTAAAATTATGAGAACACATACGTTGTTTGTATTTTGGGTAACCAAGCGACACAAACGAATGTCAAATGACAATAACATGTCACCGTCATCAGTCTGGATACCTATCAATACCAAACTTCAAATGCTGCGTTTTGTTACTAGTGAAGCATTGTTCGAGGTTACAGTTATTATTATTTTATTAACTTCATCTGCAAAATTTACAGCACATTTGGAACAAATTATCATTTTAATATTAAAATGGAATAAATTTATAATCAAAAACACGGAGTTCCTTTTTATAATAAAAAGTATAAAAATAGTATAAAAGTATAAAAACGTATAGTGTCAGGCAAAAACGAAATTTTCAGAGGGACGTAAAAACCGGAAATAGAAATGTCATTGAAATGTAATCTACCGATGAGTTGACTTCTGTTTGCTTGCTTTTGATTTTAGAGACGGCAGTTAATGGCAGATAAATCTTTACTTTTTATCTCTGCTATGTACCAGAGTTCGACCGACAGTATAATATTGAGACCGGCCGTTAATCAACCGAAGCATAAAATAATGAGCTATTTTATTTGTTATGGCACGTGTACATCTTAGCTGTAGTAGGTAGCTATATGTAGCGACGTTTTAAAGGGTATTCTTAACGACTAAAGATAGGGGGCTAAAATGCATTGGTGTGGCGAAGAACGCATGTAAATAAGAATCTTTTTGTGTATGGCGCATTGTCCTTTTGAAGGGTCCATCTTTTTATTTTTGCTTATTTAGGAAGAATCACTAATTCTAGGCCCTAAACCTTCCCTTAACCTTCTAGAAATTCTAAGCCCAAAAAGGTCAGGTTTGAAATCCCATATTTTAAGCGCCACTGTAATTTCAAACTGATTGAGTGTACTTACAGAACTTATATTATACCCACGTTTTTCATTATGTTAAACCAATTGAGCTCATTGTCTGAGCTTACTTGCATCAATGCTAATAAAAAAACTTAGCTACCACCATTTAAGTATAATGTCATAGAACAGACATCTCGAACAAAATGTGTGTCCCGCCCGGGAGGTTCTCCTTTTAATCCAAAATTGAGCCCCGGTTCTCCTTTCAAAATCGAACGAATCCATTGAAGATTGAAGCCACGTGGCGCCAATGCATTGGGACATACATGGTGTTCGCGGTGTTGGTTCTATACGCTTAATAATACTTCAATGGCTACCACAGAGTACCTACATATTACCTACATTACAGGGGTTGTCACCTGGTGGCAGTGCATTGCAATACCTCGCAGCTTGTACTCTCATAGTCACGTGTCACAATCACAATTGTATGCGTCAATGAGATTTCTTATATTAAAGCCACTGAATGCAATGAACAATAGATACGTGTTTTCATACGACTTTTCGTATCCCTTTGGTCGGCCCTGCAGTTTGTAAGGTCTAACCATCTGTTGCTAAACTTTAGGGTTTTGCTTTTTGGCAGCTGATGTTAAAACGTGTTTGTGTTACAAAGCACTGTTATGGTTTATTGATTATTATAATTTATTCGTTAACCTTAATCCTTGCTGAAGCAGTAAGTTTTTGACGTTTTCGTTCTACAACTAACACTTAAGTCATATTGCAGAGTGATATATCTTCTGTATGGAATATAGAGGTAAGGAGAGCCATCTCATATGGTAATATACTGAAAATAGAGGTTCCAGTACCTACCACCATCCTACAACAAAAGCGCTGGCGTCGGAAAAACTATGATATGAACAATGAACATAGCTTGTAGACGGAGTGAAGTTTGCTGAATTCAATAAAATTTATCCTGCGCTACCGGAGCGCCACCTTTATTTAACGCGTTTTTCGGACACTTTTTCATTACAGAGATGGTTCTCCTTAGCTCTACATACTCCATACTCTCATAATCTTCTGCCTCTAATTACAGACATTACCGACAGTGTTTTAATATTTCAAAGGTTGAATAACGTCCCTTAACGAAGGTTTGTATGTGTATGTGTGTGTGCAGTCACTGTAAAGGCGTATTAGCAGAGCGATGCAGTAATGATGTCCTTAGTGAAATACTTTTTTAATCCTCAGTAAGCAATTAAAAGCAGTGACAGTCTAGCGATATTCAACCTTCCCTTTCAGTAGTTAAGGTTTCAATTAGCACGAAAATCATTTTTTTTACGTTGTATTGACGGGAGAGTACCTACTGGGTATTACAAGAGCAAAAGCAAAAAGAAGTGGTGGGGATTTCAGGAATAAACCATTTATTCACCAGAATAAACCAAGATTCAGAATAAATTATTTCAGCTTAAGAACCAGATTCTTTCTTTCTTTCTTGGCCGGCAACGCGCCGGTGATGCCTTTGGTGTTGCTGATGTTCACGGGCGACGATAGCCACTTACTATCAGATGGATCGTCAGCTCATTTGCCGGTTATTGCCATAAGAAAAAAATATTATTATGTGTTTTCCGTTTCAATTTACTTATCTTCCTGTATGTTTTGTTTTGACATGTTTCCATATAAATGTAACTTCAATACCATTTAATTATTTATTATTCTTGCTTTATATATCCATAAACTAGGATAACTAGCCGTTCAAGTATTACGTAAGCACTATGGGGGAGGGGGGGGTCTTTGTTTTGCTTATTTTGGATGACATAGGGGGTAGGGGGGTCTAGATGATGATTACGTCATCGGTAGTTATTTACTTTTTTACACTTTTTTTTTGAAAAATGTTTACGTAAGCATGGGGGGAGGGGGAAAGAGCTTTGCTTACTTTTGCTGACAAGGGGGATGGGGGGGTAAATAATTGTAATAAATCTGCTTACGTAATATTTGAACGGCCCCCTACTATCGCTCCCTCGTAGTTTCACCCTCCAGCTATGTACAAGACTGTAGTCTCGGCACTTACCATGCGCCGCGCACTTAAGCAGTAATGAACCCACAAGGACCAGACTGAAGCGTTAGGAAGAAATATAATTACTTTCCCGACTCCGTGTGCATTCGGTCGTTGGATAGGGGGTCTGGGAAATAGTTCGGCTTGGAATTGTTTATTAAATGACTATCTATGTAGTAACTAGTAATATAGCGAGAAATAGGCACAGTCTGGTTATTGCCTGATATCGTTAGGTGCAGCTATCTTTTATGGGGCTCGGTGTACGATTTTATATACTAATAAATTACCCAAGCTATGGCATGTGAAAGCACAACTATAGACAAATATAATTATGAACGACAAGATTGCCTGGATGCAAATGTACTGCATCCAGTCCCGCGTAGGTCAGAAGTTTATTCTGTTGTACTAATTTAAAAGATGTGCTGAGGAGTTTGTTTCGCCATTTCTTCTCATAAGTGTATTGAAAATATACCTACATACATAATTAAATAACTTTTTTCAAGAAAAATAAAACGATTATATGAGTAGCAACACAGCGTCGCTTAGAGATTCACATATATTTAGTTCTGTACTTACAGGTCTGACGTTCCTATATCCGATTTCCGGACGTTGACATCTGTCTAGTTGCTGTCAGTTGGCGCGAGCGTCGTAAAGTTGTCATTGTAGATCTCCCTTGTCGCTGTCGTACAACTTACAAGTAGGATGAACAAGTACATGATACTGTAATAGAGGCCATACACGATTAAGTGTACTTGTCAAGTCTGCAGTTTGATTTGATGCGGCCAGATAGCTATACCGTGGCCATCAAGTATACTGAATGCCGTGTCAAGTCCGCTTGACGCTTGTTCAAGTACACTTGATCGTGCATGGCCTCTATTACAGTATCATGCATAATACAGAGAAGTTAATAGACGATAGACACTTACTATCAGGTGGATTGTCAGCTCGTTTGCCGGCTATTTTCATAAAAAAAGTTTATGAGATACAACCTGTGGATATATCTTGTAGTCATTGAAGTATAATGTACTAAAGCTCACACAAAAGCTCTTCATATACCCGTTCCTTCACAGCTCATGCAGTCAGACTTTGGAACTCGCTCCCGCCTAATATCCGTGATTCAAAAACTTTCTACATCTTTAAGAAAAAAGTCCGAGAACACTATTTATCTTTAAGTTAGATTAAAAATTGATTTAATTTTCTTTTTCATTCTATCTTCCCCTCATTATATTGTACGTAGTTTTATATGTAAATTTATACATGTTGTTATATTATTATATGTATATTTATGTATTATATGTTATATATGTATGTATTTTTATTTACATTTATAGTTATGTTTATTATATTTAAATAGGTATTACTTGTTTTTACTGTGTGCACGCTATCTGCCTTTCTTTCACTTCTCCAGTCGCAGGTCTGCTGGAAGAAATTTCGTTAGAGATAAGCAGTACCTTTGTACATTATTTCCTGACTTGTTTCTCATATAATTGTTTATGTGTACATAAAGAATAAAATAAATAAATAAATAAATAAAGTACTAGAAAGGACATCGCGGACAAAATTTGTGTCGCACCAAAATCGATTAAAATCGACTGAATCACTGAAAGCTCTAGCCAATTTAAAATTCAATGAAGCCAAAAACTTACCACTCCTTATCTCCTGACGCTACGAAACTACTGACGCTAGAATTTTGAAAAAAATACAGAGAATAGTTCTTTAGTACAACACTCTACATACTATTCTGGCATTATAGGTACATACTTTTTTAGTTATCGCAAACAACTTTGGGTTAGATTTAAAACAACATAATAATATAGGAAGTAGATAAATCAACGTACGAAACCCTTTCCACGCGAGTTATAATTCGCACTTCACCGGTTTATTTTTTAAACAAAATGTAAGAACTTACATTCCACTGCGTTTGTAGTCACACAAATAATTTGGGCAGGGTTTATCATATAACATAATGTCCTTTGGAGAATTATGGAATAACATAAATAAAGCGAGTAAAAACGTAACTTACTCTTGATTACGAGTATATCTTCAACTTAACCGACCTCAAATGTTTTTTTTTTCTTTTCAACTTCGGTATTTTGTTCGTAGCTCCTATAATTTTATAGGTAGGTTTCAGGATTGAATAGGAATCACAAAAATCCTTTGAAAACTATTATACATAAAGTATATGAATTTACCTGTCTCTTTGACTCGTTAAAATAAATATTCCTTTCATCTCTGAATAATCCATTATTATGCATTTTCAAAAGCACTTTTCTCTTTCAAAAAATACAACATTCGTGTGTATGCTTTGCTTATTATATATTTTGCGTCGAGTATTATGCAAATGAGGATAACACTTCAGTGCGAGCAAAAACTCAGGGAAATGTAATATTTTTTATTGTATGTCAGTAGAAAGTCTGCGTTTTATGTTTATTAAATAGTGCATGCGAAGCGTATACAAATTAAATGCGCTGGCAACCTACTTTACATCCTGTAATAGACATGAGTGTCGTACTATATCGTAGACTAGAGTAAATATAATACATGTACCACCAATGATATTATATATTAAAAAGAGGCAGATATGTCATAAGCGCGCGCGTTGTGTGACTCAAACAGTTCCCAATTGGGAACTCTTATTCAGGTGAAGAAAGAGATAGCGATGTAGTTTTGACACGAGGGCGATAAAGACGTGCGATAAAGCGATAAAGCGTGCCTTGCGGACATCGGAACAGATTTTTCGGTTGATTTGTAAGGGCATAACGTATCTATATTTATTTAAACATCATTGTGTACCACGATATTCCAGTGCCTAACGTAAAGCTATGTATGTACTGTGGATATTTAACAAACGCACAAAACCTAGGATGGCTTTAAAAAAATGAAAAGTACTCCGGGAGTGCGGACAGAAGTGAAAACTTAAACAATTATGCGTGTATTTTTTGAATCGTCAGGAAATTTTTTATTGTGCAGGAAATACTAAAAGTATTTCCTTTTTATTTAATGGACACTCTATTTAACTACTTTACTATGCACTACTTTACTGTGCTTTATGCGTCAGATTTAAAAGTCGTCAAAGCCGCACGTGAACCGAATAACCCGTAATTATTCCCGCTAAAATTGTGCAAAGGAGATGGCCAACATCTGTATAGGCATTTGCCCCACTTGTGAAACATAATGTACACATTTTAATTTTACCTTACATTAAAGCTTACAATATGTACTTTGATAATTTCGTCAATAAAAATCTTCAGAACTTGGGATTCTCCTTTTACAGGCAGTTTTAGCTTTTGTAGTTTGACATTCTGCAAAACATAAGTAATCGTAGAAAAATGTTTTAAAGAGAGATTTTATATTAATTAAATATTATTTATCTTTTAGATAATTCATTTCATTATTTTTTTAATTTAATTATGATTTTATGACCTTACACGTACAAAAAAGTACCAGCAGTACCATATCTATCTAGAAATATTCACAAGCAAATTCAATATAAATAAAACTGCATATTGATATTACATTAAGTGTATAATTATAAACATTTAGGTACACATATTATGTAAAAATTGAGGAATAAAATAAAACAATTGTATCAAACAAGGCAATGCATTTACTTGTTCTCTATTCGGGATTAGCAGTGATTAATATTTTATGAAGCAAATGTCACTCATTTGAATATAAATGAATTTCGCAGACTCAAGCATGGACAGGTACGTAATAGCGATACTATTTTATCAAAATCCTCTTAATAAATGTTGGTATTAAACACGACGTTCCTGCGCATTCTCTATAATACAATGACGTGAAGTATTAGATAATACAGTGGTAACTGCTGAACTGCATGTGGAAAGCTGTTGGGGTAAAATAGGCTGTAAAACTGGAGGTTTGGGAATATTATGTTGCTCTTCAGGAACTTCAGGCACTGATATCAGTGGCACATTTCTTTGCAATACCAACTAATTGCCTTTCTGCACGAGCAAAACACGTGTGACATGACAGGTTATTTCGCTAGCTCGAACCCTTAAACAAAGATAATTAATAACGTTAGGGCTTGAAGTACAAAACAATCACGGATATATTTTTTAAACTTTTTTGAACTTTAGGGATCTTTTATATTTATTTATTTTACAATTTCTAGCATAAGTTTTTGGTCGAAGGAAAAATCATAGGGAACCCAACATATTCCGAGAGATTTTTATATGTACTACAACTCAATGTTGGTTCACTTTGATATTAATTAAATTCATATCCATGTCTCCTATGAGAGAAGAAGCCTTTGCCTTGAACTTAAATATTAATAAAATGATGATAAATAGATGATACCTGATGCTCAGCATTCCAATAATTAATAGTTTGGGTATTGTGGTTACATGGGTCCAGTACGTGATATCTCAATCTTCTAACTCAGCGACCACAGCCTTTCAAATCAATATGTGGCCCAACTGCCGTCTTGTTCCGTCAGTTTGATCATTTAGTAATAAGAAACATGAATGGCAAATTGTTGCATTAGCTATTAGTAGTACTATTATATTATATATGTACTATTATTTCTTCTGTGCTAGTAGCTGAAATTAAAAATTATAATAATTATAAAATAGAAAAAAAATCTTAGGAGCCTATTATACACATTATTTTCTAAATGTAGAAATAGCGAGATAATATTCTAAGAGTAATATTGCAAAAAAAAATAGCCATATTGTACATTGCCGCGTGAACCTAGTCTTAGCTGTAAGCACTACTTACTTAATAGTAAATAAAAATGCCATACCTGACTGCAGTGATCCATTCTACCAATATGGATTGAAGGTTTCTTGCTAGCGAAAATATTGAGTGACGCGCCATGCACTCAATATCAACCGCGCATTTAATGCACCTCACGGCAAAAAATCAAATACAATTATTATTTTGCAGAAATCAAACTCAAAAATCAAATGGCAATATAGCAGACCACAGAGTACTTAATCACTACGTTTTAAGAGACGGCACATAGAACATTGTCTATAGCTAAATACAAATAGTTTTTTTATACCAACATTACAGGATAAGCGATGAGCCATAGATGCTTTAATGGTATCTGTGGTAAAACAAAAACAAGGCTGCCAACATAGCTATCAAATGACATTGACAACTAGTGATGTGCTTAATACTATCGATAACTAGTGTTGTGCTTTTATATTGTTCATAGCTATTAGGCTTTAATACCTTTTTTTTTATCTTTAATTGTAGATTAAAATAAAAGCCACACTTGAATAATATTAAAATTTTATTTAACAATTCCAAGTATGAATGAATACCAGTACATTTAATTATTTGTTAACACCTACCTACGTATATGCGGAGCTCACAACAAGGTACAAGATCTATACCGGATCAACTACACGAAATAATTTATTGTTAACATACTCCTACTTACTTACTTACATAAAAAATCATTAATTACAAATTCTTTACACATAACAAGGTTTCACCTCTTTATTTCGTAAGTTTACATTAAAAAGAATTAAAATAATCGGTATACATGTTTACATTTAAGCAACCATCCTTTCGCGAGGCCCATATATATTTTTATATGGTCTATAGTTGAATTTTATGATAAGTCTGCTTACCAGATGATACTTTTTCACTTCTTATTCTTAATGGAAAATTGGTAAATAGGTTGTCTGCTAGACGTGGACGCGTCAAGTTGATGGAAGGCACTGTAACTGCACTTTTAAGTAATCTGCTTCTTTGGGTATTATATGCTGAAAGTGCGAAGTGGCGTCCGGACACAAATTGTAACTGGTGTAATTTTTCAATAGGCAAATATATCAAGTCTTCATCTCCAATGGCTTTAACCCATTGTCGACATCTAAAAGAATATGAAAACAATATAGCAATGTAAAGTTCTCATGAATAAAGTATAAATTCAATAATTGTAAGCTTCATAAATTACTTTAATATAGTATGCTTATTCATATACATAATAGTCTTGAAACTTACCTATTAGGGTCTAAAGAAAGGGCCGCGAGAAATAAATTTGGTGTTGATGGGCATCTAAGACAAGAAATAATACATTTTTGTACAATTTTTACGAAATCAATTTTTTATTTTATTCTGACTTTTTTTTGATTGACAACCGGAAATAGAAATTTGACATCATCACATTTGTCATACCAACATTTATGACGAAATTCTGTCTGTAATATTGCCAGAATGTCTCTCGAAACCTTGAAACAAGCTATGTATCGAAATGAGTAGCCCCTGTAGCAGACATTTGCATTTCTGTCAGCCAATTGTCAACCTCCAGTGACAGCAATGGAGGAAGTAGAAGATCAAGTGTATATGTCACCGGAATATAATAAGAACCGTAAGTTTATAAATTTCCTAGGAAATTTATAAACTTTCGTAGGATTCTAAACGAGAGATAAATTGTATTATTTTACGGCCACATTTTCGGAAATTGATAAACTAACCGAGCTCACTCGTAAAATAATAAGTGACCAATAACCAAACACCATATGCGCTCTGATTGGTTGAATAAGTTACGTGTTCCTTCTCCTTTGTTGACGAAGTGACATTTACCACAGAGCTACGAAAGTTTTAAGTGGCCATGACCAAAACTATGACATGATTGCACACGAAATCGAAGTTGGCGAATCAGATTCTTTCGATTTCAGTTTTTTTCATGGCGAGGGGCTTCGCCATAGATGTCGACGGAACCCCGCTTAGCGGGGTTCCTATTTTTCCTAAATAAAATCAGACAACCATAACCTAACCTATCCTTCTTTTGATTTGAATTCAGTTGTTTTTTCATGGCGAGGTGCTTCGCCTTAAGTAGGGATTATTAGTATATTATGTAAAAAAGTAAACCTGTATTATAGGTACCTAAATAGTTTTAAAGTAAAAATACTGTTAGGTAGGTAATCGAAACTGATAGATTTATAGTGTATAGTTTGGCAAGTCTGATTGTACCTAAGTCTATGGGCACAAGCATCGCCTCTGTCAACATCGACCAATCAGAGAGCAGTGTGTTATTTTCCGTATTTTAAAGAAGCGTAAAATTAAAAGCTCTTCTGTGATTGGTCGAGCCGTTTAGAATTTTACGAATGGGCAATCCGTTAGTTTATAAATTTACCACGAGACGTCGCAGATTGATAAATTTCCGAAAATGTGGCCGTAAAATAATACAATTTATGTCTCGTTTATAATCCTACGAAAGTTTATAAATTTCCTAGGAAATTTATAAACTTTATAAATTTATAAATTTCCTAGGAAATTTATAAACTTACGGTTCTTATTATTTTCCGGTGACATATATAATACAACTTATTTTTATTGTTAATTTATTATAACTACTAATGGCGGAGTTCAGAAGAAAATTAATATTCTAGTTATGTTATAATAAATGGATAACATGTCTTTTCAGAGGACTAAAACCTTGTACAAATAATTTTAAACGTTTCCGGGGTATATGTTGGCCACCTCCTTTTTTCACTTTCAAGAAGTTTTTAATAGATATATTTGTGAATAAGGTACTTACATGTTATTTCGAGCGTTCCTATTCCTACCGTTCGGTGGCTTCACTGGGGAGTGAATCATATCGTGAGCTAATCTCGATCACTTAGTAACCACGTCTCGTATCTGTGCTAAATCGATAATGTTACTTACGCAAAGTATCAGGCATCGTAAGTCGTGCCAGACGTTTTTCTAGTAAAAACCTGGCAATTTAACTAATACATTTGACTGGGGATTTACTTATGCCGCATCAAGTCTGCTGCAAACTTGACAAGTATACTTGATCGTGTGTGGCCTGCTTAAAGTGCTAATTTTGGTTAGAGTCAAGTGTCCCCCCCTGCTAGCTAAACGATTGGACTCGGACAAGTGAAAAAATTCTCAAAAATAGGTGAAATGATGAATTTACAAGGAAAACTATCACGGCTATGTTAGCATAAGTAGTTAATGAGTAATAGTCGATAAACTTACTACTTCGGAACCCTACATTGCGCGTGGCCTGACACGCACTTGCCCGGTTTCCTCACACGTATTTCGATATAAACATTGAAAATATTATAATATATTAGGCTTGTGATTGTAGAGGATTTTTCGGTATTAACTCCAAAGCAATCACCATTTTTGAATATGAAAAAAATTCCATAGGTAAAACTCTTTTTTTGACTTGACAATTTTTGTAGTTTTAAAAATTTTCATTGGCTTATAAAAACCCATTTTTCTGCATGTCAGAAATTACATGAGATTATGGTACACTTAGTCCTATCTACACTAATATTATAAAGCTGAAGTTTGTTCGTTCGTTTGTTTGTTTCTTTGGTTGTACGCGGTAATCTTAGGAATCTTTTGTGTTGGATAGTTCATATATCAAGGAAGGCTTTAGGCTTTATTTATCTAATCTAAATAACTGCTGCGTCGATATCGGAAGCAAAACAAATGTGTGTCTATTGTTCGCGGTTTTTGTATGCCCAAATTGCAGGTTTTATTTGTGGCTCTGTGAAAGTTGAGTTCACAATAGAACAATATAATTGGTTTATGAACTAGAATGTTAAGTAACAATGTGTATATGTATAATTTTCTGGTTTTTAAGCTCTGATAATAAAAACATCTGTATACTTTTGGGTTGCAATTATATTCCCAAATAAACTAAGTAAGATAACATAGTAAAAAAATGTTATGTTATTGTATCTGCAAAGTAATCGAGTTGCAGCCAGCACCATAAGTGAAGATCAATATAAATTTGATAATATGTATTTTACTCACAATTATTTATAAGATATTTTTCAAAAATTCTTTTTTTTGAACTTGGCTCTCATTTTACATTTATGTTTTTGGTGAGATTATTACTACATTAAACTTCAATGCACAGTCAGAGTACTTATGTGGGTACATACTTAATGACTTAAAATCGTAATTCTAATCACGATTTCATAATTTTATATTTATATTTCATAGTTTTAGATCAAAGTTATCTAAGCGCTCTTACGCACTAGCGGTCAACCGCGGGGGCGGCTAATCACGCGGCTAGCCGCTTTTCCAGTTTAATATGCAACCGCTTATACGCACTAAACCGCCACAAAATTTCAAACGCGGCGGTTGAATGGAGGGCCGCGGCCCGCTTCGCGGCTAGCCGCCATCTAGTGTATACGCACTGGCGGTCAGTTAGCGGCGAGCCGCCAGTGAAGTATGCACGTGTTTTGAGTTGCGCAGCCATGAACTTCGACACAGAGAAAAGTAAAGGATGAATCCAGTATCTTTTTTTATTTTTCTTTCGTTGTTTTCGGGAGTAAAAATAAATAACACAAGCTATCTCGACGGCGTCCATTTTGCTTATGAGCCACGCGCCTTCGAGCGGTCCAACCGCTGAACGCGCTTTTATCGCGGCTGACCGCTATGGCGGCCAACCGCGAAGAAAAACGCGAAGAAACCGCATTAAGCGGTTGGACCGCTCAAACAAACCGCCTCGTGGCCAACCGCTAGTGCGTAAGAGCGCTAACAGCGCTAATTTCAATAGTGTCTGCGACTAAAAGGTCAATGAACTTACCATACGCTGATGCGCAGGTAGGTAACTCCTTTTTTTGTTCACTATAAAAAGTGTTCAGACAAATTACACATATTTACGACACTTTTATTTTGCTTATTACGTTTTATAATCATAATCATAATCATAATCATAATATTTTATGAAAGCTTAATTTATAAATTAATACTTAAGTAGGTACAATCTCTATGGTTGATAATAGGCAATGCAGTCGTGGGTTCAATAAGTCTTTTTTATATTAATGTCATTGTTTTTATACTAAACTGGCTGTCTCGGCGAACTTCGTATCGCCTAATAATCCTTTGTTAATTTAACTTTTATAGTTTTGGTAGGTTTAACAAATCAAAGACCATTAAATTCTCTCTCCCTCTCCTTCAATTAACTGCATAAAAATATGGGCCTTGTCACTGGATTGGTTTGGTTTAATAAAGATTAAAATATAGGTACTAAGCGGGAGTGTAGTTAATTAATGTTAATGTATTGGCTTCCTAACAAATAGATGTAGAAAAAATTGTAGTGTATGAAATATGAATCTGTGTACATATTTTTGTTTGTCCACCGATTTTCCCAAAATTCGTTAAATGACATTTTAAAAAATATGTGATTCGCTAAAAGCGCTAAAACACAAGTTAACCATAAAAGTCTTTAGTATAATAGCCGAAACTAGACCGCATAATTAAAAAAAAAAACTTGACCCATAGAGTAAAATGTCAAAGAATAGTGTCTTTCACGCAAGTAGGGCATGGCCGCGCGACGGACTATAGATACGATAATTCTGCGATATTATGAAACGTCTATTTTTCACTTAAATAAACATAAAATTCTCTAATTTTTAGGTGAATAAATTCATAGTTTATGAATTTTAGACCAATTCCAATTCGCAATAAGAATTTCAGAAACAAATAGATATTTCTACTATTCGATTCGTTCATTACTTAACTCTTAATGACTCTAATCTTTTAAAAAACTCGATTATTTCTTGCTAAGACCCACCAGTTTAGGCTATGTTGTCTGTCAGTCAATAATACTGGTACTGTATTAAGAAATTACAATGTATTGTGAGTTGTGTGACACAAATGCAAGCTTCAAAATTGATCAATTGCATTCATTGTAGTATGTCAACGGTCTATATCGTTGATGTCGTTGATTTAAGTCCCCTCTCAGACTGAGAGGGGTAAAATCTCCATTGGTGGCTGATTTAAGGGTGTCAAACTTCATGTACTTTAAAAAAATATAGATAGGGTGATAGCACTGGCGATAGGGACGTATTCTTCTAAAGACGTAGGGCGCAGGATCAAAGAGGCTTAAGAGCTCTCAGGCTCTCACTATGGCTTTCAGTGGGTACCTTCGATAATCAGACAGCTCTCTACCGTATGAAAGAATATTTTAGTATAAAAATTTGTACCAGCGCAGCGGTGTCAAGTTTTTTTTCAGCCGTATCGTTTTGTGCCACTTTCAGTGTCCAGCAATGATGCAGCCATTGAAGTATTATTACTAGCGTATAGAACCGACACCGCGAACACCATGTATGACCCAATGCATTGGCGCCACGTGGCTTCAATCTTCAATGGATTCGTTCGATTTTGAAAGGAGAACCGGGGCTCAATTTGAAAATCGAACCTCCCGGCTGGACACACATTTTGTTCGAGATGTCTGTTCTATGACATTATACTTCAATGGATGCACCTGATTTATTTTCTCAACAATACCAACAACGTGCTAAATATGTAAATGTTAAAGTCAAACCTCGAATTTCTGGCGCTCCCAAGATTACCTAATCAAACCTCAAGATTCACCAACGACTTTAGGCAATCTCCGAAATAGAGTCGGTTTTAGCTCCCAATGGCAAAGTGACACTATTATTATTTAAAATGTCCTTGTGCACAGACCACATCACATTCAGCGTGATCATCTAATAGGTCGACATTACGAATGATTAGAGACAATTGTTCAGCCAGCGCCAATTAAGTGGGCGTCCAATCATAAACAATATTGAAACTGTATCGAAATGTATACGATACCAATTCAAGCTCCATTGGCATATTAAAATCGATGATAAATATTGAGCAACTCATACTAACTTGGTTTTTGATTGTAATGTGACACTAAATTCTGTGATTCTAAACCGATACACTGATTTTTATTATTATACTTATTATAAATAAAATAAAAATAAAAATAAAAAAGCCTTTTATTTCTTGCAATATTGACATTTCCACAAAGAAAACAATTTTTTTATGCAACATTAAATTAAATTTTAAATTTTACTTTAATATTAGATATTATCACTCTTATTATAAAATTTGACTATTTATTTATCAGTAGTACATTCTTATTAACAATGTCGTGTTATATATTTTTTACAATTTTTGGTTATAATTTCAGTATTAACAATTCTATTGATTCATTATAGTGTTAGATTAATAATTAAATATAATTACATATTTCATTAAAAATATTAATATTTATTATTATTACTATTATATTATTGTTATTTATATTACTTTTTATTTTTATAGTTAATGTCAAAGTCATTGTGAGCAGTATTATGTAATTATCATAGTCAAATAGTAATTAGTAGTCATTTGTGAAATTTAAAATTGATTAGTAAATAAGTTATGTCTAATTTTTTTTTAAATGTCAAGAGTTAACGTTAATAAATAAATGTCAATTAGTTATAGTTGGTGTATTATGCTGATTGTTGTCAGTTGTTTCTGCAAGAACCCCGTCAAAGGTAAAGGCCTCCTCCAAAGATAGCCATTTTTCTCTATCTGTCGCTATTTGTAGCCAGTTTGGCCCTGCTGTCCTGATTAAATCATCATCCCATCTTGTATACGGTCTACCTACGCAGCGCTTCCCTTGTGGGCCCTTCCACGATGTCACCTTTCTTGTCCATCTCTGGTCTTGGAGACGCGCTACATGTCCAGCCCACTTCCATTTTAACTTTTTAGCGTATCCTAGAGCGCTTGTTGCTTTCGTCTGTTTCCTTATTTTAGTATGTCGTATCTTGTGCTTTTTCTTTATGTTTAACATACTGCGCTCCATTCCACGTTGGCAAGTGACGATTTTATTTTTAGCCTTTGTAGTAAATTTCCATGTCTGGCAGGCATACGTCAAGCACGGCAGCAGGCATGAGTTCATGACTTTTGTTTTTAAAGCAATAGGTATGTTGCTCTTGAAAATCTCTTTTAGGCTCCAGTATTTGTTCCATGTCGATTGAACCCTTCGGTCTATTTCCAGATCATTACTTTTCCTGTCAAATCCAATTTGCTTACCCAGGTATGTATAGTAGTCAGTATATTTCAGAGTTTCTTCGCCTACCGTAATTACTATTTTTTTACTGTTAGTCATTATCATTGTTTTATTATAGTTAATTTGTAAACCAACTTCGTTGCTAACCATATTTAGAGCTTCGAGCATCGCTTTTAGCTGATACGAGCTTTCTGATAGCAGGACTAAGTCGTCCGCAAATCTTATATGGCTTAGTTTTTGACCTTGTATATTTATGCCATAATTTTTCCAGTCAAGTTTACTAATAATAGATTCCAAAACAGCAATAAATAGCTTTGGAGAGAGAGGGTCGCCCTGCCTCACACCTCGTTTTTATGGGAAAGCTCGGGCCAGTTTTTTCTAATTTAATCCTGCTTGTGCTGTTTTGGTAGATGTTTCTAATTACTTTAATGTATTCGTTTTCAACCCCTTGATCTTTTAGAGCTTTCCATATGCTCGTGTGGGATATTATGGGATATTATACTTATTATACTTATTTTTATTATTAATGTTTTTATTGAAAATTGAATAAAATTATTATTGTTTTTAGTAATTGATGATGTGATTAGATTGTTTAATAGTACGTGAATTGATTTTAATTATTATGTGATGTGTGAAATTATTGTAAAGTATTTAAATAATTGTATGTTGTCCACTAACGCATTAGGTTAAGTGTCCTGTAATGTTAGTGGTAAGTTTATATAAATAAATAAATAAAGATTTCAATAATGGCACGCAACCGTGAATAAATTAATGCGGTTTAGTTGTAAGGTTAATAAACGAATAAATTTTGGTTAATAAACAAATAAATTTTAACCAATGACACAAGGCGCTTGTGCCAGCCCCGGATCTAAGGGGGGGCAAACCGGGGCACTTGCCCCGGGCGGCAGTTTCATGGGGGCGCCAAATCCTTGAGACAAGAATTCGAAATATCCAACAAATGAATTTCTATCAAGTAATCGAATCTTAATATAATATGTTTAAAAAACAAACTTTTCAGTGATACCCGCAAGCTGTGAGCGAAGCTTTAGCAAACTGAAAATAATTAAAACTTATCTACGTTCTACAATGAGTCAGGATCGTCTATATAGCCTCGCGATCCTAGCCATTGAAAACAAAACTGCCTATGCGACGGACTTTGAGGAGCTAATAGATTCTTTCGCAGAAAAGAAAGCACGCCGTGTAAAGTTGTAGTCTTTCCTGGTTATATATTTTTTCTGTGTTTCTGTCACATTTATGTCACAAATGAAAGTAATTAGTTGTTAGATAATAAAAAATGTGAGCCGTCACGGGATGGCTGGCAGATGTGAAACATACAAAATATACAAGTGCTTAATGCAGATTTTAATCATAAAATAAAATTTTAAATAATGAAATTAAAATAACTTAAAAATCAATTTTCAAACATTCTAAGCAATATAAATTGCATAAATTTTTATCTACTCTCTTGGTGGTCTTGCGTCTTCAAAAGGGCGTTTCCCTTCCATCCATCCATCAGCCCTTGGAGGTCTACTGCTGGCCATAGGCCTCCCCTAACTTGCGCCACTCTGACCGGTCCTGAGGCTTCTGAATCCAACGGATGCCCGCTGTCTTATTCAGGTCGTCAGTCCACCTGGTCGGGGGGCGTCCTATACTCCGTTTTCCGAGACGTGGGCGCCATTCGAGGACCTTTCTTCACCAACGCTTGTCGGTCCTTCGCACTATGTGGCCAGCCCATTGCCACTTCAGCCGGCTAATTCTTTGAACTATGTCGGTTACCCTTGTTCGTCTACGGGTCTCCTCGTTTCTGATGCGATCACGTAGAGAAATACCGAGCATAGCCCTCTCCATAGCCCGCTGTGCTACTCTGAGCTTGTGGATTAGGCCAATAGTAAAGCACCACGTCTCGGAGCCGTATGTCATCACTGGCAACACACACTGCTCGAACACCGACTTCAGGCACTGAGGTAGTGTTTTGGACGACAAGATATTCGAACGCAGTTTCCCGAACGCAGCTCATCCGAGTTGGATTCTACGAGTGACTTCTTTCTCGAAGTTGGACTTACCCATCTGAATCAGTTGTCCCAAGTAATTGTATTCGTCTACAACTTCGAGAGCAGCGCCGTCAACAACAACCGGTACGGGTGTAACATGGACATTCGACATGATTTTCGTCTTGTCCATGTTCATCTTAAGACCCACCGTCTTAAGACCACAGTTATGAGGCGCTGTTCAAGTCCCCGAGCATTGTACCAAGTTCTTCCAGGGAACCCGCCAGGATGACTATATCATCGGCATATCGCAGGTGTGTGATGTATTCGCCATTGATGTTAATGCCACGTCGTTTCCACTCCATCAGCTTGAACACATCTTCCAACGCAGCGGTGAACAGTTTTGGGGATATAACGTCCCCTTGCCTGACACCTCTCTGCAGATGGATGGGGTTCGTGGCTGTGTCGTGTACTTTGACGGACATGGTGGCTGATGCGTACAAACAATTCAACACCTCGATATACCGGTAGTCGATCCGGCACCGCTGAAGAGAATTGAGTACTGCCCAGGTCTCAATAGAATCAAAGGCGGTCTTCTGTATAATCTGTCGCAGTGTGTATATGTGGTCCATGGTGCTGTAGCCTTTTCGGAATCCTACTTGTTCGGGAGGTTGGAAGTCGTCAAGCCTGCGTGCAATGCGATTTGTGAGCAGCCTCGAAAACAGCTTATAAACGTGGCTCAGAAGTGCGATTGGCCTGTAGTTCTTCAAAAGGGCTTTATCGCCCTTTTTGAAAAACAGAGTCACCACACTTCTGCTCCACGCTTCCGGGGTAGTTCCAGTATGGATGACGTTATCAAACAGTTTTTGGAGCGCCACTAGTAGGGGTTTCCCCCCAGCTCTTAGCAGCTCGGCGGTGACACCGTCATCTCCCGGTGCCTTGTTGTTTTTAAGCGTTTCCCTTAGGCTACAACAATAAATAGCAAAATTTGAAAATTTTTTGCACCTATTCAAACAAAATATAGTTATTATTCTCATAAATTAATTTTAAACATTTTTATAAAATTTTTGAAATTCGTTTTTGTAAAATATGACAAACGTAGATAGATGTGCCGTTGTATTACTGGGTGAGCGACATGGTGTTCGCGATGTCGGTTCTATACGCTAGTAATAATACTTCAATGTACATTGGCAATTTTAACAGTTTTTCTCAAACGCTGAAGGGAGGGGGCGCCACTATCAAAGATTTGCCCCGGTTCAAAAAAATCGTAGATCCGGGGCTGGCTTGTGCATAGTTATTTGAATGACTGATTTATATTTTGCTCATACAAATTTTGCCTCTCAGGGGATGTAATATCAAAAATCCTTTTTTACTCGATCCATTATAAAGTTCTAGTCCATAAATTGCTAAAAATTTTATATGGAAGTATAAGTCTTAAGTCTTATCCTTTTCTATTATGACTCGCCCTCATTTCGCATCGAGAAACCTAATCCCTGTATTAACAAATAGATCCCGACCTCAAAACGTTATTTACTAACCTCTTAGCAGAACTTCCATTCCAACTTTTATCTTTTATCTTCTATTCCCCGGGAATAAATCCACTCCAAACTTATGATGTAACATACGTTTGGCCTGAAAAGTATTATCTTTATTAGCTGCGACTTCGTACGAAAGAGTGTGAGGATGCTCTTTCACGCTAAAACAATAGTAGTTAAAGACATTCTTACGTAATCTATACTAATATTATAAAGAGGAAAGATTTGATTGTTTGCATTGAATAGGCTCCGAAACTACTGAACCGATTTGAAAAATTCTTTCACTGTTGGGAAGCTATACTATTCCCGGGTGACATAGGCTATATTTTTTTTTTACTATTTTTCCCGAAGCGAAGCGAAGACGATATCCTAGTATTTTATAAGTAGCCATTAGAAAACATAGTGATGCATATTTTATTGCCTTAACACGTTTTCCATCTTTAATTTACCAATCTGATTTTACACATTTAATCATGAGATTATAATTTTTTTTGTAAACATGAGAATAACCACTATGATTGCAATATAATACGAGTATAAAAGTGGATAATTCGTGGTCTGTATACTACAGAGCTATATTTTGTTCTGTGTAGATTATCTGTAAGTCTCGTATATAAGTCGTTGATCTCAAGTTAAATTTGACTAAGCTGAGATTCTCAACATACTGTAAGAGATTCTTGGATCGTCGCCAGAAGGGAACACTTTCCGGTTTTTGACCCCGATATTATTTTTCTCATCAATACTTGAACCCGTACTAACTAACGTGAACTAATAACATACATAAACGCTTAATAAACCTAATTCCATGCCATAATGACACTTAATGATCGACGCTTGAAAGAAAAAATTGACCAATTTCTAAAAATTATAATGGGTACTTAACCAATTTGTAATAATGTATTTAAACGACTTAATTTAATTTTTTTTACAGTATAAAGTAAAAATAAAAATAGAATATAAAATAAATGCTGCCTATTGACTATTGCTTAAAGATTTCTTTACACAGTTTTTAAAGAACTATCCATTGGTGATCTATTAATCCACATCCAAATCCAATGTTTATTTCATACCAGCTGTATCATTTCAATTACCATAGACCAGATACATGACCTCTATTTTTAAATTTTTCACGATCTATTCTCCGCACAAATTGAGCATAGCATGTGAATCTGTAATGGAATTAACTGCTGCTCCAATAGGTAGTTGAATTTTGGCGCACTCCGCATTGGATATGGATCGTGAATCGTGATGGTCATTGAACTTCGGTCATAGATCATAGATCATTTCTTCAATTTAAGTATTCTGTTCAAAAAGTTTGAGAGAGCATAACTACTCCATTGTCTCCATTTTCTTAGGCAAGTACCGGGTAGCTATTTGGTCAAAAATCTTACAGGCGGTAATCAATCTAAGAGTCTTTATATCGTTATTTGTAATTTAAAAATGACAAAATTAAAATAATTTTAAGACCGATGATCTTATGCCTAATTTATGTTTACTATTAATTTTCTTTTTAATTTAAATAAATATTTAAATAAATAGTAGTGCGAAGTTTGTTTACCAAATAAGACTCGTTCAAAAATCGGACTATACCGAACTTTTGCTTAAATAATTCAAAGTAATTCACGTCCTTTACTTCGTAGTCTAAGTTCGTAGTCTAGGGGGGCGTTAGAATGTAAGCTATTCATATTCATACTCTAGGAGCGACGGAGGCGTGAGATAACGATACCCAAGCGCCATCGCCAGTCCGTATATCAAGACGTCATGTCATAGTAAATCATGTATTTCACTTTAAATGTTAGTTTATAGTATAAATAAACGGTATCAGTATAAACTATAAATTGATACCGTTTATTGAACTTTCACTCTCGTGGTGCAACCGTTAAATACTGCTATATATTCGTAATCAGTGGTGATATTTTTTAAGAGATTGTAAATGTGTATGGTATAAATAAGTACATTTTTATTGGTACTCAATACTGATATAATATTGCTTTCCATTATTTGGTATACTTAAAAGAATAAACATAATTGATTAGGATTTTATTGAATTTTTTTATCAATAAAATGGTTTCGAGTTTGCCATGCTATTATTTGAGCTTAGTTTATGATAGTTTTTTACCTTCATACCAGAAAAGTAAAAAAGAGAGAACATCTCCTTTTTTAACCGACTTAAAAAAAACGAGGAGGTTCTCGATTCGACTGTATGTTTTTTATGTAGATATGTTTGTTACCTTATAACATTTTACTGGGTGTATCAATTTTGATAATTCTTTTTATATTCCAAATCTGGTGCTTATCATGTAGTCTCATTTAAATTTGAGCGACATCGGACGATTAGTTTTTGAGTTATCCCTCATTTTCAAGTCGGTTATTTTTTAGAAGAATTATTGGCAACCATAGATGTATTTTTAATTGCGTCTATGTTGGCAACACATTTGTTTCACACATCTTGCTTTAGTGTTGCTTAAAGGTACTTGGACGACCGTGACCAAGTCGGTCGTCTTCTCTTTGTCGGTACATATTTACATAAAACAAGATTCCATTAATGTTTATTGAGATTGGTTTAGTTGTTCAGTATTACTTTTAACAACATTCTAAACTACTGGGCTTATTTTTTTCTTTTTATTTTTTTTACGCAGTCGGGTTTTTTTAAAGTGGAAAAAGGCATAAGATGAAAATTGCAATTTTGCAGCAGAGCAGAAATACTGTTAAAATATCCGCAAGTACCCAAAGGTATTTACATTACGATTTCTTGCACAAAATTCAAAGATTAATGATAAAATTTTGAAAAAAATTGAGCATATGCATCTTTTGTCCCATTATAATAAAACTCAAAGTGTCTGTTTGTCTGTCTCTCGAAGTTGTAGACGAATACAATTACCTGGGACAATTGATCCAGATGGGTAAGTCCAACTTCGAGAAAGAAGTCACTCGTAGAATCCAACTCGGATGGGCTGCGTTCGGGAAACTGCGTCATATCCAGTCGTCCAAAACACTACCTCAGTGCCTGAAGTCGAAGGTGTTCGAGCAGTGTGTGTTGCCAGTGATGACATACGGATCCGAGACGTGGTGCTTCACTATTGGCCTAATACAAGCTCAGAGTAGCGCAGTGGGCTATGGAGAGAGCTATGCTCGGTATTTCTCTACGTGATCGCATCAGAAACGAGGAGATCCGTAGACGAACAAGGGTAACCGACATAGCTCAAAGAGTTAGCCGGCTGAAGTGGCAATGGGCTGGCCACATAGTACGAAGGACCGATAACCGTTGGGGAAGAAAGGTCCTCGAATGGCGCCCGCGTCTAGGAAAGCGAAGTACAGGACGCCCCCCGACAAGATGGACCGACGACCTGAAGAAGACAGCGGGCATCCGCTGGATTCAGAAGGCTCAGGACCGGTCAGAGTGGCGCAAGTTAGGGGAGGCCTATGTCCAGCAGTGGACCTCCAAAGGCTGATGGATGGATGGGCAACAGCTAGTTAATAACTAAAATTTAAAGTAAAACGACTTATGCCTTTTTTCCACTGAGGATGCGATAACTTTAATAAACGATCGAACTAAATAGACCGCCTACACGTGAATTTGTTAGAAAGCCAGACGTTATTGAGGCAAGTGACGGAATACTTGTTCAACTGAAATTAATCTATCTTGCAACCGGGAATAAAGCAGCCCACTCACGCCTACGGCCGAACAAATCGTGTCAAACAAATAGCTTCGTCTGAGATTCGTTGTATCCGAATCGTCCTTGATTGGTTTTATGAATAAAGTACTCGGTCATAATTAACGTAACGGTTTAATTATGATAGATAGCAACGTAAGTAATAACTATACTTGCCAAATTATATTACACTAGGAAATCGCCCTCGCTTCGCTTCGGGAAAAATAGTAAAAAAATATAATATAGCCTATGTCACCCGGGGATAGTGTAGCTTCTCAACAGTGAGAGAATTTTTCAAACCGGTTCGGTAGTTTCGGATCCTATTCAATGCAAACAAACAGTCAAATCTTTCCTAAGTTTCCTTTTTATAATATTTGTGTAGTTAATAAATAATATTAAAAAAAATTGGTTAAAATTTCCTACGTCTGTGGGAAATTCGGAATGAAAAGTCATAAAACACTTACGCATTTAAATTCAGTCTTTAATAAAAAAAATTAAGACTCCATCCTCCAGAAGAGATTGATGTATTTACTTATTTAGAAATAACGCTCCAACCCCCTGTACAAACATCTGAGTTTTAGGAGTTTATTAAAGTTTGACATGCCTTCACAATCATCCGAAAAACTATAGTTACATGTTTTAAATTCCCATTGAGAGTCATACATTTTTTATTTACGATAGACGACAGTGCTCTAAGCATTGAAGTATTATTACTAGCGTATAGAACCGACACCACGAACATCATGTTTGTCCTAAAGTATTAGCGCCACGTGGCTTCAATCTTCAATGGATTCGTTCGATTTTGAAAGGAGAACGGGCGCTCAATTTTGAAAATGGAACCTCCCGGGCGGGACACACATTTTGTTCGAGATGTCTGTTCTATGACATTATACTTCAATGGCTCTAAGCTTTGTTTTGTCGAACACGCGACACAGTCCTGCGGGGGTAAGAGTATGTTTATTATTAAAATGCAGGGTTTTAAATATTTTTATTAATTCTCAGTGGTGTATTGTATCGCGGTTTGTGGCGACGCCGTCAAGGGTACTGGCACTCATGTGACACCCACATGTGCTGGAATACGATACCACGAACTGCGGATCGTGTACATAATAAATTATATTTAAGTTTATTTTTATGCTTGATGCTTAGTCAGCTTTGGAGAATAATTTCTAATGATGTGTATCAACTATCAATATTACAATTACTTTTGCGAGATGCTTCTTTTGAAATTCTTCGTCGAAATAAATAAATAAATAAATAATAAATAACGCTTCACACTCATAGCCCCACACTAGGATTCCCTGTGTCGTGGGTGCCATGGACAACACACAAGACAAGGACATTCACACCCAGACCGAGAACAGAAATTCAAACTCATCATTCAAATTTCTGCCTCGCTGGGAATCGAACCCAGGACCCTTGGCGCGGCGATCCGGCATGGTAACCATTCAAATCTCAAGTGTCTGTTGGTCTGGAACTGCCAATTTTCACTTAGCCAGTGTGACAGACAATGGTTTTATTCTAGGATTTTGGAGTTTTAATAAATATGTATAATCATGCCAAATTACAGTTTTCTAGTACTAAAGGTCTCGGGGCGCTATGCTTCGGACTGACGGACATGACGAAACTATAATATAAGGGTTCAGATTTTACTTCAGAACCCTAAAAATACCACAGCTTCTTAGCAGTTTCATTACAACTATAATATAATTATGTATTATGAAATATTTTTAGTGTAGTTACTCAATCTATTTATACCTAGTGTTTGTGTGAATTGAGATAGGAAATAGAGAAACAAGAAGGCGCTTGCCGATATAAAACATAGATTTATATTTTTATTAGTTTGGAGAGATTTGTTATTTACCTGATTTACATAGTAAGTTTCTGCAGCTGGTTTTGATATTAGATAACATATGAGTCACAACTAAGCGATCATCCAATGGGTAGTGCCGATGTGTAACCGACGCGTTGCAATCTTGCAATACATGAAAGCAGCTGTTTCGCAACTTGTTCTGGCGCCTTACAATAAACCGCTACAAACGCTACATATTGTACACTTATAGCCCCACACTAGGATTCCCTGTATCGTGGGTGCCATGGACATCACACAAAGGCAATCACACACACAGCCAGACCAAGAGCAGAAATTCATACTCATCATTCAAACCCACCGTTGTTTTTCATCACTCACGATGAAGAATTGAATCGATATATTTTTTACTCAAACAGGTATTAAAAAAAAATATTTGTAACTTTACTTCTAGCATCAACAATAAACAGAAAAGATAATGTGTAATACGTGTAATTCACATGTTATCAGACTTTATGCTCAGGCTTTACGCAGAAGACGTAGAAAATAACAAGCCGTAGAAGGTCACTTCCGAACAGATTACAATGACGTAATTCAACCATCTGTAGAATTATACCGTAAACTATAATCTATGACTGATACTGATATAATCTGTGATTTATTTTTATCCCGACATGCGAGAGCAAGCCGCGTCGTGTGATCGGATGACGTCTTCCGTAACCTGCCATTATCCAGTTTCAATCAACCTGTTATGTTGTGGGACAGTTCTCAGAGACCAATGAAACCTTATAAAGATAAAGGATAGCTGTGTTTGTAGATACGAGAATGTAGCGTGATCTGAAGTTGTTTACCAAGGACATATTAATATCTTTAAATTAACATCAACATATTTTGGCTTTTTACACATATTTTTTTCTTCGATATGTGATGTGTTTTCTGCAAAAACAATTATTCATTTATTGTTCGAGAAATTAAATTTTAAAAATCCACTTGTTAGAAGACGTTGTAAAAATAAAAAAAAACCGCATTACTATTCTATACCTTTTTGTATTTCATGACAGAACTTTCGGCGCCGAATGCTAAATATTATGCAAAATACATATTTCATATTACATAATTTTCATTATCGATCGAGTTATGAATGACTGAATTAAGTAATAAGAATTGATTTTCAAACAATAAAATAAATTTAATTCGATAACTAATCTGTGATCCATTTTTTTAATACCCGTACTCTGTAACTCCCAAGTAAAAGGTCAGTGTACTGCTCAAGCGAACGCCATGCGCCAGACGCTAGTCTAGTAATGATCGGATTCGATTTATGGGCGGAAACGTTACCGGTACAACCTGTCGATGGTCCGCTTTTCCACTGCCCGTGACTGCCCGTAAGGAGTCACCACTGCCATCGTCAGTCCGTCACTGCCCACGCTGTCCAATGACCAAAGCCCATACTGGTCTAGTCTAGAAACTAGGTTTCTTCCTGTTTACTTTTGCTATGCTATAATTTGCATATTTGTTTGTAACTTAGCCTATGTTTATTTATAACATAATTCCATTAGCGACACTATCGGATGGTGTAATAATGAGTTTTTTTTTCAAAATCAACGGGTTCGATTCCTGGCCAGGAATATTAATTTTTAAAATATTTAATGATGCAGTTTTATAATAGTTTTAATCGAAATCGGCCCTGAGACTCCTCTGACCATTTTTCGCTCTTCCTTATAGTTCAGAATTTGGCCATCCACGCATACTTGAAAAATTCACCCTATAGTCATGACTTAATTGTAAAACTAGGTATGGAAAATGAACCTCCATATTTTCATAGTTACACAATAGACCTAATAGTCTTAACCATAATCTGTGCCTGTATCTAGTACTATATTTATTACTAATTTATGTCTTGGTCTTGGTGTATTTGTTTATTATATCTATTAGTATTAGTATTACTATTAGTATTAGTATTAATATATCTATAGATATTTAGTACAAATGTGAAAATGAGCATATTAATTAACTATTTTTTAACGTGATAACGTTTATAAAGACGATGAGCCTGGGAGGCATTCACGAAAACCGAGTAACGTCACGGAAGCGCGCGCAGCATTAGAGAGAGAGGCACGCTAGACCGGCCGTCTCTCTCCCACTCAAGCGTAATCGGTCCGCTTGGAAGGTCACGAGCCACAACGCGCGCAAAGTATCGAGAAAGAGATACGCTGAATAATAATAAAACGAAATATATATCTGTAATTTAATATGTAAAATTGTAATTTTTATTTTATTTTACAATCTTTTGAAAAGAAATGATTTCTCGTAGCTCGTACGTATTATTATTATATGAAAACGAAAATCTACAATAGCGTCATCTCTGTTTATAGGTATGAACTACTTGAAAGAACTTTTCACAGTACATCGACTCGGACTTTAGTTGTAGTCAAGAAAATCACAGATGTCGCGCAGCTCCTGATATTTAAAACGATTTAAACCAAATTTTCAACTCAAATATGTTTAAAATCGTATAGTTAGTATGAAATTTAATATTATAATCTAGCTAGATACGCGGGTCGCGGTGGCGCGTCAAGCCATGTTCAAACTGACACAACTGGCGAGTAGCACCGCGGCTCCGTGCGTAGGGCTTCCATTACGTTCTTACATTACATTATTTATATCATAAATTATTCTTCTACGAAATAGACGTTATCACGTAAAACCATTGTCCATAAACCGACTTTACAGACAACCAATTTTTATCTTGTTACAGGTACTGAGTTTTTCACTGCATGCCGAGCCGAAATGTGGGTGTTTGGTGTAATTATACCTGATTGTTCTGTATAAAATTCCATTTATTGTTACTACTAAAAAAATTAAGTACAAAAAAACAGAAATGAGATTTTTTACTATTAGAAATAACTTTTTTTCCAATAATTTAAAGTCCGTTCGTTGAGGAGAAAATATCAACATACATTCAGACAATATATGTATTAAAAATTTAATTTGAAACATTTTTTCCTAAAACTGACAGCCCTAGCGTCGAAAGTGTCAATCGGAAGTGATTGCCTTTTCCGTAAGGTAATCTATAATGTACGCTGTATTGTAAGAACGTGAGCTATTAGATATGAATAATATAAGACGTTTATACCGGGTGCATTGACCTTTGGTTAGCTTAGGGTTACCAGCCAGAAAAAAATATTATTATTGATCTTTGATAAGTTTTCTCATTATCTATAGGTAAACCTACTAGTCCCATTGCAGGGCTTATATTTATAAAAAATTCTGGTCTCAAATTACATATTTGCTTGAACACATTAGTCCTTAGACGAAGGGTAAATTTTTTTACCTACTCGCCTAACAAAGTCTTTTAAGGCTTTGAAGATGGTAAAAAGTGAAAAAAATATTTTTATAGGATTATTAAATAATAGTAGGATAAAACCCCATGGAAAAAGAAGAGAATATAACAAAAATTAAAGGAAAAATAATTTACGGGCGATCTGAGGTCGGGAAGTTGAGTTTTTAAGTGTAAAAAACGGTTTATCTAGATATCCGGCAAAACTTCAAGTCCTATGGAAAAAAAGTTAAATGGCAAAGTTGTAGGTAATAAAAAGATCTATAACCTCAAAATTTATGTAAAAAAATTCATAGCTAAGTTTTTGGTATTTTATCTTATACAAAAAAATTTTTGTTCACAAATTAGGTGGAAACTTACCTTTTTCTGTCCTAAATGCACTGTAATTATTTTGATTTAAAATGTTTCTTTTTTCACCTTGTTTTAACTTAATATCGAAAAGGCACCCTAATTTTCAGTCGAAAATTCTCAGGTCAAAATATCTGCTTTTTAAAAAAGTCGGTGGGCTTTTTGTTTGTTGAAATCTCTACTTTCTGATGGTATAAAAAATATACATAACTATGGTAAATGTTCTCAGAAAATGGCGCCACTCTGCATTTTTTGAGTATTGTCAAATATTAAAAAGGCAAATAATCTAATTACAATGGGTACATCGGTAGAGATACCAGGATATCAGGAAACATAAAAACCCTGATATTTATAGGATGGCATTATGTAAAAAGTTGTAAATCAATGTTAGTATAAACATTATAATATGTAATATGAATCGCGATTACAATAGGATGGACGGACGAACATCCGGTCAGATGACTTCAGATTGTAAACAAATTGGGTATTGAAAGAAAATATTTATCGCTCAATCAATGTAGGTAGGTACTTCCCGGGTGTTTTTGCCTAAGGGTATGGATAAGAAAAAAGCTACTTCAAGTTTAGCCAAAGTTTTATTAGACCAAGAGAAGTATGAAATTAATAAATTTTCTATTTCTATACTTTTGACTATTTCTAGAACTTAGTAGGCCAGAAGTTTTATAGTCTGTTTTTTATTGCCTTGAAGGACGAAAATGCAGACGCAGTTTTTAATTATAGAAAGTAGGTATGTATATAGAACCTAGAACTTACGGCACCTTTTGAATCGGAATAAGTATTAATTATTTTTTGTATAAAAATATTGGAAGCTTTAAAAATAAGGCTTGTAATAAACTAAGTACTTACAACAAAGATAAAATAAGATAAAGATACTAAGATTTTGTGTGACTGCATAGTTTGAACAATACGCGCGTCATGTATTTTAGTTGGAAAACTTGGAAACAATTACATGTTTATTAAAATTCCCTTCAACACAACGAATTCTTTAATATAAACCGTGTACTCCAGAAGTCCAGACGTGCTCTACGCCATACTTTACCTTGTAGTTTACGAACAAACAACATGTAAATGTAGCTTACAAGATGTTTGTCGCGTGATGCGAGCAGACGGACCGTGAGTGGAATTCCTAATGCGTGTCTTTGACTCCCTACAAGCGCTTTTTCATCGGCCGACACGACAGCGACACAGTAGCGACAAGTAGCGATTTGGTAAACACCGGCACCGACAGGAGACAGTTCCCTATAAATTCCAAAACGACAGGACCAGAACAACAGCAGGATTAGGCTTCTCGCCCACGTCCGATAATCGGTGACCGATTTTTTGTAGGAGAAAAATAGAACGTACTGATAGCAATGGTGCAACGCGCACGTCCTACAAAAAGTCGGTCAGAAATAAAATCGGTGCATTCCGACCGATATCGGTGAAAAATTGAACGTTCGGAAACGTATGCGTTCTCACCGACTCACCGATTTATCGGTCGTGGTCGAATAGCGAGTGGGCGGAAAGCCTTAGCCCAGTAAGTTTCTTTTTTATGAAATTGTACTGCACGCTGTCTTGTCGACAACGGCACTGACATGTCGTCCAATTGTTGTCGTGACGACAATTTGTTTGACGTATACTTTGACGACGCGTATGGCCTAATGCTTAACATGCCAGATCCCCCCCCCCCGCTTTACAAGAGCTTCGATTCCCAGAAAGGTGGTTTGAATAAATACTGATGAGTTTGAATTTCTGTTCCATATCTGGGTGTGTGTTCTTGTCTTTGTGTGCTGTCCATGGCACCCACGAGACACGGAATCCAAGTTGTGGCTAAAAGTGTGTAGCGTTAAATAAGGGGTCCATTGGGCATGACAGTGGTGATGAGGTTTTTGATTAGCGCTGTGCGACCTGAATTACACTTTATAGCGTTCGAGCTAGAGTCGCTATTTATATAAATGATTTTGCGGAATGAGTCTTCTGTACTATTATCTTATATGTATGTATGAACTATTATTTCTTCTGTGGCTTAACTTGAATTAAATATAACACTGTCGTGTTGTTGTCGTGTCGGAACGTCGCGTCGAAATCGCCGAATGTAGGAAGGACACGTGAACACTAAACACCAATACTAGCATAACATGGAATGAAAATCAATAACAGACGTTTTTAGGTTTCTTCATCAAGATGTTCCCGGGGTGGTCGTGTTTCGTGAAAACTCAAGACATGTTGATCACGTGATTGTACGTTTATTTACGTGTTCGAATGTTATGTGTTTAGCGAATTTTTATAAAAACTAACCGTCTGCCATTGAAGTATTATTACTAGCGTATAGAACCGACACCTCGAACACAATGCATTGGCGCCACGTGGCTTCAAACTTCAATGGATTCGTTCGGTTTTGAAAGAAGAACCGGAACTCAATTTTGAAAATCGAACCTCCCGGGCGGGACACACATTTTGTTCGAGATGTCTGTTCTTGCCCCAACAGATTTCTCTTTTTTTCAAAATTTAGACAATTTTTTAAGTGGCCAGTACGATGAACCGAACATTGAGTCTATTTGTTAGAGTCGTTATAGATGTACTTGGTAATACATGTGCGATGTGATACACATAGCTAGTGTATGGTAAAGTCGTCAAACATGTCTCAATTAGTGCAAGAGACTGGTACAAGACATACAGTGCTCTGTATTGGTAAACACATTTAGATATAGTCCTTTTCATGAAAGAAGTCCCGCGGTGATTTTTGGAACTAAATTTGACAGGTCGGTCATGTTGTCGTTCGTCGATGTTATCAAGTGCGTTTGTTGTGGTAGATTTTTGTGAGTTTTTAACTAGCTTAGTGCATTTTAAAGATTGTTTATAATGCCAAAAGTTGTAAAAAGTTCGGCTCGAGATATGATATTGAAGGTGAAAGAGTTCTGTGAAGCGGAACAAAAGAACCAAGGTGTTTTAATACCACTAAACAATGTTCGGAAGAGAGTTGCCGCCATAACAGGTACTTTTTAGAGTTGCCATATAATAATTTTTTGCTGTATTGATGGGACTTTTATGATATAAATTCATTTTTGCGACAAAATTGAACAAATACATGATGTGATGGAACTAGGTAACTGAAATTAAAACATATATTACATAGTACATAAGCATTATAAACTTAAAGTTACTATTATTTTTAATTGTTCATTATTTAATTGCAGGTGTGTCAGAGAAAACTGTAACAAGAATTACAAAAGAAGGTATAACAGCGGCGAGTACTTCGAAAAAAATTGTCACCCCGGGGAAGAGTCGCCCGCATCCGAAAAAGTTCGACTTAGACGGGTTCGATTTGTGCGCTATCCGGCAAAAAATTCACAGTTTTTACGTTGTGCATAAAGAATTACCAACTTTGGCTAGATTACGGGCAGCTCTGAGAGAAGACATCAATTTTCAGGGAAGCATCACAACATTGCACAAAATATTAAATAGGATTGGTTTCAAGTACAAGCGATGTCAATCCAGACGCAAACTACTTATGGAACGTCACGACATTACCGCATGGCGTGCAAAATATTTGGATAAAATACGAATAAATCGCACTGTGGAAAAACGACTCGTTGTATACTTAGATGAGACCTATATACACAATACTTATCATACAAAAAATTGTTGGCAGAGTGAGGAGGAGCCAGGAAAGTTCGTCTCAGAGTCATCAGGGAGTCGCTGGATAATCGCTCATGCGGGAACAAAAGATGGATTTATAAATGGTGCATTATTAATGTTCAAATCCCAATCAAAGTCCTCAGATTACCACGATGACATGAACTCTGCAAATTTCTTAAAATGGGTGACGAAAAACTAATACCTAATCTACCTGAAAGGTCCCTTGTGGTAATGGACAACGCTCCTTACCATTGCACTCAATTAAACAAAGCCCCTTCAATGTCAAATATAAAAAGTAGTATGCAGGAATGGCTCCGGTAAAAGGGTATATATTTTGAAGACACCTGGAGAAAAGCTGTGCTGTTTGGGCTAATCAAACAAAATAAAGGTCCACCGACATTTGCAGTGGATGAATTATTAACAGCTCACGGACACGAAGTATTAAGGTCGTCTTACCATTGCGACCTCAACCCGATTGAGAAAATCTGGAGCCTTGTAAAAAGAAAGGTGGCGGATAAGAACGTGGCACAAGATCCAAAAGAAATTGTAAAATTAACTCAAGAGGCCTTTGAGTCTATTACGGCGGAAGATTGGACAGCTCAGTGCACGCATGTCGAACATTTAGAGGAGGAATATTTAAAAAATGACGGCCTTATGGATGAAGAGATGGACCGAATAATTATATCTACGGCTAGTGATACTGAAACAGAATCAGATTCTGTTTCCATCCACTCTTCAGACAGTGATGTTCCTATGGCCGCTGATCACAATTATGCAATAAAACTCTGAATAAAAAATTGTAATGCTTTTCTTTACCCTATTTTCTCATCTTTTCCCTGTAAATAAGTAGAACACCGCTTATATAAGCTTATATAAGTAATAAAATTTAACTCAGAAATGTGGTATCCTACGTTTCCCAGTACTGTCCCCTGTTTTCGGTAACGGTCATGACCAAAAATCGTCGGCTTTTATTACTTTGTCACCTAACTAAGTTTCTCACCTAACAACATAGTAAAAAAGGAAACTTTAGTCATTTGAAACTATTTAATAATAACACGACACTTACATAGTCATAATAACGTTAGTTATTTGGACTTATTGCATGGGTCATCCCATGAGTGGGTTGGTAGACATTTTGATAAAAGTGCCCAAATATACTTTTGACTTATCAGAAATATACATGTTTCACTTATCTGAACTATTGTTATAATATGGGCTTGAGTAATGAAATTACAGCCTATCTAATATTGTTTCATCGAAGTATGCAGGAAATAGTATTATTTGATAAATTACATAAGCTAAATGTAAAATAGGTATTTACTCGTAAATGGCAACATTATGTCACGCGACTACAGCGCTGCGTCTGGGGGACTTCTTTCATGAAAAGGACTTTAGGGAACATACCAAAACCACGTAACCCATTTTTTCCAACTTTTTACCCCCCTCCCCCCCCTTCGTGACCATCCGTAGTATATGAGAAGACCCCCCCCCCCTCCCCCCTAGTTTTCACGTGGTAATTGATAAATACGGTTTTCAATACTTTTTTGCAAAAACAGAGTTAAAAAATAATAATTTTGCTTATATTTGACGACTTTGTGGCGCAATGGTTGCTAAAATATTGATTACGTGACAAAAACCTAAACACCCCCCTCCCCTCTGTGACCAATCGTGGTGTTTTGAAGACCCCCCTCCCCCCCCTAAATGAGGCACGTGGTTTTGGTATGTTCCCTTACATAGCTGTATCAGCTGTATGTGTCTATGGACGAACCGAACCACTGTCGAGGAACTCGAGGAACATGGTTTTGTAATTAAATGACTATGCATGTTCGCAGTAATGTCTGTTACGAATGGTTTACGATATCCACTGTAATAGGTACAGTATCTATTCCGTTTTCTGTCATTAGGGTAAGCAGTAAAATGATTGGCCCTTTAAGATGATCATCGACTTTGACAATTTCTTGTCACAAAATAAGGTTCCTATTCTTGAAACATTTTATGTTAGGTTGTTCCTTGGGAAGCTGGTAATTTATTATAAATTGATTTTAGCTAGGTATCTTCGTACTTGTACCTGATACCACGTCCGATATTAGGATGCAATTCGCCACTTTGGTTAATAACTTTTGCTTATTTTCCTTCTTCCACTCTTCCGTAATTTGAGTGTTACTAATGTTAAATAATTAAGGAACTTACAGACTTACCCATCAGGATGTTCTCATGTCTCATGCGCGTTTGTTTGCTAATCACTCACAAGAAAAAACATAGGAAGGCCAAAATTAAAGTTATTTTATTATGCATCTTTTATTATCGTGTGAACCAGAAGTGAATTTTAACATTTAAACTGCCAAAGATCTTCGCGCCAAAATAAATAAATCGCTTGGAGTCTTATTACTAGCGTAGAACGATGTGTGTCCCAATCAATTAGCTGCAATTGGCTTCAATTTTCAATGGATTCGTTCGATTTTGGAAGGAGAACGGGGGCTGGATTTTGAAAATAGAACCTCCTGGCGGGACACACATTTTGTTCGTGATGTCTGTTCTGGTACTTTATTTAGTACATTATACTTCAGTTCTTGGGGTAACCAATATTATCATAATCATGAGGTTACCGTGCCACTATCGAATAAACTAATCCGCATTAAAGCATTGAAGTATAATGACATAGAACAGACATCTCGAACAAAATGTGTGTCCCGCCGGAAGGTTCTATTTTCAAAATTGAGCTCCCGTTCTCCTTTCAAAATCGAACGAATCCATTGAAGATTGAAGCCTTACCTAATTATGTTCTGTGTTAAAGAAATTTTAATTCTGTTCTATATTAGTTTGAATTTCTAATTCGAATTCACCTCTATTTCAAATGATGATGATATTTGATAATAGCCTGAATTTTCTAATACAAAAAAAAACTCCAAAGAAACTGTCTACAAAAATCCTTTATCAAAATTTCTATAATAATTATGTATACGGTATACCTATAATATCAAAAGAGTTTCCTCAATTCCTCACGGAATCCCTTCATCAAAAAAAAATACGAAAAAATATAGGAACAATTTAGAAGCGTACCCTTTCAAATGAAACAAAAATATTTCAAATCGTTTGATAAATTACGTTGTTCTGAAGTAGCAAACAGAAAAAAACATAGTCGAATTAAGAACCTCCTCGTATTTTGAAGTGGGTAATTTTTTTATTTGTATTTATTTTATTTATTTTAATTTTTTTATTATTGATAAAAATTTGGATAAAGCAAACATCGTAAGGAAATCTGTACACTTGGGAGACCTACTATAATAAAAAACATGAGAAGTGTCAAGGGACACCCGAATGGAACGAAGTTCCTTTCGATTTAAGTATTGTTTTGTTGTACAGCGCCATCTCTGTAAAACTTTCTGAATCACGCTAGCGCAATACAGCGCCATCTCTGTAAAACTCTCTGAATCACTTCAAAAAAAGTGTCGTCATTCGTAAGAATCAAAAAGTGTCGTAATTTTCCGTCTAGCCCCCTTTCACAACGCGCGATAAGGAACTTCGTTCCAATATTATAAAGAAAGTTTGTTTGTCTATCTATGGATGTTTGTTACCCTTTCACGCGAAAACTGCTGAACGGATTTTCATGAAACTTAGTACAGAGGTAAACCATGATCTGATAACACATGGATACTTGTTATTGAAGTATTATTACTAGCATATAATATCATTGTTACTAGCGTATAGAACCGACACCGCGAACACCATGTATGTCCCAATGCTTGGCGCCACGTGGCTTCAATCTTCAATGGATTCGTTCCATTTTGAAAGGAGAACGGGGGCTCAATTTTGAAAATGGAACCTCCCGGACGGGACACACATTTTGTTTGAGATGTCTGTTCTATGACATTATACTTTAATGTTATTATACCGGAAAATGTAGGCAAGGCCATAGGCAGAGCGCTAATTATCTAAGTTATAGTGCTCTAAATGGTCTGTGAATTGTACTAATCAGTAAGCTTACCATTTTAGCCGTTCTATTATGGATCTCAGCCGTGAGATACTTATGGGATGTGTAGCTAGAGTTAAAAGAGTGTAACGGCCTCGTAGACATTAGCGATTAGAGAGTACATTTAAATCAAATAATAGTTGGCGTCTAGGCGGCACATGGCTATGCAGCTGTGTGTGATAAGATGGACTCAATGTTGATACAGTTACAGAGTAATAAAAACTATAAAATAAGGTGTCTGCATGTCAGCGTTTCTTTGTGATGTTAATTCGTTTTTCAAATAGGCTTCGTTGTATTATAGAGGTCCAAGTATATTTTATTTTATCCTTGATAATAATTGATAATTACGACGTTTTATTGAATTTCATTTAATTGATATAATTATCTAGAAAAAAAATCAAATTGAAAGTAAGGTGTTTTTTTTTTATTTTTCTTATTGTTTGAAAGACACCCACTGAATTTTTATCCGTGTACGACACCCCCCTTCTATCATTACTCTTTCAATAGCTCATCATAACACTTCGCTAAACTAAACGGCTTCTTATAAGAATCCAAATAACAAATATTTACTAAACTTGCCGAATCACGCTAGATAACCTGTTTCAAAAAGTAGGCGTAAGTTGCACAATCGTACGCGTGTAGGTGGCCTTATCGATAAATCAACAGACGATGAATGTACAATTGATTTGCTATAACTACACAAATCATAAACCAGCTGCGATAGCACGTGGGAACCTTACATATTGTTACATCAAACATCATTAATATTAATTCGATAACAAGTAAAATTATTGGTAGATACAGGCAGGTACTCGTACCTACTGTACCTATTTGTATTTGATCTGTGAAATCAATAATCTGAAATTTTAACAAAAAAATAACCGACTTCAAATGAAGCACATCCAATAAAAAAAGAATCATCGAAATGATATTGAGTGAAGTGATATTGAGTTATTCGTCCATTTATTGCGCACAAACTTAATGCAATTTTAAGACTTATATGCTTTTGACATGGATGCCATTGTCAGATCTCGCTCAAGTGGGACCACACGAAAAGCACCAGCTTTCGATTAAAAAAAAGAATCATCCAAATCGGTTCACCCAGTCCGAAGTTCTGAGGTAACAAACATAAAAAAATACAGTCGAATTGAGAACCTCCTCCTTTTTTTGAAGTCGGTTAAAAAATATTTTATTGATAAAAACATTACATTCACATGTCGCAAGGGCCCTGTACTTGGTTCATCACCTGTGTTACAGGTACCCCGCTCATCCACCGAGACAAAATACAGTGTTAATCAACAAAACACAAATATTAACATTATTATAGATATTTCGCAATATGTGTGTGTGTGTGTGTGTGTGTGTGTGTGTGTGCGTGTGTGTGTGAGAGAGAGAGAGTTTGTGTGTGCAAATTTTACCTGCTATATTTGAGAGGCACATCTCTCAGTTTCCTCATAATTTAATTCCATTAAATAATACGTAAATAAGGTATTCAATTACATATTATCATGAAATATCTAGGTATAGGATATTCTTTCAATCTTTACTTAACTTTTAAATTAAATAATATAATTTAATTAATTATTACCCATTAAACAGTTTCGTAATTAGTTTGACCAAGGTAAATTTTATTACTTTACCGTAGTTTGACCTAACAAAATTTAGCTGGCGATAATTAATTTCCAACTGGACAAGGTCTCTAACGATTAAAAAAGATAATTAGAAAATTATTTTTATTTGATGTCACTGTAAGGTGGGTACTATAAACTTAAATCCTAATAAAACTTTAATAGCTAAGTAGTGGTTTTGTCGTTGGCCTACATTGAAGTATAATGTCATAGAACAGACATCTCGAAAAAAATGTGTGTCCCGCCCGGGAGGTTCGATTTTCAAAATTGAGCCCCCGTTCTCCTTTCAAAATCGAACGAATCCATTGAGGATTGAAGCCCATTGGCGCCAATGCATTGTGACATACATGGTGTCGCGGTGTCGGTTAAATGTTGGCCTGTTCCATATTTTTGCTGTCCTTAAGCTACTTACACTACATACACTACATAATATCTGTTCTGTGGCTACACTGCTTTCATCGTCTTTCATGCAATAAAGCACCTAACGTAATTATTCTACCTCTATAAGTGAAGTAAACCCGAAACGCGTGGTCTTTCCACTTTATCTAGTTAAAACTTAAAAGTGTTGAAGTATTATTACTAGCGTATAGAACCGACACCTCGAACACGATGTATGTCCCAATCAATTGGCGCCAATGGGCTTCAATGTTCAATGGATTCGTTCGATTTTGAAAGGAGAGCCGGGGCTCAATTTTGAAAATCGAACCTCCCAGCGGGACACATTTTGTTCGGGATGTCTGTTCTATGACATTATACTTTAATCGCAGCTTCAAAGCTATCGATCTATATTCTATATGTATATTATACTTTTAAGAAACATTTGAATCATGAGGGAGGGAAGGGTTGCCCTATCTATGGGCTTAAAAAATTTGACAATAACTGTGATAATCCCGATTTTTTTGTTTTACTATAGCAAAAATTATAATTAGTGAAATAACAAAATAATAAATTATAATCAATGGTAATAAAAGGTTACAATTTAAATGTTGTGAGTCGTGACCATGACCGCAATTTAACACCGTTATAATTTGATTAGTTCTGCACCAATTTGATAGCGAGTGATCGTAATCCCAAAGCATAATCGGCCGGAAAATAGTTATCTAACAACCTTAACTAATCTACACCATCGTACACGAATAATTGTAACGGTGTTATATTTTGAACTATTGACCGTACACAGAACATGCATGAGCTGTCAAACAAATCGAATTGTCTATGGCACGGATAAAAATTGGCGCCATTATTTTTTTAGAGCCATAATTTTTGGCGCCATCATTCAAGAATTTACTCGTAACGCTGATACACTTGGGTGGTGCATGTACTAGTAATTCCTTGCAGTACCAAAATTTAAAATGCATACTGCGTATAGAGTAGCATGATGAAAGTAACCAGCTGTGACGAAAGATGTCTATCGGTATGTGGGTCTAGGTGGTACAGAGTAAACTTCAATGTGAACTTTTACTGTTTCTTAAATCAGTATTTTAAGTCCACCAATCCGCACTTGGCCAGCGTGGTAAATTATGGCCTGTACCCCTCACATTGTGAGCGGAGACCCCGAACCCAGCAGTGAGACAATTAGGTATAGGTTGTTTCTTTGCTTGGCTACATCAGTATTGAACTTAGTAAAGTCAATTAACTTTTATTTTTGCAGTAAAATCAATTAACTTTTTCTTATTATAGCATGGGGTTCGCCTGGATAGCTACTGCCCTTGAGCACGAGTCAGCCGTCAAACGACTCTTGTTCCGGCTGGGGGCTTGACAGCCAGTTGTTTCTTTCTTTTTCTTCTCTCTTTCTTGGCCTTCAACGCATCGGTGATGCTTTTGGTGTTGCTGGTGTTCATGGGCGACGATAGCCACTTACCATCAGGTAGGACGTCAGTTCGTTTGCTGGCTATTTCCACAAAAAAGAGAAAGGACAGAGACTCAAATAGTTAAGAGAACGTGACATGATAAGCTTTTCACAGCAGCCTAACTGCAGCTAACGACCCTTGCAACGAGCTAAAGCGATCAATAACATTCCGACTATCAGTGCCCTGCAGGAAACAGTTATCTAGCCGATATGGGTTTATTTATAGATGGCTTCATTATTCTCGTTACTGATATTATTCATAGGCCATAAATTTTCTGCATTTGCAATAACAATTATGTCGCTACGCTCCGACGAGTGCAATAGTGAATTGAGTGAATGAAGAACGAATGCATCATTAAGTGTGAATGATAACTGGTTAATTGTTCTAAATTTGAATATTTTTTTATCATTTACACGTAATGAGAAAATCATTACCTTTAAAACCAAGTTATTTGAATTTAAAATTCATAGTTAGCTAAATCTTTGAGTTTGTTGAATTGGATTGTGACGTCAAAATCCACGTCTGAAATTAATATAATTTTCGTTTAATAACGTTTTTCATCAAATATATCAGCAATGTTGTTCACACTACCAAGTTACAACACAAGGAATTTCCCCTTGTGGCTTGGCCCGTTGTCTTACAAGCTTGCCACTTACAGCTTGCTCTGTCCGCATGATGATGTAAAGGCTGATGGGGCCAACAGCAGGTATCCATTTAAAAAGTCCCACTGCTGGACTTGGGTGTTCTCCATAATGTGAGGGGTACAGGCCATAGTCCACCACCTGTGCAAGTGCGGATTTGCAGACTTCACCTTTGAGAACACTATGGAGAAGTTTCGGGAAACCAACGTCCTACCTAAAGGATTCTTCCTGCTTTTTAACCAACTTCAAAAAAAGGAGGAGGTTCTCAATTCGACTGTATTTGATTACAAGATCTCTGTTCCATGTTCAGCAATTTTGGAACTAAAACAAATTGTATTAGTGTGCCAAGTGTCAATGAACCTTTATTCGCATCTGGCAACCCCACATAATAAATTTTATTGCACTGAACATCGTCGAGTGCCAAATTCACAGCATCTGGGGTTTCTGGCAAAAACACTAGCTGATATATTAAATTATACGGTTGGATACGATTACAAGTAATATATATTTTCGCTACATTTTCTTGCATTTTCCAATTTTGAACTACTTACATAACTATTAAAATAATCAAATGTAATCCTTAAATAAAACTTTTATCCGAAAAAAATATGCGACATCAAAATTATTAAAACGGATATTTTAATTGATTAGCCACCATTAAATTGAAATATGGTAATTATTTATTAACAAAAGCTGCACAATCAATAGTTTCTTCTCTATCTTTACGTATTGTTATCTCAACCGCTGTGCCAACTGCCGATATTGTGGGTGATGCAACTATTGTAAACATCTGGCAACCCCGGCGAAGCGCGCCAATACACAACATTTACATTTACATTTAGCGGCTTGTTTGTTGTCTGTCTGTTGCGCTGATTTATTCACATATTATATTAGTAGTGAGGAAACCGGCCTTGTGACAAAAATTCAACGGTGATTACAGAGTTTATGACTTAAAATTTACTAATATCGATAACAGTAACCTATCCTGAGTGATTAATAATCATTTTTTTTCTTATAAATAGCCAGCTACCTTATGGCAGTTATAACGCTTAAATTATCACTGACCGTGGCAGGTAGCGGAATTATTCTTATTTTGTTATCGCAGAATGGAAAATCTGTATTAATATTAACGAAATGACCTTCCTTGATGGCTTACACATACACCTACGCATATACCATCTATCTATCTAAATCCTCACTACACTTAAGCTTAGGTCCTAAAAAAAGTGGGAACTATTTTTCCTTGGACTGGAAATAAAACTGTACAAAAAATCTTTTCAATGCTTGGACAACGAACTAATGTTACTACTTTGAGGTACTTGCTTTCATGATGGACAACACACAACCATGTGAAACATTGATTATTAAATCAAAGTACCTGTTTATACAAGTTATATATTATTTTATAGTCTTTTCTGCAAAATACAAATTCTTTAAAAACTGATACAGTACCGAATATCAACATGAATATAAAATATGTGCCAATCATTATAACTTTAACAATTTTATGATCAAAATAAAACTTATTCATAGGTAGTAGAATAGACTCCATTCTAGAAATTTAACATTTCAAACCCTACTAGCGTTACCATTTCAAAAATGCATTGACTATTGCGAGCTCATTTTATTTTAAACATGTCCATCACTGGTACAATAACCCTATGCTCTCAACCTACGAGCCGCGTGTTGAATGCAGCGGCTGGCGACGGCCCATCGACTCCGATTCCGATCTGCCATTCATCTCATCAATGATCCCGTTACCTTTCTACGGTTTCTTTGGCACCGATAGATGCGCTGTAATATAATTTAGGTACTTGTAAAAGTATAAATATACAGATGTATCAAGGTCTTGGAATCATTTGGTAAAAAAATAACGAATATAGAAAAAAGATAGGATATCTTTTGCTTTACTTTTCGTGTCTTTAACTCTGAAGATCTAGGTTGTCTGAAAGCGAATGAAGCGATCGCCAAATAACGAAGAGGCAGCCATTGAAGTATTATTACTAGCGTATAGAACCGACACCGCGAACACCATGTATGTCCCAATTAGAGCATCGTAGCTCGGTTCAATTTTGAAAACCCGGGTTTTCGGGTTTTAAGAATATCAAAACCCGGGTAGACCGGTTTTTTCGAGCTTTTCGAGCCTTTTATTGTATTTTTTTAAGTACACTAATCTGCGATTTCCTGCAATGAGTACAAATTATAAAGGATGAGGAAGAATTGAAATAAATGAAATAGTAGATACTTTACAAATTACAAAAACAGTTTAAAATGTTTAAAAAAGTTATAAAGATTTATTTTTTATTCAGAATATCTTAAAACTTAGTAAGTAATCTCCATTCATTCATCCATCCATCCATCCATCAGCCCTTGGAGGTCCACTGCTGGACATAGGCCTCCCCTAACTTGCGCCACTCTGACCGGTCCTGAGCCTTCTGAATCCAGCGGATGCCCGCTGTCTTCTTCAGGTCGTCGGTCCATCTTGTCGGGGGGCGTCCTGTACTCCGTTTTCCGAGACGCGGGCGCCATTCGAGGACCTTTCTTCCCCAACGGTTATCGGTCCTTCGCACTATGTAGCCGGCCCATTGCCACTTCAGCCGGCTAATTCTTTGAGCTATGTCGGTTACTCTTGTTCGTCTACGGATCTCCTCGTTTCTGATGCGATCATTTAGAGAAATATCAAGCATAGCCCTCTCCATAGCCCGCTGCGCTACTCTGAGCTTGTATTAGGCCAATAGTGAAGCACCACGTCTCGGATCCGTATGTCATCACTGGCAACATACACTGCTCGAACACCTTTGACTTCAGGCACTGAGGTAGTGTTTTGGACGACAAGATATGACGCAGTTTCCCGAACGCAGCCTATCCGAGTTGGATTCTACGAGTGACTTCTTTCACGAAGTTGGACTTACCCATCTGGATCACTTGTCCCAGGTAATCGTATTTGTCTACAACTTCGAGAGCAGCGCCGTCAACAACAACCGGTACGGGTGTAACATGGACATTTATCTTAAGACCCACCCGTTGTGAGGCGCTGTTCAAGTCCCCGAGCATTGTACCTAGTTCCTCCAGGCATCCTGCCAGGATGACTATATCATCGGCATATTGCAGGTGTGTGATGTATTCGCCATTGATGTTAATGCCATGTCGTTTCAACTCCATCAGCTTGATTGCTCCATCAGCTTCCAACGCAGCGGTGAACAGCTTTGGGGATATAACGTCCCCTTGCCTGACACCTCTGTACAATTGGATGGGGTTCGTGGCTATGTCGTGTACTTTGACGGACATGGTGGCTGATGAGCACAAATACTTCAACACCGCGATATACCGGTAGCCGATACGGCACCGCTGAAGAGAATTTAGTACTGTCCAGGTCTCGAGAGAATCAAAGGCTTTCTCATAGTCCACATAGGCGACACATAACGGCAGATTATACTCCTCGGTCTTCTGTATAATCTGCCGCAGTGTGTGTATGTGGTCTATGGTGCTGTAGCCTTTCCGGAATCCTGATTGTTCGGGAGGCTGGAAGTCGTCAAGCCTGCGTGCAATGCGATTTGTGAGCACCCTCGAAAACAACTTATAAACGTGGCTCAGAAGTGCGATTGGCCTGTAGTTCTTCAAAAGGGCTTTATCGCCCTTTTTGAAAAACAGAGTCACCACACTTCTGCTCCACGCTCCCGCGGTAGTTCCAGTATGGATGACGGTAACAAACAGTTTTTGGAGCGCCACTAGGAGAGGTTTCCCCCCAGCTCTTAGCAGCTCGGCGGTGATACCGCGTCATCTACCGGTGCCTTGTTGTTTTAAGCTGTTTGAGAGCCTTTCTAATCTCATACAGGCTGACGTCCGGGATATCCTCTGTGTAGTGTCGGGTTAATTTAGCTCTTGTCGCTCTCCTCACTGGGAGGTGAAGCTTGAGAGGAGGTATATAACCATCCGTAGTATCTCTCAGTTTCTTTTAGAACTTCAGGTTTCGACGTAACTATGGTGCCGGACTCGGTCTTCAACCTTGTGAGCTGACTTTGCCCAATAGACAGGTCTCTGGCGAACACTTTGGAGCCCTGGTTTCGCTCTATTGTATTTTTTACAGGATTTGCGTTGTGTTTGCGCAAATTTCGTCGCCTACACTTGGAGACCTGTTCATTGAGCCGTCGGTATTCCGCCATAGAGGTTGGAGACTGCACACATAGTTCTCGTTGATCTCTCATAAGACCGAGACTTTGTTCTGAGAGAACTTGAGATCTACCACTGGGGTGGGTCTTGAAATACTTCGACCTTACCTCGTGGACAGTCGCTACCATCCTGATTCCTGGTGTTAAACTTCTCCACCGACGTGCATGATTCTAGGTACGCAAAACTATTTTGCAGCTCAAGTTGAAAGTTTTCGGATCCCTGGATTTGGACAGCTGTTGGACGAAGCATATACTTCATCAGGCATGACCGTTCCAGCTTCACGTCGATATTTAATGTGTAAGAGGCACAAGACGGTGATCGCTTCCGGTTTTGAACCTGCTGATCACAGAGACATCATTAAATATGTGCTGTTTGTCTGCCAGAATGAAGTCTATCTCGCTTTTTGTGGAACCATCAGGACTTATCCAAGTCCACCTGCGTTGAGGCTTCTTTATGAAGGAGTTCATCATAAAGAGATCTTCCTTCTCCAAAAAGTTAGCCAACAAGTGTCCTCGGTTGTTCCGTCGTCCAATTCCGAAGGGACCCACTTTCTTCTCTCTTGTGGCTTAAACTTAATAAATAACAAAAACAAAAGTATTTAAAAAAACCCCGAAAAACCCGGGTTTGATTTTTAAAACCCGGGTTTTTTTGTAATCCTCAGAACCGGGAAAACCCGGGTTTTTCGGTCCGGGTAAACCCGGGCTCGATGCTCTAGTCCCAATGCATTGGCGCCACGTGGCTTCAATCTTCAATGGATTCGGTTGATTTCGAAAGGAGAGCCGGGGCTCAATTTTGAAAATGGAACCTCCCGGCTGGACACATTTTGTTCGAGATGTCTGTTCTATGACATTATACTTCAATGTCAAAATTTTAAAATCTCTCTCATTTCTGAGTATCTTGAGATGATTACGGTTATCCGATTTCGTCACTTAATTAACGTAATTAGAGTGTGAATAATTTACACTGATATCCAGTGAGCGTAGCACCCATATCATTATAAATTTAATTACTTATTTATTAAAAATTAAAATGAGAATTATAAAATGCTCCAGATCATTTCAATGGGTGAGACTTACATTATGTACCTTTATATAAATTATAAGAATCAGTCGCTACAAAAGTAGAAATTTTTGGTTTTTCGTCGATAACTGTAACAAGAAGATTTTATCATCGCTTGTAATCACATAATATTTTCACCACAGAGTACTTTACGCTTTTTTTCACTGCAACCGAGATATTTTGGAAATCTGAAACTATTGCATCTCGTTCTACCTGAATCTGACCGCAATTTCCCTATAATCATTTTTAAATAATTTTATTTATTTATTTATCCCTGAAAAAGGCCTGAAACATTTTTATAAGTCTTGTCATCTCTACCTAGTCTGTGGTTATGGCACTCATGGCTACATTGCTAGTCTGCACGACAAAATTTTATTTCTATTTTCAAACTTCGAACATGACACCGCATTCCTTCGATCCCGAACACGTAGCCAGTGACAGTCAAAAAAAAGTTTGTTCCTTTATTCTATTAGAGTACCAACTCTTTTTTAGACAGCTACACCGTGAAAACTAATCCGTTTCAGACAGCCGGTATGTCAAGGGCAATGCAATTAGATCTCTCATCCGTTACACCATTGTATGTAATTACTGCTGATATGGTTTCCGTGTAAAATCCTTTCCGGTTGATAAGTAAGTTCGTAGTGTAAACACGATGTAATGTACTTCCTGGTAGGAAAATTTTAAATATAGACAATGCAATCTTTAAACAAAAACTCGTCATGGCTTTACTTCGGAAGCATATTACACATAACTAGGAAATCGCCCTCCTTCGCTTCGGGAAAAATAGTAAAAAAAAAAACATGAGAGGTGTCAAGGGACACCCGGATGGAACGAAGTTCCTTTCGATTTAAGTTTTGTTTTACAGCGCCATCTCTGTACAACTTTCTGAATCACGCTAGCGCCATGTATACATCATACAGAGCATACAGTACAGCGCCATGAGTTTTACAGAGATGGCGCTGTACTGTAAACTCTCTGAATCACGCTAGCGTGATTCAGTCGAACCTCTTCGTCGCTCATGATGTCCTAGTACTTCATTAAAAATTTGTGTGAAGTTAAAATTTTTCACAAAAATTTCAATGAAGTTACTAGGACATCACGAGCGACTAGGAAGTTCGACTAAATGCGACTGTGTTCAGTGAATACGTTCAGTCGAACCTCCTAGTCGCTCATGATGTCCTAGTACTTCATTAAAAATTTGTGTAAAGTTAAAATTCTTCACAAAAAAAATAGCGTAATTCAGAAAGTAGTATAGTACAGCGCCATCTCTGTAAAACTAACTGAATCACTTCAAAAAAAGTGTCGTCATTCGCAAAATCAAAAAGTGTCGAAATTTTCCGTCTAGTCCCCTTTCACAACGCGCGATAAGGAACTTCGTTCCAAAAATAGCCTGTCACCCGGGGATAGTGTAGCTTCCCAACAGTGAAAGAATTTTTCAAATCGGTTCGGTAGTTTCGGAGCCTATTCAATGCAAACAAACAATCAAATCTTTCCTCTTTATAATATTGGCATAGATAAGTGATCTCTGAATTCCTAACAAATTCGTTCATTAGAATGATTTTTATAGACGTAGTTATAGCCTTTCGAATAAAAAGAAACCTAAACGGATTAAATAAATGACGGAGTTCTAAAGTTAAAAAAAAAAACAAGAGAGAACCACTTCATTTTTGGAGTCGATTTAAAAGAAGATACCTACCTACCTAATTTGGTTACTTTTAAAGATTATAATAATTCACAACTCGACGTGTCCCAAATTACGTCGTATAATAAATTACATATTATTACATAAACAGGTCAAGGGTCAGTGACCTTTTTTGCTAATTTTCTTACGTAGGCGCTTCCCGCGCTAATGGCGACCACTTCTTCACATGGTATTAAATTATTTTACGTCGCCATTACTTTGTATTCAGCGAGAGAGCCCAGATAATAAATTAAGCAAAACCTACACGGCGTGTTTCAACATTCAATTTCGTATTCAGCAGACATTGTAAAACGATTTTAAATTACCTTTGCCTTTATCAAAAGCATAACCTCAACTAACCTATGAGAAGGTGGATTCGTGGAACGACAACCCACCAATATCGACACACTTATAATTGCTTAAAAACCGTAGAAATAACAAAATGTTATCAAAAACATAACTTGTAAGTCTCGCAACTAGTAAGTTCTTCTACCGTAATTTGTGAGATCCATGTAATACCAAGTCGGTTAATTTTTTAAGTCCCTACTTAAGGGTCCTTCTGTCTTAAGTTATTACGTAATTAGCTAACCTAACAACATCTTACAGTGACCATAATATTATCAATATTAAAAATCTTCTATGTTCTAAATAAATACATTGACTGTATGGGTAACGTGAAAAAAAAATTAATATTTTATTCTACGAATTTGGAGTTTTAATAAATATGTATATTTATACCAAATTATAGCTTTCTAGCACTAAAGGTCTAGGCGCTATGCTTCGTACAGACGGACGGACGTAACGAAACTATCAGGGTTCCAATTTTTCTTCGGAACCCTAAAAAATCTAAAAGATAGAGTCTGCGAAGTTCATTTTACTCCTTTAAATACATCAATTTACTCCTATAGTAAATAGTAAATAATAAATTAGGAGTTCATAAATTAATTAGCAAGGAGCAATTAATGACCTAATTAGGAAGGAGTACAAGGGTTTAGTAAATTACGTACTTAGCTAATGTTTAGTAAATTTTTGCTCTAGTTAAAATCGTATCTGAGTCGTTATAGCCGGTATGCACTCCCCACTCACTAAGTACTTATTAAGTCTGCTGCATTATCATGTATAATGCTTAACACATTTTTAATTAAATTACTCATTAACGCAATTAAGTATAAATACACGTTTAACTTAATCGCGAGAGCGCGGGATAGAAAGTTTCGCAGGAAAACGAAAGTACTATCGCGGCTTTTTCTATGTAATCACGGTTCTAAAGTTAAATTATCGGATATGAGAAATGATTACATTACAATGATGGTAACATTGAATGGATCACACTGACAGATTGACAGGCTGCTGACAGAAAGTGCCGACTGACAGTTGTATAATCTAAAGTCTGGCAACGGCTTCATTGCCAACAGGTAGCGATTGGAGAATAAAATAAATTTATTTATTTATTTATTTAAACTTTATTGCATTCATACACTGAATTACAATGGGCGGACTTAATGCCAAGTGGCATTTTTTACCAGTCAACCCTGGTGATGGTGAAAAATATAAATTATAAATTAATTAATTATTAAATAATATTAATAATAATAATTTATATTATTATTATTAATAATTATTATTTATTATTAATTAATAATTTATTAATTATAAATTATAAAAAAAAATATTAAAAATATAAATTTTAAATTAATTAATTATTAATTAATATTAATAATAATTATTATTATAATTAATAATTATTATTGATTATTAATTAATAATTTATTAATTATAAATTATATTTTATGTTTTAGTTTTACTTTCTTTTAACATTGAAACTTTAAATTTCCAATAAAAAATAAGCGTCTATACCAAACAGCTCCAATCGGTTAAATATTGGTTAATCAGTTGATTTAAAATTCAGTTGCAAGATTTCAACCGGACAAACATTCATACTTTTCAAGTTAAATAAAAGCTTGTAAAAACAACACTCGTACAAAATTCTTGTGTGCCGGTTGCAAGTAATTCTTTAAAAATCATATTATCGTGCCAGAAATTCTTTTAGAATCATATTTTTTTCTGTTCTGATCTTTCGATCTCAGACTATGACAAAACATCAAGATAAAAAAATTTTGCTCGTAATCTGAGTATGCGACAAGTAGCTAACAAAGGTTGGTCAACCGTATGTTCTACGATGATTAATAGCCCCTGAGGCGAAACCTATGCTTATGTTTACATCTAATTTTACGCCAATGATATATTGACGGAAAACTTGCACAAAGATAAATGCCTAGATTTTCACTTTTACTTTTTTGCAACTTAAAGGTTTACCTAGATACCTATTCAGTAATGTCACAATCTTTTGCTTTATTATTAGGGTTCCGTATGAAAAAACGAAAAACGGAACCTTTATAGGATCACTTGTGCGTTTGGGCGACCGCCGTTCATACCCAATTTACTCCAAAACTATTGGACCAAATGAGTTGAAATTTGGTACTCATGTACTTTTTTGTGACCCAAAGACGAAGGTATAAAGTAAAGAACTGAATATTGAAAAAAAATTAACAAAATCAAAATTAAACAAGAACTGTTTTGCAAACTGTATCATATGGCATGTCAAATGAAAGGGCTTGTTGTTAGAATCTCAAATATTTTTTTTATAGTTCTACAATGGATAGTTTTAAAATTATTCAAGAAAGAATGAAAATTAAAGCCCAAAATTGACCACCCCCCCCATATCTCTTGAAACTGCTGACGCTAGAATTTTGAAAAAATGCAGAGAATAGTTCTCTACGAAAATTATGAAGAAGTACAAATAAGATAAAACTTATATAAATATATAAATATAAATATAATTTCCGCGCAAAACTGCGGGCAACAGCTAGTTTAAAAATAAAATAGATACAAACTGCGCCCAAGTGTTCAGTTTTTATGAACTTATATTATTATACTCCTTTAATTAAATTACGCATGTATTTACATACATAAATAAAATAAAAAAAGAAAAGCGCAAGAATCGATTATATCAACGCGTGGAACGATGTTCAAACCATTAGGTCAAACTACATCACGTTACTGACACCCATGAATTAACCCCAAAATTCACTTTAATTAGGAAGGCGAAATAAAACAGCATTAATTGACCCAAACAGGTGTCCTACATAGACACGCGATTCAACCATTAGGTCCGTGGAACCAATGATGTTTAAATAAATATAGATACGTTATGCCCTTACAAATCAACCGAAAAATCTGTTCCGATGTCCGCAAGGCACGCTTTATCGTTTTATCGCGCGTCTTTATCGCTCTCGCGTCAAAATTACATCGCTATCTCTTTCTTCACCTGAATAAGAGTTCCCAATTGGGAACTTTTTGAGTCACACAACACGCGCGCTTATGACATATCTGCCTCTTTTTAATATATAATATCATTGCGTGGAACCATATTTGCGTACGTGTGGTCATATGGAGCGAACAATGGGGACCCGTGGTATTAATATAATCGAGGTTATAATACTTAACGTCGTTTATGGTTGGTTTGAGTCTAACGTTCCATTGACCCCTCTTATTATGGTTTAAAGATCTGTTTAGGAGACTAAACTAGGGTTTATAGTTGGTTATAGTGCCGTTATGTTTTATAATTTTGGAAAATAAGTATGAACTTCCTTTAGTGTGAAAATTTATTTAAAGATTAGGTTGTTGATTGGTCTTATGTATAGGACTTCCATATATCATTTAAAGGTGCCGTCTCGGTCTAAATATTCGTTTGTTTCACCCAAGATTCCCAAGTTCCACTGAAGTAGGTAAGGGCAAGAGTAAATCATTTTAATATACTCGTATTTATAGATCGGGTCACGTATGATAAAGAAAAAAAATATGGACGGAAGTAGGTACGTACTATTAATCATGCAAAATCCAAGGGGGGCTACTCTTTACTTTTACTTCTTAATTTTACTAATGCCAGTCCCCTTGGTACACCTATGGGAGTTACTTAAGTAAACAGACAATTTCGATTACCAAAGATTGAAAACACTTATCGCAGAGAATGTCGAACAAAGTTACAAATGATGTTCAATCCCTAGCATGATCTGAGTTTTACTGTCGCTTCTTCAATCTCATAGCTTTACACCTGTCGCTTCTTCAGTCCCATGGAATACCTTTAGAATACCATCGCCGTATTCGCCGTTCACTTAGAACGTGCGTGTCATCCTGATGTGAAAGCGATTACTCAATAACGGAGATAGTACAGTAAAAACTCATCTCACTAGATATCAGCACATTGTCACGTAGTTTGTTTTATCGAGACATTCTTCAGTAATAAGGAAGGCAAAAGCAGTCGAGTTCTTGGTATGATAGAAATCAGGCTTGCGTATTGTCTTCGCAGGTAGTGAATGATTTCTTTGCTTACTACTCAAGTTGTAATTACTCGTATTCGTATAACTAGGTTCTTGTGGATAGGTTGATATGTCTTATACGTTATTTAATTAATTATAAAACAATCATTTTAGTTTTATACCATGAGGTCTTAGAAGAATATTATTTTATTAAGCTTACTGTCGTTTATCGAATATTTCAAAAACTTTTAAGATACGTTTGTCTCCATTACATTCATTAAAAAGTAGACGAGTCTCTGTTACGTGGACAATTTGGAACAAGAGCGCGAAATCTATTGACTATGTTTTGTTGAAATTTCCACATGCGATTAAAAAACGAATGGTGATCCTTCCACCGCAACGTCTCTAGAACTAGTAACCACCATCGTTTTTCTTCAGTCTTCGTATAGATAGATCCCTATTTCTTGTAAATAGATAAAATATAGCATCCCATTGGTGAATTTTTGGAATCGGTTCAGTAGTTTTGACTTTATCCATTACAAACAAACAAACAAACAAACAAAAAATCGAAATTTTTCTAATAATAATAATTCTAAAAATATTTAGTTAAGATAAAAGAATCGTTTATTTATGATAACGTAATTGTTTCAGAGTGAACGCGGGTAGTCGTGAGCGCGGGGTGCAAATGATGAGCGGGCGCGGTGGCAGCCCGCGGCAACATGGCCGCCCTATCCTGCTACCAACCCTGTCGGTCGCACCTCGCGCAGCCAGCTAGGTACACACACACACACACACGGCTACACACGGGCACGCGCACACGGGTTACACTTTTTATCAGGAAATAGCCGGCAAACGAGCTGACGATCCACCTGATGGTAACTGGCTATCGTCGCCCATAGACATCAGCAACACCAAAGTCACATCTAAGAAAAAAAAGAAGAAAAGAAAGAAAGACCTGGCTCACAAGTCTATGCTCTCAAGCCTGTTAAATAAACAAAGCAAAAGAGTATATAGGGGTTTTCAAAATCTTTTAGCTAGCCCGACAACTCATATACAGGATGGAATCAGTGACCTGATAAGAGCTTGCCCTTTACAGGAAAGGGTGTTCTATTTTGTTTGATCCAAGTTACTGGTGTCACTGGCATTTAGAGACTTAGTACATCTTACTAAGCGTAAGTGAACTTTATGATATGATAGTCAGGATAATTTTATTAAGTATGTCAATGTTATCGTGGAGCTAAGCTTACCAAATTAGAATTATTTAAATTACTTTTAGAGCTCTTAAGTATAACAATTATCAACAGCGAAAAATATAAATGCTTGAACTGTAGTTTATAATAAAAATAACGCTACGCTCTCATAGCCCCACACTAGGATTTCCTGTGTCATGAGTGTCACCACAGGACATCTAATATGAGAGAGAGACCAGATATTTAAACTCATCATTGTTTAATTATTTAATTCGACGGTGGAACTAATGAGAAAAAAACCTCTAGTTCGACTATTGAACTAACAAATCGAATAGTGGGAACAAAGCCAAATTTCCGCTTCGTCGAACCCAGGACCCTTGGCATGGCTGTCCATACAGGTAACCATTACGCGACACGAGGGTAGTTCGTAGTAGCATAGCATAGTAGGAGCAATAGACATTTCATATGACGTGTGTAAACATATGTATGTTTTGTTTATTAAAGGCAATGATATTATGTATTAAAAAGAGGCAGATATGTCATAAGCGCGCGCGTTGTGTGACTCAAAAAGTTCCCAATTGGGAACTCTTATTCAGGTGAAGAAAGAGATAGCGATGTAGTTTTGACGCGAGAGCGATAAAGACGTGCGATAAAGCAATAAAGCGTGCCTTGCGGACATCGGAACAGATCTTTCGGTTGATTTGTAAGGGCATACATAACGTATCTATATTTATTTAAACATCATTGATTAAAGGTGTCTCGAAGAAGACGACGGCCACTCAGCAACCCTATCCCTCCGTCGGCGTCAGTTCATCGAGAGATGTCACGAGGCGCGGTCAGGACGTCACCGGGACGCGCTCCCTGAGGTGTCGGTGAAGAGGACCAGGGAGGAGCTAGCCAAGCATGCGGCTCAGACGCAGCTGACGCGCAGGCTCAATGTCGAGTCCGGCTGGTCCAAGGTCGAGGAAGTGAGGAAGAAGTTTGAGGGAGTGGCTGCGGCGGCGTCGTATTCGCGGTCGTTTGAATCGCCGCCGAGGTGACGGTTTTTCTTTTTACTTTTGGTTTATTTAGAAGCTTATTTTTTAGATTAATGTATGTCAAAGTGGGGTTTGGTTTGCATGTTATGTTTAGGTCGAGAGTCAAAAGGTATCCAAGCAGAAATAGATACAATAATATGCAAGTATATGTAAGTAGACCCTAACGTCATGATTTATTCAAAGCTAGCTGTTAGACTAGGTACCTAGCACCATATGGACAATATTGTAATAGTTAAGGCTGAAATATTCTTTTAAGAAGGTGACAACGTATATTGGAAGTAACAATGAGCCTACTTCTTCCATAATGTTACTTGAATGTGAGTTCTTGTAGGTATAGGTACGAATTTTGTGGCTTATTTTCGGCAGGCGAAACAAAGTTAAAATGAGACATTCAGAAGATGTCTCAAATTGGAGCTTATCTTATCATCCAGTCCAAATTGCCTTTCTATTCCCCACTTTCCTTATAAAAAATCCTCCGCATTCCACATTATTCCAGGCGAAGGCTCGCAGATTCTCTGTTCGCAAGCTTCAAGTTACCGCGGAAGAAAGAGATGGCAGCCCCCCGGTCTGTGGCGCCCCAGCCGCAGCAGAAACGGAAGTCGGCGGTGGAACTGCTGGCCGAGTCCAAGGCGTTCTACGTCAAGTCCGAAACTGTGCTGGATAGGAAACAGGAGTTGCCTCTTAGGGTGAGATTTTGATTTGTGGTGACATCGCATATAGGTACGTCATACGGTGACACGTCACGCCGACCTGAATCACGCTATGAAAGTTTTCCGTCTCTTTTATTAGTTACATAAATAAACGAGCTGACGATAGCGACGATCCACCTGATAGTTGCCACCGGCGCCCATGGACGTATAAATACCAAACTTATCACCGATGCACTGTCGACTGTGAAATAAGACGAGAAAGAAAGAACTGGCTTCCAAGTCCCCAGCCGGAACACGATGAATCATTTGGCGGCTTTGAGTTCGATATCCAGCGAGGCTGAAATAATAATTATGAGCTTGAATCAATGATATTAAACTAAAGATACGTTATGCCCTTACAAATCAACCAAAAAATCTGTTCCGACCGAGCTACAACACACACACGTTTATCTTTTGTGAAACACCGATCACCTACATTGGTATTTATGTTCTCGGTCTGGACATGTTTTTTACATCCCACGACAGGAAATCCTAGATTGAGACTATGAGCGTGTAGTATTTTTTTATTAATAAGTGCCTTGTGTTCAACAGATGAGCAGTGGCATCAGCCAGGCCCTCGCGTCGGGCGGCTGCCATCTGGTCAGCTCTGGAGCGACGATCAACAACGATGCCTGCTGCAATCCTTGTAACTTTTATTTTGTACTAAATTCATCCATCCATAGGTCACTTGATAATATGTCAAAAGACAGATTTGCGGTCGATTATCTTTCTTTATTCTTTATTAATTGCAAAACACATGTCACAATAACATAAAATACATACATAATTAGTTATACATATAGTCATAGCCTGAAGGTGAAGGTGACTTAGCGAGAGGGATGTTACCATGGTTGTGTAGAGTGCCATTACATATACAACAGGCGACCATATTTTGTCCTCCTGTGACCAACTTCGACTGGGAAAAATTACGAAGGAATGGGTACTAACTGGACGATTATTTACTAACAGGACTAACCTTCTCTCTAGCAGTCCTAACATCCACAGTCCTCTTATGAACGAATAATAATGTTACCGCGAACCCGGTGTTAGCACAATGAACTGTTTCCAATTGACAACTATTTTCAGTGGATTCAGATTCTGAAAAAAGAACGAGGGCTCCATTTTGATAATAAAACCTCCTGGCTCGCGCAAATTTTGGTCGCAATGTCTATCCTGCATAGATTATTATAATTTATGCTATCCTGGTACTTGTACATTATATGTTTGTGGAATTATTGCTATACTCTATCAGGGGTGATTGATATGTGACTCTAGATATGTATGTCAAATTGTCTATCATGTAACACCTAAAGGCATACCTAAAGTGTTTTTACCCCGTACGGGACGAGACGTCAATGGAAACATCGTTTCATAGAAAATGTAAGCCACAGCGTATACGCCACGGAGAGACGTACGGGACGGGAACCAGGGCACGCGCGTATATTTATGCCCCGTCCACCTCTCGTCCCCGTCCCGTCCACGTTACGTATGCAGCGACCTTAAATGTATCACTTATATTGCAATAAAATACTAAATACTGAATGTTGCAGACGGCACGACGCGGTCTATCAACACGCGGCGCGCGGTGTCGGCGGGCGAGGGGCTGCAGAACACGCTTCGTCGGCTGCTAGAGCATGCCGACAGCAGGGAGAACGTGTACTCGCCGGCTTATGTTTGTGAGTATATTAGGGAACATACCAAAACCACAGCCAAAACCACGTGACCCATTTAGGGGGGGGGGGGGAGAGGGGTCTTCAAAACACCACGATTGGTCACAGAGGGGAGGGGAGGGTTTAGGTTTTTGTCACGTAGTCAATATTTTAGCAACCATTGAGCCACACAAGTCGTCAAATATAAGCAAAATTATTATTTTTTAACTCTGTTTTTGCAAAAAAGTATTGAAAATCGTATTTATGAATTACCACGTAAAAACTAGGGGGAGGGGGGGTCTTCTCATATACTACATCCGTGGTCACGAAGAGGGGGGGGGGAGTAAAAAGTTGGAAAAAAAATGGGTCACGTGGTTTTGGCATGTTCCCTTAGGAGCTCAGAGCCCGACGGCTTGAGCCGATGCTAGGTGATGAGTTAAGTAATGGAGGCCATACGTGATCATGTGTACCTACTTGAACAAGCGTAAAGCGGACTTGACGCGGCATCCAGTATACTTGATCGTGTGTGGCCACGGTAAGCTATTTGGCCATATAGTTACCTCATGCACACTGGATGGCGCATCAAGTCAAACTGCAAAGACAAGTCGAAACTGCAGTGTTGATAAATACACTTGATTGTGTATGGCTTTAATAACAGCAGGCGCGGTCGGTAATGGGTTGGGTGACGCTAGTAGCAAAAATTCTCATTTTTGAGTGCTTCGCAGGGCACGTAAAGTCAGTTCAGGATGTTGTCGTAAGATAACAGTCGTTAAGCCAAATCAGGAGAACTCAGGTGGCATGAAAAAACTTCGGACACTTGGGTCAGCAAATAACCCTTCCACCAATCTCTGGAGCAGCGTTGTGAAGTATTCTATGAGTCTTTTCTAGAGGAGACCCGTGATCGGTAGTGGGCCATTAATAGGTTGATTCTAGCCAATTATTTAAGAACTGTTTTATCCTCAAGTCCTCAACACAATTTTAAAAGTTTGTTCTTGAAAATATGTTTAATTTTTTTAAATTGCATAATAACAGCACTGATATCTTGTCTTCTTTCAGCGCACAAAGTGTTCACGGATACGCGTCGGATAAAGGATCCGTATCCAGAAAGAGAGACGATGCCTCGTTCCCAGCATACGTCTGGAACATTCTCCGGGACCTCGTCTTCCGGCACCTCGGGATCCAAGCACAAATCAGACCCTGACTACCGAGAGAAGATGAACAGACCTCTTAGCTTTGGAGACGCGAGGGTGTTCTTTCCTGATTCCTTTGTCATACCGAGACAGCGGCCTAGCGAGATTGTTATTAAGAATGCGTATTCGATACGTAAGTACTATTACTGCCGTCGAAGAACCCAGCTTACTATCATTGCTTTACTATCATCACTCTGCAGCTGTTAACACTCATATTATTTGTTGGTAAATATTATACGTATAGAATGTAGTGTTCTGTGTTGTCGGGCCAAAGATCCCGAGATCCTGGGTTGTACGATACAACTGGGCTTGCCTTGTTCTGATGGCCTAGGCACGCCTCTGCTCGGGAGAGCGATTTCTCTTTGTCAAAGATCTTTTTTTATACAAATAGCAGGCAAACAAGCTGACGGTTCACCTGATGATAAGTGGCTATCGTCGCCCATGGACATCAGCAACACCAGGTATCATTGACAGAAAAGACAGTGAAAGCATCAAAGTCTTTTTACATCCAGTGAGTGTCGATCTACGATTTTAACTCCTCTTCGTTGATGGAACACATTATACTGGTGGCTGGATTCAACCCATTAATGGCCCACTACTGGGCACGGGTCTCTCCTCTTGACGAGGCTTAGATCATACTCCACCACGCTACTCCAGTGCGGATTGGTGGAGGGATTAATGGCCAACCAGAGTGTCGGAAGTTTTCAAACCGCCCGAGGGCCTCCGACATGGCTTAATGACTGTTATATTATGATAACAACCGGGACCGACGGCTTTACGTGCCCTCCGAAGCGGTCACCTATCCAACTACCGACCGCGCCCGCTGTTGATTTTACGGGTACTCACAATATTTATTTTGAATACCGATATTTCAATTGCATAGACTGTGGTCAACGGAACTGCTTCGAAATATCGGTATAGTAAAAAGTGTCCATTCATTCTAACCTATGACGCCATTCCCCCAGCGAGCCCGCACTCGAGCCCCGAGCGTCTGGAGCGGCTGGAGCGCCTGCCGCTGCCCGAGCCCGCGGAGCACGACTCGGGCTCCGGCGACCAGCTCGACGCCATCAGCCCGCCGGCGCAGTACGCGCACTCCGCGCCTAGATACATACGGTACACAAGCTTACATTTAAAACTGTATGCTTTTGCCGGTATTAACCGGTATCATAATGTTATACCGGTATTAATTTGCATTATACTGGTATTGAAACGTTTTGTACCGGCATTATCTTGTATTATAACGGTATTAACCGGTATTCGTGATAATTATGTAATTTGAAAACAATGAAATTTATAACTCCCGAAAATGTAGTGTTTTACAGTTAGCTGTTATTGTGATGTCACGAGTAAAACAACATACGTACATACGCCCCAACTCAAGAGTCACTAACGGTTACTAAAATCGCTCCTTAGTAAAGAATTACCATACAAATTATGTACTAAAGAGCGATTTAAGTAACCGTTAGTGACTCTGAGTTGGGGCGATAGACAATTCAGTTACATTTAGTAGCGCTATCTAGTTTATTTATCGAGCACTATGATTTTCACCGTGTCCAATGTCCAATCAGTGTATAACGGTTCATTCCGGTCGTTACTCGTTCCAGGTCCAACTCCCACTCGCAGCCGAGCATGCGCGAGGAGGACGGCTGCACCAACATCAACAGCCACAAGTCACTGCCCGACCTGCACGCGCAGGCGCACTGCTATACTGAACAGTTTGTATTGACTTTATATCGTTGTCTCTTTCTGTTGGGTGGTGTTGACTGTGGTGTGTCGTGCTGTCTCTTTCTGTTGGGTGGTGTTGACTGTGGTGTGTCGTGCTGTCTCTTTCTGTTGTGTTGTGTGTTGGGTTCAACACATTAATGGCAGGGGTCTGACTGGGCGCGGGTCTCTTCTCTTGAGGAGGCCTAGAGCATACTCCACCACGCTGCTACAGTGCGGATTGGTGGAGGGGTTAGTAGCCAACCTGAATGTCGGAAGTTTTTATGCCATCTGAGGGCCTCTGACATGGTTTTACGACTGTTATCTTAGAATAACAACTGAGGCCAACGGCTTTATGTGCCTTCCAAAGTCCAGAAACGTTCAAGAAATTTTTGCCAAGAGCGGTCCCCCATTTAAATACCGACCACGCCCTCTGTTTCTTAATTTGGTCGATCACTTAAGATCGAAAAAAGCCGCCGGGCTATGAGCAGTGTTCAGTTGACTGGTGTTAGTTATCATGCTGTCTCTTTCTTTTGTGTTAATACATCGGCTGTAGTATGGAACAAATATTCGTATTCAAGTTGCGACTAAAGAACAATGCCCAACTGCCATACATCGTTTTATTTCATTTTCAACTTCAGCGTCTTAAAATAAGAAAAATTCTAAAAATCGCCGCTTTAATTTCTGAGCTTAGATATATAAGAATTTTCAGCAGACACACCCCAGAACCAAAGTATTTTGAGATTGAATTCTTATAACCATTGAGTCATAGAGTAGTGGAGACTCGTAAGTCTCCGTAGATGCCTGTAATTTTTACCATTATTTTATTCTGACTTTTTTTTGATTGACAACCGGAAGTGGAAATTTGACATCATTACATTTATCATACCAACATTTATAACGAAATTCTGTCTGTAATATTGGCCAGAAGTCTCCCTATATCTTGCTTGATACAAGCTATGTATCGAAGTGAGTGCCCGAATGAAAATGGACATTGTTGACATCATTGTTATTATAGTCAATTCATCACTTATTAATAAAATTATTTTACACTGGGTAATACGGGAACAGGTATTAATTTTAAAATACGTAAAAAAATAATTGAATTGCTTCAGTATAACTGACGTTTTAACTTTTAAGACGCTAACAAAAATAAAAAATAATTTTTGGGCATTGTTCTTTCATCTTGCCATCGTTAATTAATACCTATAAAAGGTATTCTCATGAAGAAAGCAAATTACAAAGTCGATGAGTATTTAAATGACAAGACTGCTTGGACATGAGTTTTTTTAATTAAATATTGCAATAAGTAGTATTAAGTGCTGTCTGTAACTGTGAGTAGGAAAAAAATCCCGGGAGTTTCTTGCCGCTTCTTCTACCGGGACCACTCACGGTAGGGATTTGTTGAAGCGATGGCGTTGAGTGACTTTCGAAAAGTGTTTGTAACAAACCTACTTCGAATAAAACTTATTTCATTTCATTTCATTTCTATTTTATAATTTGGTGTGTTTTTTCTGTATTCCAGCGGGACGGTTCCCCACACGGACACCATAGGTCGTTCACCCCGCAGACGACGTCACTCTGCCCACCATCGTACTGCCTCGTGCTCTTCCAAAGGGACCAGGTACAGCTTCTGTTTGATACTCAATCAATCTATTGATCAATTAGTCAATCAATTGATTCTTACTGTTTGTACCTCTACCTACGCATTTCTTGAACGTCTGTGTCCTCTACCCTTAGGTTGTCTGGTAGAAATCGCTAGTACAGCGATAAGGCCGCCTATTGTGTCTAATAATATTAAAATTTTAATATTTTATGTAGTTCTTGTATGCACAATAAATAATATTGTATTGTATTGTATTATATTGATTAATGATTCGATCAATCGATTAATGAATCAATCAATACATTGATGAATCATCCAAAGCATCTTAAACCAAATCATGACATCGATATCTTATGATCGATTTATAGTGAAGATAAGAAGTAAAAAGTATTGAATTATTATATTAAATTATGTGATGACACTAAGAACAATTTTTAATTCCAGATCAAATCATTCCTCTCTGATGTCATCGTGCGATGCTTTCTCAGAGCACCCTTCTCCTGGTGATGAAAATTATCAGTCTTATACTAGGTGAGTGTTAACTTCTTATTTTTATTTTTATTACTGCTTCGTTATTGGACTTTAATATAGCCTTTATAAATAAATAAAATAAACGCTTGTATACTCATACATACTGCATACTGCGAATTGGGGGTCCCGGGAATTGAACCCGAGACCCCTAATTCGCAGTCAGGACCACAACCAACTAAGCTACAGGGTTGTAGAAATTGTCGGTAACATTAGATTTTTTATACGAGTGGTACTTTCACTAAAACTTTAGTGGCCACCTCTCACCATGCTTACTAGCTGCTTCGATATCAAAACCCTCAGTTATTTGATCTGTTTCCCTTGCAGTCGTTGCGGGTCCTCCTTCGCCCGTGATTCTGGAGGGTCTAGTGGCCACTACACCCAACGCAGCGCTCCACCTCATGCCAGAGATATCCAGCCTTCTCACCATGACCGGCCTAGGTGAGATGTCTTATAGGTTACCTTAGTAAATGCCTATTATAATATTATTTTATCAAAAATATTGTTAATCTCGTTCATAATAATACGATAAATGCGTGTTTTGTAAGGTTTTGTACTCCATTAATAGGGTTTCATTAAATAAATACATAATTTTAGTGATTTTTACTTACTGTCAATATGCCTATTAGTAATTTGAAGCTAATAGTATCTGGTGTATGGTACCAGTCGCTACAGCTCCCGCTGTATGTCTGGCGCGCTGGAGTGCTACGTGTCGGCGCCCCCGCAGTTCCAGGACGGGGCGCCCTCGCCCCCGCACCCGCACGCGCCCCCCGCGCCGCCCGCGCCCGCCTGCTACACGCCGCTGCCACGCGTCGGGATACACTTCCAGGTCACTAATAATGTCATAGAACAGACATCTCGAACAAAATGTGTGCCCCGCCCGGGAGGTTCCATTTTCAAAATCGAACGAATCCATTGAAGCCAAGTGGCATCAATGGATTGGGACATACATGGTCTTCGCGGTGTCAGTTCTATACGCTAGTAATATTACTTCAATGTTAAGTAATAATATCACTATTGACTTACAAGTTTGCAGCACACACAACGGTAAATATGAACGGAGTATTAGGAACGTTACTCCTAGTTGGTCGCTACACAATCACTTCGTGATCAGTCGTTGATGGGTGACGCATTCACATGATAAAACAAATATTAATATCTCTGGCGATATGAACTTAAACTTTATAAAATTTGGTGTATCTGTAATAAAAAAAGTTTTCAATCCAGCTGTTCGAGTACATTCCAACACTTGCAGCAACTTTAGATCAAACTTTCTGGCTACATTAGAATTACCTCTTCATTGAGTCAACTATGTACTTCCTGTATAATCTGTTGTTACTTGTTTCAAATTTCCCGCCAAATATGGCACAGACAACTCAAGACGCTTTTGTTTTTTTATGCCTTAGCAGGCGAACGAGACGGGTCACCTAATGAGAAGTCATCACCGCTGCCCATGGACATTAGCAACACTGGGGGCGTCACCAATGCGTTGCCGGCCTCGTAGAAAATAGACCCGCTTCTTGAAGGACCCTATGTCATAGCTTAGTGGGAACACCGATACAGGATCTTTCCAAAGTTAAGGTTTTAAATCGCTGACGTCACACACAGGCCAGCGCCCCTCCGCCGCAGTTCCAAGACGAGCCACCGTTATACGACTATCGGGACTATGACTGCTCCTACAAGACCCCGCTGAAGTGCCTCAACGTCGGCAGGAAGGATTATGGCAACCCCAGAGAGTATACCAGGTATCTTTTAATCTTTAATGTAAAACCTTACTATTTTGTGCAATGGCCCCATGGAGGATAGAGTAGAAGGAGGGCCATTTCATATGAGGTGAAAGTTGAAAAAGTGTCCAGCTGTTTACTGAAAATAGAGGTTCCAATAATAGCCATTACAGAATGGCGTGCCAGAAGCCATGAAGGATAGAGTAGAAGGAGGGCCATTTCATGAGGAGAAAGTTGAAAATGTCCAGCTGTTTACCTACTGAAAATAGAGGTGTCAAGTGCTAGTGTCTGAGAAATACCGATATGAACATACTGTTGTAGACGGAGTGAAGTTTGCTGAGTTATGCCACCCGTAATGAATGGCGCTAATGTCTGAGAAATAGCGATATTCGAACATAGCTTTTCACTTTTAAAAACTGTGTAAAGAAATCTTTAAGCAATAGTCAATAGTCAACATTTATTTTATATCCTATTTTTATTTTTACTTTATATACAATTTTTTCTTGAATTAAGTTGTTTAAATACATTATTACAAATTGAAATTAGTACCCATTATAATTTTTAGAAATTGTATTTATGTTATATTTCTTCGTCCACGATGCATGCCGTGGTAACCTATAATTAAGGCAACATTTAATTCTTAAAATATTTGTCTCTTGTATTTTTGTATACTTAATGTGTGTCTTGTTGGTTATCCATAAATAAAAATAAAAAAAAATAGCTGTTGTAGACCGCACTGCAGCGTCACCCGTAATTGGACGCGTTTTTACTGACACTTCATACACAGAGATGTCCCTCCTTCTACCTCTATACTCCATGATTGTATACATCCGTCCGAATCGATCCGATTTATTTTAAAAACCTATCAAGTTCGTTTCTATTTTTTATTCTACCTTTTTACTTTAAATTTAATTAAGAACATGAATTAATTTTTAAATTATAAAATAATGGTGTAGACGTAGGTATACCTATACATATGTAAGATATAATTCGCTTAATTTATTATGACGAAATATTATACCCGTTCCTCCTAAATATCATTATGAATAATGTATGAATACTTAGGTAAATTTTCATTGTGGAATATACACCTAAATAATATTAATTTTGCGTATAGATATCATGAACCCAGCACGGAATTGATCAGTAAGCAGCCCCAATACCAAGAGGTTCGGATGCGACCGCGGATCGACGAAACACAGGAATATGTTAATACTACGCAGGTAAGGAAAACACTAATTATTTTTGGTGAATTCTAACTAGTTAAAAATAAAAAAAAACATGAGAGGTGTCAAGGGACACCCGGATGGAACGAAGTTCCTTTCGATTTAAGTATTGTTTTTTGAAGTGATTCGGAAAGTTTTACAGCGCCATCTCTGTAAAACTCTCTGAATCACTTCAAAAAAAGTGTCGTCATTCGTAAGAATCAAAAAGTGTCGTAATTTTCCGTCTAGCCCCCTTTCACAACGCGCGATAAGGAACTTCGTTCCAAAAAACCCGCTGACTGTTAAAAAAAGCCTATCATGATATAGATACCTATTTGGAATCCTTATGGTGAGCTCTTTAATTTGACACCCATATTGCACTATTTGATTTATTTTTAGTTTTTGATACTTCAAACAATGGCATCTCACAGCCACTATATTTGTTGTTTTTATTTTACTTATCTAAGAACACTTGGGTTATCAAGACGAATCTAACGATATCTTAATAATTATATAAATCCGTTCAGCGGTTTGGAAGATACGAGGTAATCAATGATGTTTAACAATGATGTTTAACTTATAATATCATTGGAGGTAATAAAGAATATTACACACATACAATCATAATGTACATCCAAGATACGCGGGAAACAAATAACCCTTATTTAGCAGTCGGGTAAAAACATTGAATTATAATGTCATAGAACAGACATCTCGAACAAAATGCGTGTCCCGACGAGAGGTTCGATTTTTAAACGCTTTTATTTAGCTTCACTTCGGAGCATCAAAGCATCAAATCTTCAATATTATGATCAAAATGCTACTCTATTTACACGGCAATAAGGTTTATATTTAGCTTCACTTCGGAGCATCAAAGCATCAAATCTTGTAACGTTAATTTGAATGACTTCCCTTTAATGAAAATTGATGAAATTTGGCAGACATGTGTATTTCCGATGACAATACACGAAAATCAAAAAAAAAATTGAAATAAAAGCGTTTAAAAAAAAAAATTTTTTTTGGATTCAACTTATTTAAATTGAGCCCCCGTTCTCCTTTTAAAATCGAACGAATCCATTGAAGATTGAAGCCACGTGGCGCCATTGCATTGGGACATACATGGTGTTCGCGGTGTCGGTTCTATACGCTAGTAATAATACTTCAATGGGTAAAAAGTCCTTTTTCCTCGTAGATGTGTGGCGGCGAGGAGGTGACGTCCCCGCTGGGCACGTTCAAGCGACAGCGCTGTCTGCGCTACAAGCAGCGGCGGCCGCGGCCTATCCTGCGCTCCAAGTCCGACATCTCCGACCGGTTTGTTGCTTACACTTTACAGCTTCTACCACCATTTCTACAGATAATAAGTAAAAGATAATAAGTTTTTTAAATAAAAAAACGTATGTACGCACGTAAGTTTTAAACTCTACTTTTTTAGATGAGAATAGATACTTATTTGGTAAACAAACTTAGCATTATTTTTTATGAAAATTTAATTTAAATTGATTAAAAAAATAATTATTGGTGAACTTAATTTAGTTTCGGCACTTAATGTTTAGTCGTCTTTAAATTATTATCATTTTGTGTCAACTTTATTTTTAAATTACAAATAAAGATTAAAAGACGGTTTAAGTTTGTCAGTTTGTTTGTCAGCGAATGCTGTGCGCCTAGTACGTAGATAGTATGCACATTCATCATGTCGTTTTTTGGCTGTCGCATAGTAAAAATTTTACTCTAATAATTTTTCCAAACGCGCTATAAGAAGTACAATTTGGAAAAATATAAATATGATTGTTGTTACTTAAATAGATATTAATTCTGAGCAACTGGAAATATTGCTGTCTAGTATTAAATCATTAATAATTTATAGACAGACTTGGTCATGGTCATTTAAGGTTGAATGGAGCTTTTTTCATATTAACATCCATCTTCTACATAAAACAGAAAATACCTGAGTCAAATCCATTAAAAACGCTAATAAACATGCAAACTTAGCTAGCAACTAGTGATCAGGTTAAAATAATATCCTCTCCTAGTTACAGACGCAGTGACGGCCGGAGCCCTGCGTCAGCGCCGTGCGAGGGCGAAGACTCCCCCGACAGTCCATCAGAGGAGACGTCACGACTGCAGTTCTTCTTCGAAAGACTGGGATTGGAGTCACGGCAGTTCGATGCCCTGTTTGACGCGCCCTCTGATAGTCCTGTGTTCTTCTCTTCCGCGTCTACTGTGGACTCCAATCAGCTGGCCAATGCTGCTGACTACACGGTAACAACTTTATTCATAAACGCTTAATAAATCTGTTTTAGCTGTTGCACTGTTATATGTTTTATCAGGTTTTATCTTTATCGTTTTTTATAACAGTGAAAAACAAAACACTTTATATGCCTTTTTTAACTTTGCTTGTTTTTATGAATAAGGGGGTGAGAATGTATTTTGTATTTGCGCAGTTACTTTCTATTTGTACCAATTTATTGAAGTGAAAACCTCTTTAGCCACGTTGGGCATTTTTGAGATGGGAAAAAACCATACAACTCACGACATGTAATCGACACCTTTGTATAGTAGTTGTTAGCGCCATCTCTGGGGCAAAGTGGTCAAGCGGTTTGAAACGGTCAATGTCATAACATTACCACTGAGGGCGCAGTTCTCAGCATTAATGATAGATGGCGTAGCTGGACTGACATTGATTATAATAATGAACAATCAACACTTTATTTAAAAGTATTTCCCACAATAAAATATTTCCTGACGATTCAAAAAATACACACGTAATTGTTCAAGTTTTTACTTCTATCGGCACTCCCGGAGTACCACTATTTTTTTGTATTTATAACACTAGTGACTTCCGCTCGAAATTCGACGATAATACAATTTGTCGAAAGTTCAAATCACATTGCCATTATTAATTTTCCACATGTTTTACTTTCTTAAAAGCATATGGTAGACACAAAATACATAAAATTTAGCTTTCTGCCCTTCTTTATATATACTAGTGTTTGTTAAATCAAACCAAATTGTTTGATCAAAGTTTATTTTCTTCAGGTCCAAGGTCCCGGCGTCCAGAAACAAATCTACCGGAACACAGAGCCCCCTAGCGTGGTGGAACGCAACGCTCGGATCATCAAATGGCTGTGTCAGTGCCGCAAGACTCAGATGCAACAACCACAATAAGGTTTATATTACATGTGTATAATGTATAATATATGTATAATGCGTCGGATAAATTAATGTGAAGACATGTAACATTTTAATAAACTCTTAAAAATCAGGTATGGCAACACTCTAAAGATACAAAATGATATCGATAAGACAAATATAGTCCTCTATACTAGGGAGTACAATTTTTAAGATGTTAAATTAATTATATTTCATTTATTGTGATTGGTTTCAACGAATATAACTTCAGGTGTTTAAAAGTTACCATGAATACTATAAACATACATTTTATATTAATTTACAGTTAAAGTCCGTTCACATTTATTTTACCTCTGACAAGCTGTCATTACCTTCCTATTAGATTGGCATTACTTGCTGTCAAGTGACGAGTGTTGCAAAAGTTCCCGATTTATCGGGAGATCTACTGATTTTGGTTATCGTCTCCCGATATCCCGATTTAGCGACCGTTTCTCCCAATTTTTTGCATTTTCTACCAATGTAATTATAATATTGAAAATTAAAATAGAAAATAGTGTTCTAAATGCGAAAAACAAGAGAAATTCAGTCGCTCAATGAAAATACAGAAGAATTTTGGGCTAACTTAGGTACATATTATAGCTTAAAACGTGGTGATGGCTCACGCAATCGTGTTCTAATATTTTTTTTCAACTGAATCAATGATAGGTCTACTACACACAAAAAAAATAAAAAACAAAAAATCCTGCTGCGTATAAAACATGAGCGACATATTGAGGATAAGTTTTGTAAAATAGATGGAAGCTTAGACGCGGAAATTGATAAATTTATTATAGAATTGAAAGACGAGTTTGATACAGAATCTGAGAGCAGTTTTGATGATTCATGTTCATCCGATAGTGATTTATTTATCATTAGGCGTGCGTTTGGATCATTCGTATGCCAACCCAATTTAAAGCAATTAAATTTGTTGTAATTTTAATATTAACTACCGAGAATGTGAACCGAGGAGTTAAGAGACTGTAGAATAATACATTATTTTATTTAACCATAATGACCGTGTATCATTTTTATTATTACATCAGAAGAAACATGAAATATTCCATGTTAGGGAATCGTACAAACTAAACATGATAACACACAGCTAAGGTCAACCAACTTAATAGCCAGAGGTAAAATAACTGTGAACGGACTATAGTGTAAACATCCTTATTATGTCTCTGCAGTCTTTGTACTCTATTACTTATAAGATTGTTGCCCTACTAAATTTTTAAGGGTTTATTAAAATTTGACACGACGTGTTCACATTTATCCGACAAACTAAACCTTTCAACTAAATCTGCAGTTGGGCGTAATGTTGGTAGATTTAAATAAGTGTTTCTTACAATAATAGCGTTGATATCAAGTTCATCAATGGTAATAAGGATATAACGAGATAATAAAAAAACATTACATTTAATATAACATTTTAATTTTTACCAATCCTATTTCAATGCTGCCAACATTACGACCAACTGCAGATTTAGTTGAACAGAACTATTCGTATACTATATATACATGACTGCTCCATTTTTAAAAGAATTTTATTTGGTAAACTATGTTAGCACTACTTTTTATTTTTATTTATTTTGTTATGTAATGATTATTTATTATTAAATTCTTGTCAATTTGTATCTTATCTATCTTATTTTTTAATAACAAATAACGATATTATAAAGACAGTGTAACTCTGTTTACTAAATAGGAGTCTGTTTACTAATCATACCTCAGTGGAAAAAAGGCATAAGACGAAAATTGCAATTTTACAGGAGAGCAAACAAACTTAAAATATCAGTAAGTAGTCAAAGGAATTTACATTACGAATTCTTGTACAAAACCGTCAAGATTAATGATAAAAAATTTAAAAAAATTGAGCATGTGCAGCTTTTGTCCCTCCCTCTTTCCAATCGTATTAAAAACATAAAAATAAAATAAAAACACAAAAAATCACTATTATAAAATTCAAAGTAACACAACTTATGCTTTTTTCCACTGATGGTGCGTAATTACTAAATGGAGTACCTATACGTTTTATTAGACGTTTAATTGTTTATTCGTAGCACAAATCTTATTTGAATAAAAAAGCTCAAGAACTCTTTAACTGTGAATTACTCTGGTGTTCATGTTTGGAATAGTAAATGTATTCAAAGCAGCTTAAGCAAAGATATGCGCTTTTGCAAATGTTGATACGAGAATGAGAGAAATGTAGGTACTAGCTGACTCGGCAAACGTTGTTCTGCTAACAATGTTCTGAATAGAGACACCCTAATCACCTATTTCTGAAATATAATTACTTTAAAACCTATTCTCAATAACAAATATACTTACACAAAAATTTTCATAAAAATAGGTCGAACCGTTTCGGAGGAGTGCGACATCAAACACCGTGACACGAGATTTTTATACATATATTAGATTATAAGTACTACTCGTACGTAGGAAACAACATAAACTGATTTCCATAAACCCATGAAAACCAGGAGAATTATCTTTTTTTTCCATTTTGCTTTAACATTTCTTTAAAGCCATTGCTTACGCAACTACGTTTGTGAGAAAACGTAATTTAAAAAAAACTTGTTAGATCTCTAGGAATGGCAATATACTTATTGTAAACTACCTCAATAAAGTCTAAAATGAAAAGGGTTCATTATTCTAAAATTAGTATTTAAAATCGTTGTTATACTGAAAAAGCATAACTATAATGTTAGAATGCTAGAACAGCTTATAGCGTGTTAGTTATTGAATTAGTCAATATGGACTACGATTGAGGTTGATATGCGAGGTTTTTAGACGTAGACGTAAGCACGATTGAAGATCACTTAAGAATTTTGAATTCTTATGTTTCAATGCATATCTCAAATGGCACAACACTAATGAATAATATACACAAACGCATTGAAGTATAATGTCAGAGAACAGACATCTCGAGCAAAATGTGTGTCCCGCCCGGGAGGTTCGATTTCTAAAAAAGCCCCCGTTCTCCTTTCAAATGGAACGAATCCATTGAAGATTGAAGCTATGTAGCGCCAATGCATTTGGATATACATGGTGTTCGCGGTGTCGGTTCTATAATGCTAGTAATAATACCTCAATGAAAATATGAGGTCCGTGTGTCAAAAGTTTAACGACCGTTTAAATTGCTTTTTAAAAATAATATTCCAAAGGGTTTTCTTCAAATTAAATTATTATTGTTGTTAAATATATGGTTAATCAAATTAATGTTAAAGGAAGATTTTTGATCTCGGAATTCAAAATTTTACAAAATTTCCCATTTAAATAAAATTTGGAGCATAATGGGAAACTGCATTTCCTATTTCAAATCTGGTGAAAATCGTTAAAATTTTTGCATATTTTTAATTATTATATTTATTAATCATCCTATCAGGTGAATTTTATATCGGTTATATCAATATTGTTACTAATTATTATTATTATATAATATAACACAAATGATTCTAAATTATTTTATTGTTATTTGTTTTAACTTTGTCTTCTGAGGCAAATAGGGAAATGTCTGAAAAGATATACAAAATTTTGTGTACCTATACCAAAGTATATTTGAAATTTTAAGCCGTTACAAATTTCGTAAATTATGTTATTGTAATAAAATTATACAATAATGTGAAATGTTTAGATTGCCCAAAACAAGCTATGGAGTCTAACCCAAACTACAATGAAATAAGTCAGAATCACAACAAAAAATTAATTAAATGATTACATTAAACACGGAAAATATCATAGTTAGGTATATCTGTGTGTATTATATTATCGTAAAATTAACTGCGATCTTTTGGGTATATAATTATATCGATATTTAAAAAACACGTGATAGATATAAGAAATGATTAAATAGCAAAATATGTTCTCATGTTAAAAATCAGTTCCATGAGATACATGTTAATAATTGAACTAAAAATCTTTGAAACCTATAGCTCGGTACTGCCTAACTAGTTCTTCACTTAATAATAATTATTCTAGGTACTTAAATTAAGCTTTCTATTATCCTAGATTGATAAATTACCGGCAGGTATCTTGTTCATTAGATTAAGCTAAATTAATTAGATAGATAAACGAAACTTATTGTCTATTGTCTACTGAAGCATACTTGAACTTGTGATAAAGGTCTCTAGAATGGCTTTGAAAATTGAAACATTAAACTTTATCTATAATAAGATCTACATAATATTTTTCTTTCAAAAGCATTATTCCGACCCTTTTGTATTTTTTAAATTATCATTGATATTAATTAAATACGTGAATGATTCCACCATGGAGTAATTTAGTTGGATATCAACAATGATATTATAAGTAAAAGAGGGATATCAAATGCAAAGTTTTTTACACCAAGATTAGATTAGAACAGCTACGCTTGCATTTCTTCAATAATAAAATATAACGTTTAGGTGAATAATTTAGCCAACATGTTTAAGTACCATTTTAGTGCATTAATAAGGAAATCGTATTTTATAATTAGGTCGAAGACGTATTTTCTTGCTATAACTAATTAAGTACAAGTTGTGAGCTTAACCAAGAGTATTTGTGAGTATAAAACTATAAATTTTAATTCAACCTTGCAACATGGGGGCAATAGAAACAAGACTCTGGCTGATTAGTGCGTTTCTATAAGTCTGCGCTTCGCTATTATGTTGGTAGTGTTGAAATAGGATTTTTCCAAATTAAAAATGTTACTTAAAATGCAATGTTTATATTATCTTGTACTTTATAATGTTAATAGTTATTACCTTTAATGAACGTGACAACAACGCTTTCATTAACTGCCTTAAATTGGTAATTAAGTTTTTTGAAATATTAAAATCACTCATTTCAATGCTACCAACACAGCATTGAACTACAGACTTGCTTGAAATAATACCCTACAGCAAAATGCGACAAGATTTGGTTAATGGGTTAATGGAAGATATTGTTGTACTAGAAGGAATTTGTGTGTATAAATGCTCTTTAGAAATGTTTGCACAAGTTTTCTTTTTGAATTGATTCGTTGAAGTGATTCGAACGAAGTTGCTAAGCTACGGAATAATTAATACAATATTGAAATGCGAATGCCTTTAGCTAAACTGTGGCGCGAAAGTTGGAACAATATTTTTTACAGTGATACCATATTCAAACAATCTGCCAATCAATAGAATTAGGTAAGGAATCAAGAGAAAACTTTGTTTTATTCCAAAAAATGTTCCTCCGAAGGATTTGTCAAAACTATAGCATTACATAATTATATGCGTATTTGCTATATTTATCTACGAATGTTTTAATATAGGAAAATGATGCTAGTGATTTTAAGTACACGATTTAATGATTGAGGAATGCTACAGTTAATCATTGAAGTATAATGACATAGAACAGACATCTCGAACAAAATGTGTGTCCCGAAACCGCGATGACGCGTTCTTTTTTCAAACTCTAGAAGGTGATTTACATAGAGTAACTTTGTATAAGACACTTGCCGAACCACGACAAACAGTCAACGACTCTAAATCTTTAGCTCTTCCAAATGTTTGATTTAATGTTTAATTGAATTCACTGAGTAATATAATACACATAATTTATTATTTACCAAAGAGTAGGTACTATAGTCATTCTTATTGGGCTTATTTATTTGTCCATTAACACGCTTACTTGCCAAGTGTGTAAGCCCGACTCATGATTTTTTCAATTCAATTCAATTGACTGACCTGAACTGACTTGAATTGATTCAAGTCAATTTATTTGCATTTCATTCAAAAATGGCGGGAACATTCCACAATAATTGAAATAAATTCGTTTTAGTTGATTTAAGTTAATATTTTGTTTTCTTACTGATGATAAGTAATACCATTTTCTTTTTTGTATTTTTTTACGTGCAATTGTGACAGGTTCTCATCACGCAAGACGGCATTTTTTCAGTTTGTTACTAAACAATTTTGGCATGCGGCCGCAATGAACGCAGGTGAGTGACAAGCAAGTGAGTGAATGAAGTGAACCACCCTGGCCACAATGAATGCACCCGACTCAATGTTCGGGGTGTCTGTTCTATACGAAGTAATAGTACTTCAATGCAGTTAATCAAGTCTTTAATAGTAATTAATGTTTTATGTATTTATATTGTGCCAATTGTTTGCTTTTTATGTGGATATCACGAATGTTAATATTTAATGTGATAGGGTGTGTCTATGAGTGATTGTTTATGTTTGTCGCTATTTTAATATTAAATTTATGGATCTGAAAAGCACAAACTCTAGATATACCTTCCAAGTTTGCTAAATTATGGCGAAAGTTTGTAGTTCTCTTGAATGTTTCTTTTTGTAATTTAAACTTTAAAGTACAGCCAAAGTACAAGTAGAAAACTTACAGGAGATGCCTGAATGTAGCATTTTAGTAAACAAATATAGAACTTAGTTAGATAGATACATGAATCACGAACTTTAACATAACCTAAGGACAATATTACAAAATCGAAAGAAGTTATAATATCCTAACGCATAATATGTACATTACCGAGTATAAGGCGACAATTAAAATGTATTTTACTATTATACTAATATTATTATACTATTACTGTGAATGTAAATATTTGGTCTGAAATATTTGATTTAGAATCTAGATTATGATATCTTAGAATAGATCTCAAACTATATAATTAAGGTTTCAATAGAGTAAAGAAAATTACTTTTACATTGCAATTAACAAGTAAATCTTACATTAAATTACAACAATAGTTCATGGGGTACTTCCGTTAGCGCTGAGATTCCAGTGCTCCTTTGAAATAGTCGGAATTAGATGCATTTCTATTGGTTTATAAGTTTTCTCTTTTATAGGCATTTAACATTCTAAAAGACTGTCGTTCATTTTCCATTTTTTGTGTGTTCTGTGATATTAATAAAATTGATGACGCGTATATTATGTGTTTCGTTATGATGATAGTCTTTATGTTACAAAGCATACCTGTATTGTTTACCATACATTAGGTATTTATGAATATATGTATAAACCATTACTCGGTCAATTTATTGTAAGTGAATTCTTGTAAGTGAATAATAATTCCAACATATTATAAAAACAATACTACTACAATCCAAGTAAATATTACTTACCTACAAGGATTCACATAAACCTACCTATCTTTTTAATTTATATGATTTGTTTGTAAACCTGTGTATTGTGTCGTTGTAGCAATAAAATATGAGCTGTAATTATTATGATTAACATGAAATATAAGTCATCTTTATAATATCTGTATGGTATATTAGGTTTGTAATTTTTTATCTATAAATTTAATGGAATGTAATTTTCAAATAGCTGATGCCTAACAAAATAATTGAGGCTGAAAGTTAACCAAATCGCTGAATGAAATGTTATCATTATTATAGTCGTTTAAATTGTTTTAAGGTTATACATAATTTGTAGGAAAAGCATTTAATTTTTCTCTATTGTGTATTTTAATCTGGTTAGCGTTACAGTATTAGATTGTTTAGCATACGATGCTTCCATTAATTGTGTAAATAAGATTTACGTATACTGTTAGAGATTTATCGTAAAAGAAAAAATATATTGTGGTCTGATGAGTTTTGGTGATTTGCTTTAAAACCCTTTTGATGTATTTCTTTATTATACCCCGACGCAGAGTTATGGTGTTATAAGTTTGACGTGTTTGTGTCTCTTCATGGCATCGTAGCTCTTACATGAATATACCGATTAAGATACGATTTTTTATTTGAAACCTAATGTGATTGAGATGGTTATTAGCAACAATCTATGAAGATCTGTTCAGGCGTTTCAAGATCTTTTTTGGTGAAAATAACTGTGTCGGGGATTTTGAAATTTACAGTTATTAAACTTAAGACCAAACTACCGTTTTTTCCCGAAAGGGGTTAACTGTGAAACCATTCGAGACACATACACTGCAATTAAATACCGCACAACCATAGTATATTGAAGGGAGCATTGTGTATTAGGTATTGGCTGTTCGTCTAAAACTAATAAACTGACCTATTCTGAAATAAAACTGAAATGTAACACACAATATTCATATTCCTGGGTTTTTTCCCCTGGGATGACTAAAGACATTTTAAGACACCACTCTTTGGCGGGTGGAACCGTGGGTGGAAGCTAGTATTAGCCACAAAACCGCCTACAGTTACTGCAACAGTGTGAAAATGCAATAGTGTGAAAAACTACATCAGTTCTCCCAAATGTGTGTGTGGTCTGTTAACCCGCAGATGACCAATTTGATGGACTATGGCTGTATGCCTCACATCGCGAGTCAAGCCGTGAATGCAGAAGTGCAGACACTGCAGTCAGATAGCTATGAGTTAGAAGTGGTTGTTTCAAAAACTACAAGCTCGAATGCTTTATACCCTCTCAGTAGGTGGATCTACAAAGACGTTGCAACAACTAAATTAAAACAACTTCAAAGTACCTAATAATACCGAGTAATATAAAATACCTACCTTCATTTTGTATATAAATACTTTTTTAGAAAAATATTTTCCATTTAGAGTATAATGGCAATAGGTACGTATTTTTTGCATTTAGTATTTTAAATACAAAATGAAAAACTATTTTGTATTTGTAATAAAAAGAAGAAAAAGTATTTGCATTTTTATTTAAACACAATTTATGGACTATTTTACACTATATTTCTGCCAAGTAAGAGGGTGGTAGCTATCCAGGTGGTCCCCACGGTGAAATAATAATAATAGTATAGTATCAATGGTAAAAATGAACTATTAAAATCAATATCACCAATATAATCCCTCCGAGGGGCTCTATCACCAGCGCGCTGGATTTAGTCGTCTCTTATGACATCCATCCAGCGAGGGATTGGGGATAGTATTCTAAGCCGCCTCAATAAAGTAAGAATGTTTATAGCAGGGAAATTCATAGAAGAAAATGATAACCACCACCACCCAGGGTCAACTGGCAGAGAATGCCATTAGGCATTAAGTTCGCCCTTGTAACGTCTACTTTAAGATGTTGCAAAAGAATAAATAAATAAATAAATAATTTGTATATTAACATAGGGAAATTAAAACGTACCTACGTTGGCAACGATTGATACTAAACGTCATCATTTGATGATTTTGACTTGACAGATGACATTATTGATTGACATTTCTAATCTATAAAATGAGGACGAAAAGAAGTTTCTGACATAACATAAGAGATGTGTAGATATAATTTTGTGTAATTCTTTTTAAAATTATTATTTGATAAGATTGATTTTATTTACTTTAATTTAACGAAGTTATAACACATCGTCTGATTGATATCATAGTATCAGCATATTTTTGATATAAATTAAGCCTACTTTGGTTGGCATTGCGTTGCATCCAAACGAAATTGCGTCATAATTTCGTGATATTGTGATTGTTCCTTGATTGTGACTAGCACAGAACACTATTACGTTATTTGTGACTCGTGTCGTGTATTGTGCGTGTTGTGGTGATCGATTAAAGGCGTATTTTATAATCTCCAGTGACTGCAGTGACTATACACGAGAGACATTACATATTTTAATACATGCTGTTTATGGCTGAAGTGTAATTTAAATAATTTGATGATAATAAACGAGGATAACGAGATGCCGCCCGTTAAGCGTGGCAGGAGAGGTGTCAGCGACGCTGATGATGAGAGCGATGACTACAGGAAACGAAGAGATAGGAACAATGAGGTGTGTACAAGTAACCATAGCTCTAGTCAGTTCTTTTTGACCAGTCTTGAAAACATCTTACGCCCCAACTCAGGTCACTAACACTACTTAAATCGCTAGTAAAGAATCACCATACAAATTCTGTACTAAGTATATGAATAAAGATTTTGATTTGATTTGAAGGAGCGATTTAAATAACCGTTAGTAATTCTGAATAGGGGTGTTACTCTTATTGAAATTTGTAATAAAAAAATAAGGCTGACACAATAAAAACATCTTCGAGCTTAAGTTTGGAAGTTGTAAAGTTCTCTAGATTCTGTTTCTACTACAGCTAAGAACATGTACAGGATAGAATTTAGAGAGGGAGATAATGGAAGGTTTGATTTTGATTACAATAGTACCACTTGCAACTCTTGGAGATGTACCAATTGCGAGAAAATTAATAATAACTGCTCAGCTGAAGAACCTCTAAAAGTTCCCACCATTTTATACACGTATAAACTCCTACTACTATATTCTGAATACGACCAATAACTACTATATTGTGTGCCAACTGATATATTAAATTTTGTCACAATAAAATGACAACCAATAAGTATGTTATTGCAAGCCTCACACTGTAAAGCATTGATATTTCATCATAATTAAAGCTGTTATTTTTTATATAAAGAACCAAACCATTTTTATTATTGTTTTCAAGTTAAAACCCAGCATAGGTAGACCATAATAGGTAGACACTTGAATTTTTTACAGAGTGATATAATATTTCATCATTTTTAATGTTTTAGGCAGTCAAGAAGAGCAGATTTAAGTCCAAGCAGCGTACCCAAGAAACTTTCACAAGGGTGAATAAGCTGAAATCAGAAAATCAAATGCTAGAAGAAAAGGTGAAAACCCTCACCAAAGACCTGCAGTTCCTGAAAGACCTCTTCCTGGAATACGCATCAAACTCACAGAACCCAAAATTCGAGGGTATTGACTTAGAGAAGCTTCTAGAAGATGTTCAGGATGATAAGAAGGACAGTGGTAGTTCTAAATCTAAATAAGTAATGAGTGAATAAGTGATAGAAATAGTTTTTAGGTGTAAATTTGGGGTGACGTAAGACATACGCCCCTACTCAGATTCACTAATGTTTACTTTAATCCTTAGTAAAGAATCACCATACAAATTCTGTACTAAGGAGCAATTTAAATAACAGTTAGTGACTCTAAATTGGGGCGCAAGTGTACATAACAAACATCAAATGTCAAATAATTAATTATAGTATTTAAGTTTTCTTATACATAAGAATCAACGTATACTATTTACATACAAGTTTTGAACTGAAATGAGGCCATTCCCACCAAACATGATCCAGTCATTCCCATCCATTGTACAAAAAAGGAAACTAAAACTTATAGCAAAGTATGAACAAATGTATGCACATAATTCATTTATGTGAAAAAGAAATCAAGAAATATGAATGTTGCTGAGAAAACAAAGAAATGGTTGCTATGTGTAAAATAGTTACTGAAATAAGAACATTACTGTTACAATATTTTTACAAATTTTTTGATTTCACATTATTTTCGAGACCACCAAAGATCTGATAAGCAAGGTCTGACACTGCTATGTAAATGCAATAAGAAAAAAAGAACGTTTTTCATGTTTTTTAAAACTTCTACTTAGTACTTAGTTACTTTCTAGTAACTAAGTAAAAGAACAAAGAACTAGTATTGTTGCTGTCAAGCAGCATGAAGGATAATCAGAAAAGAATCATCTATTCATCACAGATGCACTTAATAGGGCTGAAATATACTAATGCTACTGCATTCTTGTACTAAATAAGTTTTGGTTCATAAAAAATACTGTTTTGTCATGAATAGTTAATAGTGTATCAGACATAAGGATGACAATGATAAACCATAAAATGGTTCCATAAGTTTCAAATCATATCAATGTTTTTATTCAAAATAGGTTTTAACAAACACTTTTTGCAAAAACTAACTTCTACCTGTACTAGTTTCAAAGATCAATAAAATGTTTAACAATGAGAGATTGAGCAATAAAGTAAGGTTATTGTAGCATTGTAGCTCTGATAATAATGTTTATAAAACAGTTCTCATGATAATTTACTGTTTATTTATGTGATAAATTGATAATATGTATTATAAATTAGCTTAGAGTATTGTTGTATGTATAGATCAATTTCCTAACTTGAAAATAAATCTGCATTTATTAAAGTGTGTGTTGTAAATTGAAATTATGTTTAAAAAATGTACAAGTACAGAAAGCTATAAATAAAACAATGAAGTAATAGTGTACATTTTTTTATTTTTATTAAGAAAAATAATTTATCTATTACATCACAAAAATTTATATTTAATGAGCAATTTTTACTGTTTGACTATAATAATTTTATAATTAGTGTCTTATCATAATTAATTAATAAGGATAAATAAAATATTACATTAAGTAAATTGCAGAATTATTTATTACAATTTTATTTACATTTTTATCAGCCATATCACATGATATTGCACAGCTATAGGATAATTGAAGTAGCTAAAATAATTTATATTTTAATTACATTGGGGGTACTACACAATAGCGATGGGCGATTGTTGCTAGAAAAACAATCGACTAAATCGAAAATTGTGCCATTGCGCATTCGATTGTCGATTTAGTAGTTCCTCGCGATGATTATTCGAATAACAATCGAAGAACTACTATCTGAACTACTAAATACGAACTGTAGGTATATTCGTATATATATACGTATGTAGGTGCGTAGTGCTTAGGTACTGCGTGCGGCGGGACGATGTTGCGTCGATTGTTTTCAAGTACCTACGAGTATTACTTCAAGTTGGCAAAGAGTAATTTAATACATGGGAAATTAGTTGGTTTTTGACTTATTTAGAGCAAGGTCACGCGTGCGGGTTACAACCTCTTGACGCGATGCCTAAAAGATCGTTACTTACTCGTTAGTGTGGGATTTTTTTGAAAAAATCAAAGAAGGAAATATCGAAAAAGTTAAGTGTAAGTTGTGTTCACATTCTGTAACATTATCATAAAAATACGACTAACTTAAAGGACCATTTAAAAAGACGAAACAGACTGGCGCCGAAAAAGCTGGACGAAATAATATAAAAAAAAATTTGAACTTAATATAGACTAATAAATACTGTTTACGATCACTATACTACTCATTGATAAATGTAAGAAAATAATTGTTTATTGTTTCATATTTTATTTTTTGTTTTGTTTATTAGCCAGTTGATTTGTGAAGAGTATTTAAGTTTTGTTTTAGTTAATTTAGTTCCACCAAACCCAGGACTAACTTTAAGTATATTGTTAAAAAGGAATAATTATAACTTTTTTACTTTTTTTATTCCAGTCTTTTAGTCTTTGAACTATAACTCTTTACTTACGTACGGTCTTTTTAACTGACGATTTGTCGCGCGTACTACTAAATTGGTATAGTAATACCTGCGCTGCGCTACAAATTAGTAGTTCACATAACAGCGCAGCGCTGCGGTACGAATTAGTAGTTCGCACACATTAGTAGTTACACGCGTTACGCGTTATGGTCGTAGCGCACATATCAACTCGGAAAGGGATCGGCACCGGATCGCCTCGCCGTCAACCTAACGTAAGCGCGTTATAACCCGCCGTCAACCTAACGTAAGCGCGTTATAACCGACCAACAGCTCCAAATCGACTCGGTTACGGCTAGGCGACGCCGCGCTTACGGCTCGCCGGCCGCTGGTTGACGGAATGAATGACAGCTGTTCGCCGACGCAGCGGTAGCCGCGGCGCCGCGGCGCGGGGCGTGCACGAGGAAACGGAAAGGCGAAGGATAGCGTACGGTGAGACGTAAGCGCGGGTACGGCAAGTCGTCCACGCACCGTACCGCGGTTCGTGAGCTTGTCTCGAGGCGAGGCGATTACGTTACGAATCCGATAAGTGTGCTTTACAGTAGGGAGTTTCATACAAAGAATACTGACATGCAAGAGTTGATACGTTTACGTTCCGTTTACGAGTTGATATGTGTGCTACGACCATTAGTAGTTACCGCGCGCCAGCCAGTCGATGACAATCGACTAACATCAATTGTTATCGAATTTTATCGACTAAACTGAACAATCGACTAATTCGATAAATTTTAGTAATAATCGCCCATCGCTACTACACATAAAGACACTGGTATTCTCAATACATTTCAATAACAATTTAAATCAACAATTATAAATGTCTAAAAGGAAGTTTCTAGCAAAACTAGGGTATGTTATAAAAAAAGTTATATAGTTATATATATAGTTATATATATAGTTAAAAAAGTTATAAAAAAAGTCAAAAACCCATAAAGTTAACTATCAAAATGTCATATACCAAATTGTTCAACTCAGGCATTGTCAACAATTTCATCATTTAGGCTGGTTTCACTGCTATACGGGAGACCCGTACGGACGTCCTTTACGGGTTCCCGGAACTTAGACCGTGAGGCGCTTGAACATCCAATCGATAGGCGATTAACGTTTTTGATAATAATTGACCTCTGACAATGTTCTGACATTTTGATAGTTTCACCATGTGTATTTAAGAGTATAATCCATAACAATTGGTACCAAAAACTAAACATACCTAAGAACGGAAGCGCTCACAATAATTATGCCATTTATATCCAATGCTATTTTCAACATTGCCAATTAATTTCTACAAAATTTATCATATCCCTTCCTCACTGGACTGGACTCATATGAATGCTTTATGGCCCATCTGCTTTCAACTTGCATTCCACTCTCACATATTCTGTTTCGTTGTTTAGCTTAATAACATTTATTTACATTATTTTTAGTTCACTCTGAATCCACCTGGTTCCTGAGTATCAGTGAATTGGAATACTATCCCTTAACCAGGCTATGGGTTGAACGTCTCCCACATCGATTTTTGAAGGTTTTTACCAGGTTTTGGTAAAGTATCTACCACAAACTGTCAAAAACGCCAAAATAGAAATATAACCTATGGTCACACAAAAAAAAATTTTGGAACGGAACGCAAATGTCACTTTTACGGCCATTTTTTCTATAGTCGCCCGTGAAACCGTTGTTTTTATGAAAAGTGCAACAAATTTTATTTCTAATGGCGAACCGGAGAAAGGTAAGTCGTGCAATTTTTTGATATGTTGTAGTATTTGAGTTTTTCTAGTGATATGTGCATAATTTATACTATGATAATAACACAATATCATGATAATAACAAAATAAAACATGTGGGAATCATATGACCTTAGCCTGTCAAGACCTAATTATTGTGGGAGTTATATGTCCATTGCCCAGTAAAATTAAATATTTATTTTGTACTAGCTTTTTGCCCCGGGTTTCATTTTTGCATTACAAGTAAAGAAGAAATTAAGTTTTATTTTGTAGAAATATAAATTGTGGGTAGTGGTAAACTTTTGCCGTCGTTGATTTGTCGGTCAGTATTTACCTACTTAAGTGTATTTTTTGGTATACAGGTATTAAAAGATCAAGAAATCGAAAATGCGCTCAATGAGATGTTTTCATCGGAGGATGAAAATGTTGAAGATGAAGACCCATATTTAGATTATGTCCCAAAATCATTCAACGAAAGATTGGACAAAATTCAAGATATGTCAAATCGACAGTTATTACACATATTAGACGACGATGCATTTCAATCTTATGAAGAGTCACGTGAGGAGGAAACTCCATCTTGTGATCCATTGTTTGCACCATCCCCTGACTTGCCTGAAGTGCTTGCTCCTGCTGTTGACGAAGAAAGGGCACCTTGTGTTCCACTGTCTGCACCATTCCCTGACTTACCTGCTCATCCTGAAGATCTTCCTCCTGCTGTTGACGAAGAAATGGCCCCTTGTGTTCCATTGTCGGCACCATTCCCTGAATTACCTGCTCACCCTGAAGTTCTTGCTCCTGCTGTTGACGAAGAAATGGCACCTTGTGTTCCATTGTCGGCACCATTCCCTGACTTGCCTGATCACCCTGAAGTGCTTGCTCCTGCTGTTGACGAAGTAATGGCACCTTGTGTTCCATTGTCGGCACCATTCCCTGACTTGCCTGATCACCCTGAAGTGCTTGCTCCTGCTGTTGACGAAGAAATGGCACCTTGTGTTCCATTGTCGGCACCATTCCCTGACTTGCCTGATCACCCTGAAGTGCTTGCTCCTGCTGTTGACGAAGAAATGGCACCTTGTGTTCCATTGTCGGCACCATTCCCTGACTTGCCTGATCACCCTGAAGTGCTTGCTCCTGCTGTTGACGAAGAAATAGCCCCTTGTGTTCCATTGTCGGCACCATTCCCTGACTTGCCTGATCACCCTGAAGTGCTTGCTCCTGCTGTTGACGAAGAAATGGCACCTTGTGTTCCATTGTCGGCACCATTCCCTGACTTGCCTGATCACCCTGAAGTGCTTGCTCCTGCTGTTGACGAAGAAATGGCACCTTGTGTTCCATTGTCGGCACCATTCCCTGACTTGCCTGATCACCCTGAAGTGCTTGCTCCTGCTGTTGACGAAGAAATGGCACCTTGTGTTCCATTGTCGGCACCATTCCCTGACTTGCCTGATCACCCTGAAGTGCTTGCTCCTGCTGTTGACGAAGAAATAGCCCCTTGTGTTCCATTGTCGGCACCATTCCCTGACTTGCCTGATCACCCTGAAGTTCTTGCTCCTGCTGTTGACGAAGAAATGGCACCTTGTGTTCCATTGTCGGCACCATTCCCTGACTTGCCTGATCACCCTGAAGTGCTTGCTCCTGCTGTTGACGAAGAAATGGCACCTTGTGTTCCATTGTCGGCACCATTCCCTGACTTGCCTGATCACCCTGAAGTGCTTGCTCCTGCTGTTGACGAAGAAATAGCCCCTTGTGTTCCATTGTCGGCACCATTCCCTGACTTGCCTGATCACCCTGAAGTGCTTGCTCCTGCTGTTGACGAAGAAATGGCACCTTGTGTTCCATTGTCGGCACCATTCCCTGACTTGCCTGATCACCCTGAAGTGCTTGCTCCTGCTGTTGACGAAGAAATGGCACCTTGTGTTCCATTGTCGGCACCATTCCCTGACTTGCCTGATCACCCTGAAGTGCTTGCTCCTGCTGTTGACGAAGAAATAGCCCCTTGTGTTCCATTGTCGGCACCATTCCCTGACTTGCCTGATCACCCTGAAGTGCTTGCTCCTGCTGTTGACGAAGAAATAGCCCCTTGTGTTCCATTGTCGGCACCATTCCCTGACTTGCCTGATCACCCTGAAGTGCTTGCTCCTGCTGTTGACGAAGAAATGGCACCTTGTGTTCCACTGCCTGCACCATCCTCTGGCTTACCTGCTAATGTGCCAACTTAAGCTGAATTGCAGGCACGGGATAGAACATGGACTACACATGTTGCAAATTTTGAAGAGTTCAATTTTGGCAAGGAAATGAACCCCACTAAATCATATAGCCATCAAAGTCTCCCCATTGAATATTTCAGTAACTTGTTCCCTGATGAGATTTTTCAAATGATCGTCGAATACACAAATAAATACGCGAGGATGAAACAAAGCAAATTCTGGAGCGACACCAATGTAAATGAAATAAAAGCATTTCTAGCTATAATCATTCTAATGGGAATAAATCCTCAGTCAGATATAGAGCTGTATTGGAGCGCAGATCCTTTTTACAATAACATAGAGATTAGTAGCACAATGAATTGCAAGAGATTCAAAAAGATTTTAGAAAATCTACATGTTTGCGACAATACAACTCATTTGCCCCAGAATCACATAGACCACGACAAATTGCAAAAAGTAAGACCCCTGTTAGATTATCTCAACAGGACTTTTCAAGAAAATGCCACCAACTCGGAATCCCAATCAGTGGATGAGAGCATGATAAAATTCAAAGGGCGCGACAGTAAAAAACAGTACATGCCGGCCAAGCCCATCAAAAGAGGGTTCAAGGCATGGTGCCGATGTGATTCCAAGTCTGGGTATCTCTATCAGTTTGATATTTATTCGGGCAAAGACCAGGCAGCCAATGAGGAAGGATTAGGTTACAGAGTTGTAATGAAACTTGGAGGGAATTTACCACGAAACACACATTTGGTTTTTGATAACTTTTTCTCCTCCTTAGCTCTTATGGAAGCTCTTTATCATAGAGGTATTTTGGCAACAGGAACAGTGCGAATGAATCGCAAAGGCCTTCCTAAAGAGCTGTGTCCACCAAAACCTAAAACACCTGAACAACGAAGACTGGCTAAAGAAAATAAATTAGATCCTGGGGAATTCACATACCGCTTCTGCCACCCTTGTGCCGTGATCAAATGGCAAGACACTAAAGAAGTTTTTGTCCTATCAACTGCAGTTAACCCAACCAAAGTGGAAGTGATCCAGAGAACTCAAAAGAACGGGCAAAGGAAAGACATGTTTTGTCCCACTGCAATTGCGGAATATACGAGGAGTATGGGTGGTGTGGACCATTTTGATCACTATCGAAGTTCGTATTCAATTGGCCGCAAGTCAAAAAAATCATGGTTTCGGTTGTTTTGGTTCTTGTTTGAAAGTGCCGTTATAAACGCATACATTTTATATAAACACAAAAATCAAAATCGTAAAAACATACATCGCGATTTCAGATTACGGTTAGCTAGAAGTTTGAAATCAGAATATATTTCATACAAAAAACAAAATCCGGTGGTATACAAAAACAAAAAAGGAGGTGTTTTTGGGGTTCCGGATGAAATAAGATTGGGGCAAAAAGGAAGTCATTTTTTGACATTGTCTACTTACAAACGATGCAGGTTTTGCAGTAAAAGGAAACAGGAAAAGCGGTCTAAATATGAATGCGAAATTTGTAAGGTAACTTTGTGTATCACCCCCTGCATGAAACTTTACCACCAAAGTCAAAATCCAGTATAGAATAAAAAAACCTTTTTGTCCGTTTTGAATCCTTTTTTGTATTACAAAATAAAGAATTAAGTGCCTACATTATATTTTTCATTTGTACATTATATTTTTCACTTAAAAGTTCTAAAATAAGAAGTTCAACATTTCAGGCAAACAAACATTCTTGTTTGATTTTTATATATAGATATAAAATTCAACTTCGAGACAGGCAATGGAATTATGTTTTCCCACATGTCTTTTTTAAGGTTTTTAGGTAAATGTCTAAATATAATTGATGAAAACTCGAACTAAATGTTATTACTCATATAAATCTATAAAAAAATCAACATTACTACAGGATTTATCCGAGGCCTGGTTAAGGGCTATACAAAGTATACAAACCTCTATTATACTCTTCTATCTCCTACTTCCAAACATTAATGACTCCGTCCGCTGAGGAGCTGACAAGATAACACCGGTTGGCTTCTACCACAGTCACATCAGTGATGGGAGCGGTATGATAGAAGCTTCTAGACTCCACCAGGCGGTAGATATTGTCCTCTATGGTGGGCGTGGCTTGACTCTGCTTGCAGCACTCCTGGATTACTGTTGTGCCGTCTATTATTCTACTCCTGGAAAGATAAAACTTCATGTGAACATTTTTACATATACTAATAACTAAAAGGGAAAAATCTGTTGACTGGATATTTGTAATAATTTTTTTATATCGATAAAAATATCGAATGCGGGAAAACACGTGTTCAATCTTACTAATATTAGAAATATGCAAGTTCGTGAAGATGTTTGATACTCTTTCATACAAAAGCTACTCAAAAAAAAAAACAAAAATATCAAAAATCAAAAATATTTTATTGATATAAACACATTACATTCACAAGTCGCAAGGGCCCTGTACACAAAAACTACTGGACGGGTTTTCATGAAATTTAGCACACAGTAGACCATGATCTGGAATAAGACATTACTACGGAAAGCGCGGGCAGGGAGGTAATAATCTATAAATGATTGCAGAGCGCTAGTAATCATTTAACGCTAACTTTGAAAATGTTATGCCTGAGATTCACTATAGCTAGTCCCATAAACAGCACTCATCTAGGGGGACACTGGGAGGTGGTAAATGTGGGAACCAACATCACCTGTACTTGACCCCCTGCATCAGGTCCCCGGGCGCGTGCAGCACGATGTACGAGTCCTCAGGCTGCTGCAGGTCCCAGTACCGCAGCCGCTGGTCCGACCCGCCCGTCACTAGGAACTTGGAACCCTCGCGTGTGCCTGCGTACGCGCAGGTTAGGTAGTGGGATGCCTGGGGGACGGTAGAATTTAAGTGTGTAATTTAGGTTTTTATATGAATAAAATGATGTGATGGCTAGTAATTATCGACTATCACTGATCCGTTGCCGGCCAAGAATGGCTTCAGTCGCCTTTGACGATATCCTGGTCTCCTAATATAGGATTGCTTTCCTTATTATGTATATGTTCTAACCCCCTTATTCATAAAAACAAGCAAAGTAACATTGAAGTATTATTACTAGCGTATAGAACTGACACCGCGAACACCATGTATGTCCCAATGCATTGGCGCCACGTGGCTTCAATCTTCAATGGATTCGTTCGGTTTTGAAAGGAGAACGGGGGCTCAATTTTGTAAATGGAACCTCCCGGCGGAACACATTTTGTTCGAGATGTCTGTTCTATGACATTATACTTCAATGTAAAGTTATAGAAATCTTAGTGTTTTGTTTTTTCCACTCACATAAAAATCAGATAAAACATAATATATCAGTGCAATAGCTAAAATAGGTTTATGAAAAGGAGGCAAGCCATTATCTTTATTTATTTCCTTTGTAGCAGTACTACAAAATCAATTTATGAGTGAATAAATCTCATCATCTTCATCTATCGAATCCTACACCACTCATCACTCACCGGGGTAGCATAGTGTAGTGGCTGCGGCGAGTTGGTAGCAGGCCACAGAGCGTGCGTGCGCTGCGTGGACTCCACGCACCACGCCGCCGCGTCGCGCCCGCCCACCGCCCACAGCCGGCCCTCCGCCCCACCACACCCTACTATGCGGCGGACGCGCTCCGCTGCGGGGGGAACGGTTCGTATTATGATCTCTGATCTGCGGGTCTATTATGAACTCTTAATTCCAGCCAAGTTCCAGTGTAAACGTCAAATTCGTGTTACGAAAGCGGTCACGTGACACTTTTTAGCCAATCGTACGTCATTTAAATGCCTGGAACATGAATGGTTTTATCAAAGTTCATAATAGGCCCCCGTATCGGTTATTATGATGGTGCTCTATGTTTATGGATGAATTATGCTACACGGAGCCGTGCCGTAGAAGAGGCATGGTCGAGGCACGCCACTAACATTTTATATGACGCGGACATCGAGTGTTTATGCTACAGTGCGATGTCTGCGTCCAAGCCGAGTAAAATGTTAGTGAAGTTGCTCGTGCCCGGCTCGGTTTAACATAATTTATCCCTTAGAGTGCGAGTAGATTTTGAATACGAGTAGGTAACAGTGTACATTCGTACACTTTACATTTTATTCATACAGGTTGAATTTTTCAAGTGGGCGGGAATGGCCAAATCCGAAACTAAGAGGAATAACGAAAAGTGCTCAAACGACTACCGAGCCCGATTTTGATGAAAACTAAAACTGCATCATTGGTTTTTTGAAAATTCAATATTTACACAATTCAATATTTCAATATTTACGTTCGTTTTGAAATAAAGCACCCTGTGTTATTGCACCTTTCGATAGTGTCGCTAGTAAGAATATAATTCTGGTAAGTAATAAAAATTACATACGGCAAAGATAAGGAAATTTCAATCAGCTTCCGAAGGGAAACATATTGTCCAAGGAACCAGATTGGCGTAATATCTAGTGAATAATCATGGATTACTTTACAGACCACTCCGGTGCGATCGAAATAATAAATTTTCACTATTGACTGTTTCAAATCAAAATCTATATTGTAAAAATATAGGATGTTGTGGTTATCATAGCCTGAATACAGTTAAATCAGTTGATATATCATCTAATCAAATCGAAAATCAAAATCAAATAAGTTACCAATAACCTTTATAGTAAAATAATAAAAAAAATCTAACGGTGACATTTTTACTATTCCAGTAGTAACCAGTGCCGGATTAAGCAAGCGCGGGGCCCGTTCTTTCAAAGAGCCGTTGATCTACTATGGGTTCTTAGGTATAACTGTATAAAGTGGTTCTTTAGTTTGAAGTCTAAAATATGCGGGGCCCCCTTTCGCGGGGGGCCCGTAGCAATTGTTACTGTAACAGTTGATATTTCTAAGGCTAGCGATGTTATTCCAGAAGTGCCCCTGTATACTCACAGTTGGGGTGCCTGAGGGTGGCGATGGGCAGCTGGAAGCGCAGGTCCCAGGTGCAGAGCGCGCCCCCCGAGGTGCCGGCCGCCAGGTACCCCGCGCCGTGCGCGTACAGACACGTGAACACGCCCAGACGGAGGTCGCCTTGGAGACGCCACGCGTTGCCTGGGATTACCATTCATTTACCTTAATCACATTGTAGCACTTACGCCGTGACTTAGAGTCACTAATAGTTACCCAAATCGCTCCTTAGTACAGAAGTTGTATGGTAATTCTGTACTAAGGAGCGATTTAAGTAACCATTATGTGACTCTTGAGTTGGGGCGTTAGTTTAGTTAGTAAGTAAATTTTATAATTGACACATTCATAATCCAAACCTTCACAGCCAAGCGTTGGATGAAGAGTAAATTTGAGCCACAGTCAGGCCATTTTACAAACGGAATCCAATATCGATGCCTGAAATTTCTCCGTCATGCCCTAAATTGTATAGTTAATGACGGGAAAACAAAAAAAAACGTTTTTGTAAGTCGTTAAAATGTTAAGACTGGATAAATATACAACAAAAAACTATAAAACAAGTTTAAAAAGTCAAACATGTAAAAATTTTATAATTGACACATTTATAATCCAAACTTTCACAGCCAAGCGTTGGATGAAAAGTAAATATGAGCCACAGTCAGGCCATTTTACAAACGGAATCCTAGGGCAGAGATACTCTGCCTGTCATGTCTCCGCCATGCCCTAAATTGTGTAATAAATTGACGAGAAAACAAAAAAAAATGTTAATTTAAACGACTCACAAAAACGGCTCCATAAATATGCAACAAAAAACTAAAAATCAACTCTAAAAAGTCAAACGTCACAAATTTCATGAATATCAACTACTTTCAACATACCAAAAACATCTATAAAAACCATCCAAACTTTTCACTTCACACCTGAATCCACTACACACATCCAATCCCCCTCCCTCACCTGGCGCCCGTAGATCCCACCCGACGAGCGCGGTGGCCAGCGTGGCGTACGTGATGACGCCCGCGTGCACCCCCCCCGCGCTGGCCAGTGCCGCGCACCCCCCCTCCGCGCTGTCCAGCTGCCGGCACTGGGAGAGCGTCATGCGGGAGGAGTTGCTGTCCAGTCTGAAGAGAATGAGGAGAGGAACTAATAGTTAAAAATATCGTTTATCAGTAAGGAAAGCCTAGTCGCCAAGTATAATGTATGAACGTCGGTATTTCATACATTATTAATGCAAATTTAAGACTTATATGGTTTTCTCATGGATGCCATTGTCAGAATTCGATCTAATTTAAGCGGGACCACATGACAAGCACCAGCTTTCGATGAAAAAAAATCATCAAAATCGATTCACCCAGTCGAGAGATCTGAGGCAACAAACATAAAACATACAGTCAAATTGAGAACCTATTCCTTTTTTTGAAGTCTGTTAAAAATAATAATTTATTACCTCAATACAAATATGGATCCCTCCTGCGTGGCGGCGACAAGAGACTGGCCCCCCTCGCACGCCGCTAGCGACACCACCGGGCCCGCGCTCCTATTGTACATTGACTTGGATCTGCCGATGAAAAGTTAACCATAATGTAATAAATTATGACATGGTTAAATTTAATAGTTAAGAAGAGATTTTGTAATTATATTGGACACCTTAATGTAACTAACCCATAATCGAGCAAATAAATTGATTGATGGATTGTCCATGCTACATCTGCGTTGGCGTTATGTTAAGGGCGTGCAGCTTACAGGGAGCTAGGAATCCTATTAATATTATAAATGAGAAAGTTTGTGAAAATGCTTGGATGTTTGTTTCTCAATCATGCCACAACTACTAAACCAATTTGGCTGAAATTTTAAAAGAAGATAGCCTATAGGCTATACCCTGGATTAACACATAGGCTACTTTTATCCCGGTAAAGTTCAGGGTTCCCGTGGGAATTGTAAAAAATCGATATCCACACGCGCGAAGCCACGGGCATCATCTAATATCTAATATTATGTATCCTAATCCATTATTTTACCTATAGGCGCACTTTATTTTTATGTGGTTTTATAAATCTAAGTTGATTAATTAAACATTTGAAACCACTTTACCACGGGCGAAGTTGCGGGAAAAAGTTAGTAATCATATTAAATCTTAGTTCTTATAGCATGGTGACATTGCACCATACATCATACGATATATGATACCAGCATAGTTATGTGCAAGTTGAGACCTCTCTGTCAAACTATTCTCAAAAGAACCATACAACGTGCCCTCCAAGGCACATACACGTCATAAACAGTTCAAACAAACATACTTATTAACATAGGCGTGTCCTTGCAGCCGCGCGGCGTCCCACAGTCGCACAGTACCGTCGTCAGAACACGAGCCGAACATGCTCTTGTGGGCGGGGAGCCTTACGAGCTGGTTCACACGAGCCCTGGGGGTGGGAAATAGGGGTTGTTATAGCAATATCGTGAAAACATTAAACTAGTACAAAAAAAAAATTAAAAAAAACCCGCCTGCTGTCAAAAAACTTATCATGATACATTGAAGTATTATTACTAGCGTATAGAACCGACACAGCGAACACCATGTATGTCCCAATGCATTGGCGCCACGTGGCTTCAATGTTCAGTGGATTTGTTCCATTTTGAAAGGAGAACCGGGGCTCAATTTTGAAAATCGAACCTCCCGGGCGGGACATGATATACGTTTTTTGAAATCATTATGGTGAGCTCTTTAATTTGACACCCATATTGCATTATTCGATTTATTTTTGTTTTTTGATACTTCAAACAATGGCATCTCACAGCCACCATATGTTTTTTTTTAATTTCACTTATCTAAGAACACTTGGGTTATCAAGACGAATCTAACGATATCTTAATTATATGCATCTGTTCAGTGGTTTGGAAGATACGAGGTAATAAAGAATATTATAAGCCGCGTCATTACCGAAACGAATCTAAAAAGGCGGAAATTGTCATTCCCCCTCACTCGTAGGTTATTCCTGTCTTTAACGTGCGCGTGAGGAGGAATGATAATTTCCGCCATTTTAGATTAGTTTCTTTAATGGCGCGGCTTATACACATATACAAGATGCGCGCAAAAAACATAACCCTACTTTGGCAGTCAGGTAATAACAATATCATGAAAAACACGATTTCCGTTTGAAGGTCACGTATAAATAGGGTTGAACCTTGAAGATTACCCTTCAAACTTTGTGTTTTTTTATCTATTTTTGACTATAAAAAAAAATAAACAAGAAGTTTAAAGAGTAATCTTCAAAGTACAAGTATGGCGTTGTTGGTAAACGTAGGAGAGGATGTGTGAATGTTGAATCATACTGTTAAAAGATCGTTTATAAGATAGTTTAAACCGTCAAATAATAAAAAAAAACATTGTCCTTCAAGCCAAATAATAGGTTTAATGCAGTATTTCAGCGAATTGAATCCGGCTCGAAGGACCAAAAATTTTTAAGACCCCCAGAATAAATGTTTAGTAAATTTAATCCAGTCTTTTATATAAAAAAAACAATTAAAATTACAAGTGTGTGCGTGTATGTAAAGTTTTACTTATGCTCATGCAGGTAAGCGAGAAGCTGGTTCCCTGGCCGCCACGACACTGGAGGCTGCAGATCTTCATTCGCTTCGAGGTTATCATCATGACTCCTGTAATATAGAAGGGCGTGTTATTTTTGCACAATAACATATGGAAATACATTAATAAAAACAAAATGTTACATATTTGGTTGGTGGTTGGTTTCAACCCTTTAATGGCTCATTACCGAGTACAAGTCTTTCTTCTTGAAGAGACCTTGAGCATATTGCACAATGCTGCTCCTCGCACGGATTGACCAACCTAAGTGTCGGAAGTTTTAATGCCACCCGTTACGTTAACAACCGGGAATGTCAGCTTTACGTGCCCTCCGAAGCACTTCTGTGCTTCTGCTTCTGCAGTCAAGAAAGTTTTGCTACTAGCGGTCACTCATCCAACGATTGACCGTGCCCGCTGATGCTTAACTTTGTCGATCACTGAGGATCGACAGAAGCCGCCGGGCTATGAGCGATTCACAATTGACCACACTACACGCATTGTACAGTAATACATGCAAATTCTTAAAGTCAATCCACGGAGGATAGAGTAGAAGGAGGGCCATCTCATGAGGAAAAAGTTGAAAAAGTGTCCAGCTGTTTACTGAAAATAGGGGTTCCAATAATAACCATGAGGTTCCAATAATTATTGTGTGTACATAAATAATAAAATAAATAAATAAACCATTCCAGAATGGCGCTAGTGTCTGAGAAATAGCGATATTCGAACATAGCTGTTGTAGACCGCACCTGCAATTGGACGTGTTTTTACGGACACAAGTTTCATACATAGAGATGGCCCTCTTACTCTATCCTCCATGAGTCAAACTTAGAAAAGTTATACCTTAACGACTTCTGGAACTTCTGTTGCATGCGCGCCGTTAAATTTCTCAGCTCGACCCGGCACGGAGCCATGCTATCTGCGAACAATAACAGTCATTAAAACATTATAATAACATTTATCGTAGAAAGGAACGTAATATGTGCAATGTAATAGATGAGACAAAACATGTGACGTAGTCTATTGCTCTCTCTCTCTCTGTCTGTCATGGCGGTATACGATAAGTTTTGTTGTAACGTGTCTTGAGTAGACACGTAGTTAATAAAGTTATAGCGTGCATTCTTACTAAACCTAAATACTACATACCGGTAATATTACATACCGGTACTAACCGGTATTGATTTGTTAACTATATGCTACTCACATTGCACATAACTAGCACTATGCCCCAACTGGGAATGCGCCGGCGGTCCAGTGGCGCCGTGGGCCACGCTGGCGGTCATTACCGGGTTCCCACTGGCGTGGCCGGGCGATGCTGATTGGGACGTCGACTCGGAGGCTGTAGACATATTCTAGTTAGTTCTAACATCTCACTAATTAACCCCCGACGAGAGAGATTGTTATAAGTTTGACGTGACTGTGGATCTGTATGTCTGTCTGTGGGTCTGTATGTCTGTGGATCTGTATGTCTGTCTGTGGGTCTGTATGTCTGTGGATCTGTATGTCTGTCTGTGGGTCTGTATGTCTGTGGATCTGTATGTCTGTCTGTGGGTCTGTATGTCTGTGGGTCTGTATGTCTGTGGATCTGTATGTCTGTCTGTGGGTCTGTATGTCTGTGGATCTGTATGTCTGTCTGTGGGTCTGTATGTCTGTGGATCTGTATGTCTGTCTGTGGATCTGTATGTCTGTCTGTGGGTTTGTATGTCTGTGGATCTGTATGTCTGTCTGTGGGTCTGTATGTCTGTGGATCTGTATGTATGTCTGTGGATCTGTATGTCTGTCTGTGGATCTGTATGTCTGTCTGTGGGTCTGTATGTCTGTGGGTCTGTATGTCTGTGGATCTGTATGTCTGTCTGTGGATCTGTATGTCTGTGGGTCTGTATGTCTGTGGATCTGTATGTCTGTCTGTGGATCTGTATGTCTGTGGATCTGTATGTCTGTCTGTGGGTCTGTATGTCTGTGGATCTGTATGTCTGTCTGTGGATCTGTATGTCTGTCTGTGGATCTGTATGTCTGTGGATCTGTATGTCTGTCTGTGGGTCTGTATGTCTGTGGATCTGTATGTCTGTCTGTGGATCTGTATGTCTGTGGATCTGTATGTCTGTCTGTGGGTCTGTATGTCTGTGGGTCTGTATGTCTGTAGGTCTGTATGTCTGTGGGTCTGTATGTCTGTGGATCTGTATGTCTGTCTGTGGATCTGTATGTCTGTCTGTGGGTCTGTATGTCTGTGGATCTGTATGTCTGTCTGTGGATCTGTATGTCTGTGGATCTGTATGTCTGTCTGTGGATCTGTATGTCTGTCTGTGGATCTGTATGTCTGTGGATCTGTATGTCTGTCTGTGGGTCTGTATGTCTGTGGATCTGTATGTCTGTCTGTGGATCTGTATGTCTGTGGATCTGTATGTCTGTGGATCTGTATGTCTGTCTGTGGATCTGTATGTCTGTCTGTGGATCTGTATGTCTGTGGATCTGTATGTATGTCTGTGGATCTGTATGTCTGTCTGTGGATCTGTATGTCTGTCTGTGGGTCTGTATGTCTGTGGATCTGTATGTCTGTCTGTGGATCTGTATGTCTGTGGATCTGTATGTCTGTCTGTGGGTCTGTATGTCTGTGGATCTGTATGTCTGTCTGTGGATCTGTATGTCTGTGGATCTGTATGTCTGTGGATCTGTATGTCTGTCTGTGGATCTGTATGTCTGTGGATCTGTATGTCTGTCTGTGGGTCTGTATGTCTGTGGATCTGTATGTCTGTCTGTGGATCTGTATGTCTGTGGATCTGTATGTCTGTGGATCTGTATGTCTGTGGATCTGTATGTCTGTGGATCTGTATGTCTGTCTGTGGATCTGTATGTCTGTGGATCTGTATGTCTGTCTGTGGATCTGTATGTCTGTGGATCTGTATGTCTGTCTGTGGATCTGTATGTCTGGGTATCTATCTGTATGTCTATCTGTGGCATCGTAGCTTCCAAACAAATGAACCGATTTTGATCTAGTTTTTTTACGTTACTTAATCGAGTGTTCTCAGCTATATGTAGTGTAAATAAAACTGTTGGTCTTTTTTTAATTTTAATTTAATAAATAAATGTAAAAGTTTGTGAGGATGTTTGTTACTCTTTCACACAAAAACTACTGAACGTATTTTCATATAATTTTGTACACAAGTAGATCATGATCTGGAATAAGACATAGGGCACTTATGATCCTAGAAAAGCGGCCAAAGTACTAGTTTGTAACATAAATGTTTTGCCCTGACTGATAATCGAACCCAGTCCTTTGCATCGGCAGGGGTTACTATTAGATCTTTACCTATGAAATTGGAAATTTGTATGAAAATTTTAAAATACAAACATTTTGGTATTTTTTTTTTATTTTAGCTAATCAAATCTGGCTTAAATTTATCTATACAATTTTGCAATTTTGATGGCAGTTTGTTTATCCCTTTACTGTAGAAGTCTGCCGGACGGGAGGCGACGAAGTCAGCGAACTGTTGAACTTTCCCCCACTAAAAAAATTGCCTAAATTTTGTAAAAAGTACAAATCTATTGGACAAGGTCCGGTGAGTACTGTGGGTGAATTTGAAATTAGAACAACACGGATTTCGAATAAAATTTATTTGAATTTCGAATTGCGCGCCAATCCACAGATACTTAAATCTGAAAAAGCTGGTTATAAAATCTCCAATTTCATAGGTAAAGACCTAATATATACTAACAAGGCAACGTCATCAATTCTATCAACAATTTACCTTTAATAGTGGGGTCCTGTGACTGTCCGAACATATGCTGCCACTCAGTGTTCATATGTGTCTCGTGCGACAGGGACGTCTTGTGGGTCCTTCTGGAACAGGAAACACTATACTATGCATTGAAGTATTTTTACTAGCGTATAGAACCTTCACCGCGAACACCATGTATGTCCCAATGCATTGGGGCCACGTGACTTCAATCTTCAATGGATTCGTTCCATTTGGAAAGGAGAACCGGGGCTCAATTTTGAAAATAGAACCTCCCGGACGGGACACACATTTTGTTCGAGATGTCTGTTCTATGACATTATACTTCAATGACTATGCCATTGTTTATTGTTTTTCCTACATCACGCACCTCTCGCTCCTCTCGCACTGACCATACACATTCCCTCTCGCTCTTTCATCTTATTTATTTATTCATTTATTTATTCATTAAACCATACTTTCAGAGCTTACAGCATAGCCAAGGCGCACTACGAGTCATACATAATAATATAATAATACAAATAAAATATATTTAGTTATACATAATTATCAATCTAAATTCGAGAGAAGGTACATATGCAGGTTTTTAAGAAACCTGATATGCTCATATTGAATATATCGATTTCTGGATTCTGAGCAATCAAGGCGTTGAGTAAGCTAATAGCCAGTTATATATTGCAATATATCGTTATACGTATAAAAACAACCCTCACCTATTCTGCGTCGATATATACATCTTGTCGACTAGGTTGACGGCGTCTGTCCCCGCATCGAGCTGTACCGAGCGCGATATGCCACCGCCGGAGAGTACCAGACGCCCGGGAGCCTCTGTTATATGCTGCTAGGACATATTTTTAATAATAATAATATATTTATTTATTTTATTATTTATGTACACACAATAATTTACAGGACAGTTACAGTAGGGATATAATGTACAAAGGTACTGCTTATTTCTAATGAAATTTCTTCCAGCAGACCTGCGACTGGAGAGGTGACAGAAAGGTAGACCGTTCGTGTTCAAAAACAATATATACATACCCATTTCTATATAATTATATATTACATGTATAATATATAGTATATTTTATTTCTCTCTTCACAAAACAAAACAGACTCAGGACTAATTAAATCTATCTTATGTTCTAAATTATTGCTTTGTGAGAGTCTGGAGTCCGTATAAGGGTTAAACCTGTATGACAGATCTCTAGGTCGTCCTCCCGGAAAGTTTGAATTTGATAATAACAACTTTACAACATATACCAACATATATATAAAGCAGAAGGGGTATTCTATGGTTTTGATTATTCCTTTTACTTTGAACCATGATATATGTCCAGTTCTCCTAACGTTCACAATATTCCAAAGTACTTCCACACTACGTGATCAATTTCAAATCCCATAGAATGTCCCAAACGTAATGTTGGAAAATACATAGATTGATATATTGCCAGCTTAAAAGAATGATTGTGACATGCATCCTAATTCCTACCATCAGATGTTTGTCAACTATTTGTACTAAAAATACTGTTTTAAATAGCTGATACAATATATTATATTCTCTGTGCACCCTACCCTTTTCACACTTATGTCTATGTCCTCTGCCCAAAGGTTGTCTGGAAGAGATCGCTCTATAGCGATAAGACTGCCTTTTGTACTACATGCTATTTATATTATGTTCTAATGTAGTAACCTATTTGGTGTGTACAATAAAGAGTATTCTATTCTATTCTATTCTATACAACACGCACCTGTGTAGCCGAGCTCTGTATCTTAATGAGATGCGCGCTCATCGCCAGCAATTGATTTTCCACATGCTCCGTCATACCTGAATAAAATGTTATATATTATCACTAATATTATTATACCAATACGAAAGATTTGTATCTTTAGTTGTGCTAAATATGGTCAAAATTACTGCACAGGTTTTAAACATTGTTTCACCAAAAAAAATTTCAATCTGCATGGGAACAGAAAAGCGAGATTTTTGTATTACATTTAATTTTGCATTTTTGCATTACATTACATTTGACAGTAATTGGACTCCGAAGTTTAGCGTTTTAAGAAAATAATAAAACATGCTTACCATCTGAAGCCAGTCTCCTGAATAGATTCTTCAGCTGCTGCCCCATCTCTGAGTAAACTGGTGCCATGCCCTGCTTCACCTACAATAAAATACAAGTTATACCACAGAAGAAATAATAGTACTTTTGATAAGTTCAGAATCACCTTCTGTATTCCTCACTCCACAAAATCATTTAATAAATAGAGACTCTATCTCCAAAGCAATAAAGTGTAATTCAGGCCGCACAGCGCTAATCTAAAACGCGTAATGAGTTGCCTTCATTTCTAACACTATCGCTTATCCTCTCTGGCATGGTCGAGGTTGTCATAGATTACAAACGTATGACAGCCATTATGAATTTTTTGAATTAGCCAGACATGTCGAACGCGGCATGTATTTGTAACGTCATAGCTAAAATGTGGAGTGCACCAGGCCTGGTTAAACTAAGAAAAGAGTGGTTTTACAAACATATAAACGTCCAACTGACCGCAAGAGAGAGAGAGAACGAGTATAAAACTGGGATAAAATCTATTTTTTAAGTCTAGACGACATGTCTGTCTCATCCTAATCCGTACAACGGTTAGCGCATTTATAATATCAGTAGGATAGGATAACAGTTTTCGTCCGCAGATTCACTGGCGGAAGAGTTTGGTTTTATAAAAACATAAATCATAATCACTTCCCAATCATCCCAGCGGAAACATAAAAATACCAGCATTAGATATAAAGCAAAGACGAAAATTTAATATACCCTCATTATACAGCAAAAGACGAAATCTCTATATACCCTCATTATACAGCAAAAATACGAAATTTAGATATATCCGCAATATATAGTAAAAATGCGAAATTTCTATATACCCGCATTATATATCAAAATAATTCATACCCTGAGTCTAGCGCTTCGTCTCTCCCTCAGCGTCTGAACCAATCTGTCTACATCACCGTGCCTCAGCACTGCATCAAGAACTTTACGCGGTATTGGCTCCGCGAGACTCTCTAGCAGCAATTCTGCTCTTTCCACCTGAAATAAATAAGTGTATTTAGAGGGTAGGTTGGATATTAACCAAGTGTTGTGAAATAAATGTAAAGTAAAGATGCAGTCACAATAATCTAGTACCCGGATGACCGAGCTCTGCTCGGTTTAGTGTTGCTTAACAACGCCATCTATTGAAGTAGCTTTAGTGTTGCTACTCGCCAATAGATGTCATGAAGAGTCTATTGTAGCAGTATTTAATTGCCTGAAAACACGGATAAAACGACATTTTCTAAAAATGAACCCCCAGCATACTAAATTTTATGAAACTCGTTGGAGCCCTTTCCGAGATTCAGAAAATATATAATATATACAAGAATTTCTCGTTTAAAGGTATTAGATAACTAATCTATAACTGTCCTCTTGTGTTTAGGTGTCCTTTCACAATCTGATGGTTCATAGTCTACTACTCTGATCAATGTGGATTGGCAGCCTTCACACTTCTGAGAACATAATGGAGAACTCTTAGGAGGTTTCCCCACGATGTTTTCCTTCATACTCTCAAAAAAAGCTGACAATTTCTCTGTGCATACACAGGACATATCCTCAATACGTCATGTAAGAACGATCTCCGATTATGAAGGTTGGGTTTCTTTAGCTTTTTTGGTTAGTTTAGGTTATTATGAGGGTGGCTTTAGCAAAAAAAAGGCAGCAAAGATGTGTAAAACAATGCGTCGAAAAGTTTACTCTCACAAGTTCTAGCCAATAACTAAGTTACCAAGATTAATGGAGGTTACTGAGGTTAGACTTACCTGTATAAGTTTATGTTTAAGGTGCGGCCACACTAGCGGCAGTATCTTGCAGTTGACGTCAATCGGGTTCAGTAGGCTCGCCACACACGACACCAGGCCGCATACTTCGTGCCTAATCTAAAAACAATTACATTAACATAGGCACATATATTTAAAAACACTTTTCAATTCAATGTATCATTCGTATAAAAGAACAATTTGTTAGAATTTAGATGGAGATTTAAGAAAAAAGTGCTAAAAAACAATATGGCGCCGTACTAAGTTTCAACAAATGCAAAAATTAAATTCAATAAATAAAATAAATAATGCCTTGTTTTTTTTTTTTTGAACTCGTACTTTAGCTGAGGGCCTGAGAACCAGTTTTTTTCCTGGTTTTTTTTCGCTGCACTAAATCAATGTGTCGGCCTCGGGGATTAAAAACAGGTTAAAGAAAAGACACTGATAAAAGAACTGGCTTTTAAATCCCCAGCCGGAATACCACGAGTCCAATAAAGAATAAAAAACCGATTATTTAACCGCTATTTACAATACAGCCGACGTATCTTGGCGCGTCTGTTTCGCGCAGAAGGCTGCGCAGTAATATAATTCCGCAATACTCGGTACGCGGTGTATTATGTCTCAGTCACACGTTAGCATGTCCGTGTCGCTATCTCTGTCTTACATGCGCTAAAGTTCGCAAAGCCTATGTTCAGACGCGCCACGATACCTCGGCCGTAGTGTATATATAAGACAAATTAGTCGAGATTTGTAGGAATTAATTGGCAATAAACAACGTGTTGCTCTGAAAAACAAAGTTTTATTTTAGCTTATCATACGATAACAGTTACACTACATGGATAATGTAAATCACACAATCTTACCTGAAAAACAAAGAAACGACAATTAAAGTATTTAATCGCCAATTCCCCTTTTTTATTTTTCTAATTACAGAATAATATTTTCTGTTCACTCAAGTTTTCTGCCATCTAAGCCATCTTGATACCGACATTATCGACCTTGTATTTTACTGCGCCATTTATGGGACATTCATGTAATAATAATATGTTACACGACAATGTTGCTTCATAAAGTTCCATAGATGGCGGTATGCGAGTTTAAAGAAATCAAATTTCTTTACATATATACAAAACATCTTACCCAGAGGTTGGGGTGTGCTAAGTAAACCGCGCTCTCAGCGACGAGATCGCACAGCGCTTGCTTCGGCAGTAGACCCAGCTCGGCCAGACTGCTGATGGCACGTAAAGCCTTGGCTATGATCCACTCTGATTGGTCTGTCAAGCCCTGGGGACAACGGTTTTAGAGATCGTCTATACTCCGTTTTTAACAAGGCTATTATGTTTTGTAACTCGACAGCGGAATCCGCGATAAGTTTAAAAATTGAAGTTAGAGTTCGAGAGTTATTTCTCTTCGCAAGTGCTTACTATAGTCCCCACGAACTAAGAATGCATATTTGTCGTTTGTCATCGCAGTGACACTAGAGATGTACAAAAAAAAATCTATTCACGAAAGAACCAATTTTTGCAACAAACCGATTCAAAATTGTAAGACTTTCTAATCGATTCAATAATTAAATTGTAAATTCGAAAAACCGAAACATTTAGATATCCACAAGTAACTGGAATGATACTGCCTCCATTGAGCTACTTAAGTTACTTTACCATACCTATACGCTCAATAATTATGTATTTACGACTATAATAAAATATTTTTTTCCTAAAAAACTCACTGTTAATTCGTCCGCGCCGCATCCAGCGTATGAAATTTGGGTTTCGGTTGAATAATGAATATTCTAACCGTATTTTAATCAGTTCAAATGGCTGCGGTTAGAGATTATCGTAATAAACACCTTTGGTCATGTTCTTATAGAAGAGAAGAAATTAAATTGTTTAATTGTTAAACACAAAGAAAGAAATAAAATAAATTCATTTTTATTTTAAGTTTCGATTATAGTAATGTATCGATTATTATGGTTTTATAAGTGGTTTCATGCCGTCACATCACTTAACGTCAGTGTAGATTTTGTCATCTTCATAAAACATTGATTCGACGCCTTATTTTTTTTTTCAATTTTGCATAAATTATGATGTGATGGGATTTTTACTAGATTATAACGTTTAATATGATTTATAAATAACGTCAATACGAATACGATACAATACGAATAGGGATTTTAACAAATTTTGGCAAAATCCTTTGTACGTAAGTATCCAACTACTCATGTCAATTAAATAATTATTCCATTTTGCTCAAAGACGTACGTACAAGGTTGGTTCATATTAATAAATGGCAGCTATCATTAATGCGTTCTTAGATAATTTTGAGTATGATTAGAAAATGACATATTTATTTGTCATATTTTTAGTCGTTTCACGTTCGAGTTCGAGAGTCACTTCACTTCGCAAGTGCGTAATAGATGATTAGAGAATGACATATCAAGATCTCGGACTCGAACTTCAATTTTGAAACTTATCGCGGATTCCGCTGTCGAGTTACAAAACAGAATAGCCTTGCTGGCTTATTTGGTAAATAATATTAGCACTCTTTTATTGAAATATTAATCTATCTATCTAATACTTTTAAACGAACAATTCTTGTATACCTATTTATTCTCGGAGTCTCAGAAACGGCTTCAACGATTTTTATGAAATTTAGTATGCAGGGGGTTTCGGGGGCGATAAATCGATTTAGCTAGGATTCATTTTTAGAAAACGTCGTTTTATCCGTGTTTTCAGGCAATTAAAAACTGCTACAATAGACTCTTCCCGACATCTATTGGCGAGTAGCAACACTAAAGCTACTTCAGTAGATGGCGTTGTTAAGCAACACTAAACCGAGCAAAGCTCGTTCATCCGGATGCTTTAAATTAGTTTAAAACAATATCGAAAAAACAGAAATTATTTTTGGCATTAAATTACTAAGTCTTTAAATTATTTTTATTTTGGGTCAGCCTTATTTTTAAATTACAATTTACGATAAGAGGGCCCTGTAAGATTGTTTATCAGATAGGATTTGTCTAAATAAAATGGACTACAGTTACCCTACATCTTATTAAGTATAATCTATACCTACATATTTAGCTATAAAGCTGAATTTTGGTTAGAATCAAGCGTGTCCTTGGCCGAATTTTAAGAATACATGTTTAAAAAAATATATTAGACAGTGCAAACAATGAAAACCCTTTGACATTATGAAATATGATCAACTTTGGACTTCAATGGTTTTTTAATTTTGACATTAATTTCTTCTGTAGTTATTTATCTATAGTTATTTATCAAAAGCTTATCACCCTTGAAGTTATTACTACAAACAGATTGTAAACTAGTTTGCAACACAATTCAACATAAAGAATAACAAACCTGTTGCAACAACGGCAACAGTATGGGCGCGGCGTGTTGCCCCACGTACGAAGCAACTCCCACCACCCTTTCGAAGAAACACCCCCGTAACGCCACTTCTTCTTTATCGTTCAGAAACGTCACCATGTGGGAAAGGATTATATCGTTGGCTGACAGAAAAAAAATATCATTAGTAGTACACAGTATTAATAATCTACTATTTACTAAAATAATAACAGACTTCAAAGAAACATTGAAACAAAAAAAATACGCATTGTTAGGAATAACTCAAAAACTCCCCGTCAGATCTCGTTAAAATTTAAATGGGACCGCATGACAAGCACCAGCTTTCGAATATAAAAGAAATCATCAAAATCGGTACACCCAGTACAAATATATGAGGTAACATACATAAGAAGTCGGTTAATAAGTTTGAAAATAGTATGAGTATACTAAACTACTACGTTTAGTAATAAGTTTGAGTGAAATAGTAATTTGAAGAGTGATTTCAAAGTCACAAACTTAATTTGGATGTCCATCTTACAACTGTTTTCATCCTATAGGTGATCCCTGTATGTCACAACTGGGATACAATCTATCCTATGTTTAATCCTGGATATGGTCAAAATAATGATAGTTATGGTCTAGACAACTTTAAAAACATCTTCACAACATTTAACATGTTTAATTTTTTTATAGAAATAGCCGGCAAACGAGCTGACGATCCACCTGATGACTCAGCAACACCAAAGGCACTGATACCTTACCGGCCAAGAAAGAGAGAAGAAAAAGAAAACAGTTACCTTTTTGTTTTCCAAAAAATATACAAAGCTTGGTAATGCCATTCTCTACTAGAGCGCGCTTTACTACCGCCTGAGAGTCTGTCAGCAAATAAGACACTGTTGAACGGACCTGCAAATTATTATGATAACTTAAATTATATTGTATAAAAATTAAATAAATAATAATAAAATGATAATAGATCTAAAATCACGAAATCTTGCACAGAAGTCAGTACATTTGTATTATACAACATTTAGAAATTTTCGTTTCTCATTAACACAAAATCTGTTTAGAAAATGATATAAAAATAACCTAAATACATTAAATAAATATAAACATAAATACCATCTCATGAAGCGCAGACAACTCAGTCTCGTAGTTAATGTTCGCAGCTTCCTTATCAACCATATTCTGTGTCTGGTCGAGAAATCGCACCGCTGTCTCAGATAGTTTCGCTGCAATATCAACTTAGATTATACTATGTAGTTCAGATATCATTGAATTTTGTTTTATTTTCTTATCAAATTACTGTAATATGTCATTGTTAACATCGAATGGATGTTCTAAATCTATTCCAACCACAAATCCATTAGAGAGTAAAACAATGGTGCTAATAATGCACCTTGGATAACCCCAAACCAGTCTTACAAATGGCCCATAGATCTATGAAATGGCCGCTTTGAAATGTCCAAGAAAGTGCCATTAAAGTGTAACGTGTAATGATAATTAAAGCCACAACACTTTTAGCGATCTAGTGGATAACGCTATTCTTACGTAATATTTTGCAAGTTGAAATGTGTATTTTTTTTATTTACCTACGTCTAATTTTGAATTTTAATTTAGCATAGTTTTTATAAAAGTAAATAAAATCTTACATAAAAAGGGGGGAGAGGGTCCGAGAAATCTTATGTGCTGTTACATGGGGGTAGGAATGTTATAAAAATGGCCAAAGTTGTCCTAACGTAATTAATGAATGGCCCCTAATAGCTCCCCAGTCACACCTGCATAATATTCTTAATGCGTCCCCAAACTCACCGATATTATTAGCATACGCTATCCGCACCGGCACCGCCTGGTCCGAAGCCCGGGGCGCGAGCTCGGGCAGGATGTACTCGGGGAACACGTTGCAGTCCTGCGGGGGCAAAGCCCTGACGCACGCGACGCATCGCGCGACACACCACACCGCCGCTGACCGGACGCGGGCTTCGGGCGCGTGGGAGAGATAGATCTGGAGGTACGTATTAAATAAAATAATTTATTATTATATTAATAAATGACCTCGCTTCGCTTAATAAACCTTTTGTGCATGTAAGACAGAGATAGCGACACGTACATGCTAACGTGTGACTGAGACATAATACGCCGCGTACCGAGCATTGCCGAATTATGTTACTGCGCAGCCTTCTGTGCGAAACAAACGCGCCAAGATACAGCGGCCGTATTATATACTAGTCATCCAATATTATCAACTATTTTAAATCTTTCGAAATTTTACAAGTGGGTTTTATCTGTGATATTTTTTCCGTTGCAATGCAGACCCAGTAATGGTAATAATAATAAATAATGCTTCACACTCATAGCACCATACTAGGATTCCCTGTGTCGTGGGTGCCATGGACAACACACAAGACAAGGACATTCACACCCAGACCGAGAACAGAAATTTAAACTCATCATTTCCCCCTCGCTGGGAATCGAACCCAGGACCCTCGGCATAGCGATCCGGCATGGTAACCATTGCGCCACACGGGTCATCAAATCGGGTAATATAATAATTAACAAAAGTAGTCTATGAACCGGAAAATGGTATTTCGAATTGACTGTGTTTTCTCTCTTTCTTGAATTCATGAAATTAAACTCGAAAATCAAACCAATTTTGATGTTTTAATTGATGGACCTAGTAGCTCATTTCCTCTTTAGTATTCTACTAACCCAAAAAACTTCAATGTACTATGAAATACTCACAATAAACGGCAATATTCTATCCAAAATAGTCTCCGAACTGGAATTCTCGCACAACAGCTGCAATATCTCCAAACAATACAACTTCGACGTGCAATGATGCAGGCCTCTAATACATGACGTCACTAATGACGTAATAAGTATCAGTCCTTCCCCATCAGGCCCGATTTCAATCTTCTCTGGCGTTTTCTCCGCGTCTTCCTCATAATCTGTGACGTTGACGTTCATGACCTTGAATCCTTCCTTAGCCAAGGCGTCAATATCAACCTTCTGGTTATCAGTGGTTTCGTCAACCAGGTCTTGGTAGTTTTTGGCATTGGATGGTTGTGTGAAGATCTTAATAATGTTCTTTATGTCCTGGTGAATTCGGAGAATTTTCTCGTCTGCTGGCAGGATGGGTTGGGCAGAGAATATCAGCATATAGGACTGGAGGAATGAGTAGAAGTATTCGGGGAAGAGTCTGAAAGAATTATACATTATTACTATTAACAAAATTGTAAAGGCCGAATTACTAGCGCTCTGCGCGGCTCTTCCCACTTTTTCCGGCATAATAAGTACCCAGTCTTATTCCACATACGATCTACTTTTGTGCTAAAATTCATTAAAATCTGTTCAGCAATTTTTGCGTGAAAGACTAACAAACATCCTTAAAAACTTTCACATTTATAATGTACATTTAAAGTATACGTTAATTAGTTGTAATGTCTACAAGACTCACTTTCCACGCGCCTCATCGAGGTATATCTCAGCGCTCTTCCGATCCTTAGGGTTCCTCTCGGTCATGGAGTGCAGGAGACTCCTCAGCTCCGGCTCGCAGCCATCTGGGAGCGTCATGGTGGGGGGGCGGTGCTCGCTGTTGCGGTAGGCGAGTAGACCGTGGAGGTCCAGGGCGGGGGTGCCATCATTCCAGAGTTCTAGGAGAGCGCAGCTAGATGGAGAAATAAATAATTCTTGACAAAAAATAACCGACTTCAAAATTAGTTATAACCCAAAAACTTCTCCTCAGATCTCGCTCAAATTTAAGTCGGAATACATGACAAGCATCAGCTTTCGATTAAAAAAAGAATCATTAAAATGGGTTCACCCAGTCGAAAGTTCTAAGGTAACTAACATAAAAAAATAAAGTCGAATTTAATACCTCCTCTTCATTTGAAGTCGGTTAAAAAAAAAAGAATAGAAGAGTCTAGTATGCTCTGTTTTGGGGCCACTATAAAATCAGTTGTAGGTTAGGCGGGACATGTATCAAAATTTGAAGGGCCCCCTCTCCGATGGGGTCCGTAAAATGTTTTTTAGTTTTCATAATATTAATCGTGCGTGCAGGATTCGAACTATAGTCATTCGACTTAAATTTAAACCACCAGACTATGACTGTATACAACAAGAACTTACCCAGTAGAAAAGATGTCCATACTAGGAACTAATTCTCCAACTTTACAAGGCGACTCGCTTAGAAGTAGGCCGGTACGATCATCAGCCTGTAAGTACAATTAATTAAATAAGGATTCTTTCACTCTAACAAAATTCGACACCAAAATTCGAAAATATTTATGAATCTGCATTTTGTTTTTTCTTATATTTTACATCTGAGGTCATACAAAAATATTTCGCTACTTATAAAAAGAAATATTTTTTATTAAATACTAAAGCTCTTCAAAGCTAACAAACAAAAATATAAACATAAGTGAATAAGTGCTGCATATATTTAATCTTGTTCATTTGTGCTATAATACAAAATTTCATTTAGCCAAATTAAATTCATAGGTCAAATTAAAATTAATACAAGCTCTTACCGCCGATCGACTGCTAGGATCGGGAGCTTTAACAAATCGCTCCGGGGCAACATAACACAGTCTTCGACGGGAGGTATCGAAGAAGTAGCTGAAGTCAGCCGGATTGTCGTCTGGCAGGAAGGTTGGCTTAAACGATGCTATGTCGGTCAGCAACACCCAAAGCCAAGAGGTCACCATTATGTTCTCTAGCTGGAAGGAGACATTATATTTCTAATGTATTAACGGTGAAATTTTTGACTAAATTGAGTATCTTTCAAATATTTTTATCATATCTGTGGAACCTTTGAGTGCGAGAAATCGAATTCCTTCAACAGTCACCTAAGATAATAAAAAAAATTAAATGGCGGCCATTACAACAGGAAGTGGGCTAGACCCCCACATGTGGGTATTTTTGTCGATAGTTTTAGGTATATTTTATATCGCTAATTCCTAACTGTAACTGTAAATTGCTGTTTTTTAATCATTACCTTAATATCTCCATGACAGATCCCAAGCTTGTGCATCCTGTGCAACGCATATAAAACTTGAAATGTGATCCATTTCTTCTCCAACACGGTCAGAAATGGCCTCGTTGACATTCTGTCATACACACTACATTTACAGTACTCGCGCATCAACAAACCTGCTTTGTCAGTTAACTGAAAAAATAATAAAATGTATATTAATATTAAAATAGAATAGAATATTTTTATTTCATAAGATAACTGCAATAACAAACAAAAGAAAAAAGAAATAAACTTAAATAACTATGACAATATTGATTTGCAGTCAAACTGTAGGAAAATGGACCGCACTCAGCACATTTATTAAATTTTTTATTACATTTAGCTTCATATTAGAGATGTGCCGAATATTTGGTTTAATTTAGCACTTAAATAAGTGCTAAATTTACTATAACTATACAATAATGAGCTTAATAATTTAAATTTACTATAACTATACAATAATGAGCTTAAAAATTTAAGTTCTTATTCAGACAAATGATTGGTAAAATTGGTGAATAATTATGGAATATTCAAATTGTGTTATTATTTGATTTTATATATGTCAGAAATAAGCATATTATATCAGTTAGTAGACAATGGATAGTAGATTCAGTATTTATTGAGACTTGTGGCCAATTAAGAGCAAATGTACCAAACTGAACCAAACATTGTAATACATATTCGGTGCATCTGTACTTCATATTAACACTTTTTTAATAATACTTTGGTATATATAAACTCTATCCTTTTGCACCTTTTACTATTCTATGAATACAATTGTGCAATTATGAGTACTAGTATAGCATTACTTGTTATTATTTATTATTATTTTACGCATATAAACTCACAATAACTCTCTGAAATGGCAAACAATTGAAAGCAGATGCGAGCTGTTCCTTGATCTTGAGGATTCTCTCCTTGTGTTCAGCTAATGGCAGTGATGGATCGTGGACAGCAAACACTTTAACCACCACCAGGCCCTCTCTGGACCGCGCTCGGGCCACTTTGAGGAATCTCGTTGAACCGAGACTGGAACAGGAAATAATATTTTTTTTAATGAATATATAACTAAAATATAGTAGTAGCAATCTCTACACATAACTTTCTCAAGTTGGTTCGAAAGTTGCTCGCCCTGGCATTGCTGAATTGTTAAATCTTTTATTTTTGAGATGCAGCAAAGAATCATTCCCATGTAACAGTTTCTAATACGAATCAAGTATGGATTTGTCTGTTGTGATATACTATCGTATTATCTTATCTTATCAATCAAGGAAACACTATTATTTTAGTTAAATAACTTTATACAATCACATGTTATTGGAACTAAAAAGAAATTGTTAAATTTACAAATAACTTAATTAATTCAAAAAAATTTTTACAAACCTTTGATCAAATGAAAGATCAGCATGATCACTCAGGTAGTGCTCGACAGGGTAAATTTGCGAAGGAGCCACCCCTACTAAATGATTACCCATTCTCGTAACAAAAATAAATTACATACGTATTTGAACACGCAATATTGTTAAACAAAAGCAACAAAATGTAACAAAGCGTTAACTTTCATCACTTCTTAACACTAATATTTATATTAAGAATAATGGAATAATTATAATTCCTAAAACAAATCAATCTGAATAGGAAATGAATTAATTGTAATTTGCAATATTTGCAAAATACAAAACGAAAACACTGATTTGATTTGTCTTATTGTCATTTATAAACTCATTTGACAGTTTCATCATGGTTTCATCCTATGGTTTCATTAAACACTTGAATGACATTCAGTTGACAGTTGACAGTATTGACACAAGCTGTGAAACAGCTGAGTTTTCCATAGACTACAAATCAATAAAACGATCGCTCGACGATTTCATTGAACCGGTATTATCACGGAACACACAGCTTTTTTGTGTTCCGTGGATAATATGATGATACGAAAAAAACATATGTTATATATCTTTTACAATTTACATTTTAACATAAAAATTTACTTTTAGTAAACGATAGATGTAGTACCTATAGATTCAACCTTGTCGTGGCCGCACATGAGATGGAGAATTTACGTTTCTTTGAGGTGATTTTTAAAGAAATGTCACAAGTTAAAAGCAGCCCGGAATACTGCTACCCACCATTGTAATTAGAGTTATCTACTTAAAAGTTTTCTGCTTCTGCTGCTGATTCTTATAGATTTTATAACTGGAGATATCTCTCTGTCAAATGTATGGGAGAATCTACTGGTTCTAAATGTACCTATGTAGTAAACAAAATGTATTAATAATAAAAAAAAATTTTTTATAAAGTTAAAACTGTCAATAATTAGAATTCAAATGGGTGCCATTGATGATCGATATCGATCAATGATTAAAAAAAACATATTTAATCATTGATATCGATATACTCACTTCTCATTTTTTTTCAACTTCTATGCTAAATTAAAATGCATTTCCTTGCGTGCTTTAATTACGGATAGTAACATTGTTAATTTGGTAACATATGTAAAATCATTTATACCGGTATAAAATTCAAAATATGACACTTAAAACTTAAAATAGAACCATTATAGATTATCAGTTATCATCACGTCACGTATCAAAATCAATGTACTTGTATTCTGTGACATGTCAAGGACAATAACTCTATACACCTCATCACTTAAAACAGCTGTCATTGTCATATCATTTCTGTCTATAGTCAGTCTCTCCTTCAAGTCAAGCCTTCAACAAACAAAAGTATTTTAACCACCCTATTTTCACATTCGCTGATTCACAGAAATGGCTTCAAAAAGTGAGAAGGATCGGGCCAAACAAATCCAGGATCGATGTCAAAACATATTAATGCAAATGCTAAAAGATGAAGACAACAAATATTGTGTTGACTGCGACGCTAAGGGTGAGCAGAAATTCCTTTTTTTCTTTTTTGTTTCTTTATTCTTACTAAAAACTGAAATTTGGTCCCGTAAATTCTACATCTAGAAATCACTGTGGAAGTTGAGTAAAAGGGCCATGACATAGAAGTGTTTCTTTTTCAATTTCATACATTGAGTCATTTCATTAAAGTGACATTAATTATTTTTTAATTTGGGTTACAAACCGTAATTCTTCGATAAAAAGATTTTTCCATGTGTATCTAACTCCTAGACTGATTGAAAATTGTGAATTCTAGAAAGATAACATTAGATTCTATTTGAATTACCAAACTAAACTATTGAGTAATTTATTCATATTACACAATTTGCATTTACAATATTGCAACTGTATAAATAAACATAAATATCCTAGAATAGAATAGAATAGAATAGAATACTCTTTATTGTACACACCAAATAGTAGTAATCTACATTAGAACATAATATAAATAGCATGTAGTACAAAAGGCGGTCTTATCGCTATAGAGCGATCTCTTCCAGACAACCTTTGGGCAGAGGACAAAGACATAAGTGTGAAAAGGGTAGGGTGCACATACAAGGTACTAGGTGCTACTACATACTAGGTATATTTTGATATCTAATTCCTTATTGTGATAATATTAAAAACATTATTTTCATCATTTTTGTGGTGTAACTGTTAATTATCGATAGAAAATGAAATTGTAGTACTTATACTAAGTATTATAATTATGCAACCATGAAATCCTATAATCTGCATGGCTTCAGTCTCATCTGAATATGGACTAATGCGTATAAGTAACCCACTGATTAGCTTCTTAGGTTTCACACATTTCACACCTTTAGTGAAAAAAAGGCATAAGATGAAAATTGCAATTTTACAGGAGAGCAAAGAACTGTTAAAATATCAGTAAGTAGTCAAAGGAATTCCTTTGACTACTTTTCCTAGTAAATTTACTACGATACGATTCCTTGCACAAAACCGTCAAGATTTATGACAAAAATTTGAAAAAAATTGAGCATATGCAGCTTTTGTTCCTCTTTCCAATCATATTAATAACTAAAATTCAATGTGACATGACTTATGCTTTTTTTCCACTGAGGGTGCGATTTATAAACACAGAAGTACAGTTTAAGAAATACCTCTAGGAATTATAATTAACAGGCTTCACTCATTTGAGAATATCAAGGAATTTAAATACATATTCTATTATTAATATTATAAATGTGAAAGTTTGTGAACATGCTTGGATGTATGTTCCTCAATCATGCCACAACTACTTAACAGATTTGGCTGAAATTTGGAATGGAGACAGCCCATACCCTGGATTAACACATAGGCTACTTTTTATCCTGGAAAAGTTCAGGGTTCCCATGGAATTTGTAAAAAATCGATATCTACGAATGTGAAGCCACGGACATATAAATCTAAATTGATTAATTATAAATTCAATTTCAAAAAGAACCCACTGCGGGTGAAGCTCTGTTGCTTCAGGCTATACTAGGTATACTAGCTTTTGTCCGCACAAAAGCTAATATATTATAAAAGTTATGATGCATGCTGGCTATGATAAGACCTCTTTGTAAGGTTAGACTCATTTTATCTACAAAGCTGCCTGAAAACAAATAATTTAAAATTATGCATTCTAACTTAGAACTCACATCACAACTACTTTTGGTAAGCTAATCATATTTAATGTTTATCAATCCTAAACAAATAATTAATTTATGTATTTCTGTTAGCATGTATTTCTCATGAATACAAACACCGTCATCATTGTTATCAAGAATCTAAAGATAAGTTTTATCTACTAACATATAAAATATGTACATCTCTAAATGTCATAATTATCAGTTGTATAATTCAACTTTCTTTTTTAACTGATAAACTTGAAACATCAAATGTTGAAATATAATGCATCCTAAACATAGAAAGGGAAGATAAAAGAAATAATTGATATTTCTTTCTAACTTGCCATTGATTCATATATATGTACATATGTATATCTAGGTGAGGGCAGGAGTATAACTATTACTGCATTAGCTGTATACAAGGCTCTTAGTGCTCATTGACAAGCTTTTTTCAGAGAGTAAGGGTCGCTAACTGTGGCAATCAATAGGTAACTCGAATTTGAGGAATTTTAATTTGAGGCAACTCTAGGACAAGCTACGCTGCTGGGTGAAGCAACAGCAGGTGCGGTTGGTAGTTGGATGTGTGACCGCTAGTGGCAACATTTCTTGAGAGTTTTCGTGCTTCAGGAGGCACGTAAAGCCGTCGGTCCCGGTTGTTATCGTAAGATAATAGTTGTTAAACCATGTCGGAGGCCCTTGAGCAGCATGAAAACTTCCGATATTTGAGTTGGTTACTAACCCCTCCATCAATCTGTACTGGAGCAGCGTGGTGGAGTATGCTCTAGGCCTCGTCAAGAGGAGAGACCCGTACTTATCAATGGGCCACTAATGGGTAGAAGCCAGCCACCTATCAAAAAGTCAAATACCAATTATGTGCATTTTTCTCATATTTTGTCACCTGTCATAATTAGGGCAATAAACTACTGTACCAGTAGCGTTAAATTCGTACGGGAAACTTCAAATAAAATTCTGTTTAATCCAATATGAGCGACGAGGGTCATTGAATTCGTCACATGCCTTTCCTAAAATACTGTAGTTAATTTGCTTTTGTTTTGTAGAGACGAGTATAGAACGAATTTAGGGGCGTATCGCGTGTCTATGAATACTTTATTTTTCAACGCACTGACGTCAGTGCGCGTTGGTATTGACTTTAATTTCTTAACAAGTTGCTAGTAAAAACCCACTATAATGGTGAACACACATAATATCCGCACCGTCTCATATGAGAGCCCGATGTGGATGACATATGCGGCCGCGCTCTCACATGATTTTATACAAATGCGGCGCGTACGGCGCGGACTTATGTGCGTTCAGCATAATTCTTGTAAAATAATTGATTAACGTAGTACAAGTCCATTTTGAGGGATACCAAATTTCCCCTGCTCCTGGTACACTCTGCTGAAAAACGCTAAGGTTATGGTGAATATTCCCTCCTATTGGAGGTAATTTAATGCTGTAGCCTGTAACTGTTTTCTAACAGTGCGCTCATAGCCCAGTGGCTTGTGTCGATCCTAAGTGATCGACAAAGTTAAGCAACAGCGGGCGCGGTCGGTAGTTAGATGACCGTTAGTGGCAAAAAATTTCTGGGCGTTTCCGTGCTTCGGAGCGCACGTAAAGCCGTCAGTCCCGGTTGTTATCATATCAACAATCGTTAACCCATGTCGGAGGCCCTTAGGCGGTTTAAATACCTCCGACACTCGGGTAGGCCACTAACCCCTCCACCCATTCGCACTGGAGACCATCCGCTCCCCTTTTGAGGAGGCTTAGAGCATACTCCTCCACGCTGCTCCAGTGCGGACGGGTCTCTACCCGGCCATTAATGGGTTGAAGCCAAATCCTGTAACATCCAATTTTATCCCGATGGTACCCAATTACTCATGAATGCAAGCTTTTTTTGACAGCCTTGCACCTCAATTTAAGGTAAATGGGGTTTTCTCACGTTCTTAAGTTTACATATTTAGGTCATAGCGTCGGAGAGCTAGAAATCTAGATAAGTAGTTTAGTTTTTAGCCAGTTACGCGTCAGATGCCTTTTACCATCAGGTGGCACGTTTTTAATTTGTCGATGTTAAAAAAATAATGTCAAATTATATTCCTGTGCAGTAGCGGATCCAGAGTTAAAGCGCGTTTACCTCAACGTACATTTCAACGTCAAACCATAGTCCTGGATCCGCCACTCTGTTTCTGTTAAATTAACGTTTCGGTTTTACATTTCAGGACCTCGTTGGGCGTCATGGAACCTCGGTATATTCCTCTGCATCAGATGCGCGGGGATTCACCGAAATCTCGGTGTTCACATCTCAAAAGTAAAGAGTGTCAACTTGGACTCGTGGACGCCGGAACAAGTGGTAAGGTATTTTTAGGGTTCCGCAGGTTCTTACGACACAAAAGAACTTTCATAAAAGTTGGGATTGAACTGCGGGCCATAGACAATGACCGTCCTACTGCTGGACTCGGGTTTCTAGTATAAGAGGTACTTGTTAATGATTTAGGTCTTAGCCTCCCCCTGGATCCTCTAGTGCCTGCAGGTCAAACCCCAAAGATCCATTGCGCTAGTCAAGTGAGATTTACTCCACTCCCCTTTTAAACCGTTATGAAAACCTCTAGAATCCTGAAGGAAACCTGCACCTTTAATGATTTTTCCCGAAGCAAGTGATAATTAATTTGCACATAACTTTGAACTTTGAAGTACCTACCTATATAGGTGCTGGAACCAAATCCAGATCGCAGTGTGAGCAGTGCTGGATTAATATTTTTATGAGTGTAGGCCACATCATTTTTGCCGCCCTTTCTAAAATAATAATTTTCCATTCATAGCAAGCAAGGCACTGAATTAGTCTCTAAGAAAGTGTGTAAAAAAACAAGAATTACAATTTTTTGCGACACTTTTTAATAGCATAATCTAACATTTTAACAAAAAAATAACCGACTTCAAATGAAGTACATTGTACTTTTGACATGGATACCATTGTCAGATCTCGCTCAAATTTATGTGGGACTACATGACAAGCACCAGCTTTCCATTAAAAAGAATCATCCAAATCGGTTCACCCAGTCCAAAGTTCTGAGGTAACAAACATAAAAAAAATACAGTCGAATTGAGAACCTCCTCCTTTTTTTGAAGTCGGTTAAAAATCATCTATAACATTATCATCTTCTGAAATCTGCCGCCCCTAGGACGCTACCGCCCCTAGGCCGCGGCCTATATGGCCTATTGACAAATCCAGGACTGAATGTGAGAGAAAACAATATTACAACCAGTAGGCTATCAGTATTTGAACGTTACATAATGAACTAATAGTCGAATAGCCGCTCTCATTGTCCGATAGAGAAGCATCGTTGTCCTACGTAATAATTGAATGTCTTATGAACGTGTTTTAAGAACGAAACGTTCAAGGCCAAGATAAGCAGTCGGTCAAGATTACAATCGTTAAAAAGTAGTCGTTATAACTTGTCGAAATTGCGACCTTTTAACAGTTCAGTGCGGAGTATAATTGGTATTGCTGCAATAAATTTAATTGAAGGTTGTTATTATTGACCTTTATATCCATTGTGGATCTCCAGTTCTTTGTTCATAGGTTCAGTAGGTATACAAATATTATGAGTATAATATTTGACGATAACTTGAATGATTAAATTATACTTCTTAAAATACGCAACCTAGCTAGCTCATAACACCTTAGCTATCAAATTATTATACTAGCATTATTATATCAAATTATTCAACCCCCCTATTTTACCTAGAGTGCAAGTATTTTTAAGAATCATTTTTATTCCCCTACACTGGAAATATAGAAAGATTTATGTTTCTAGATGTTATAGGTCCACTGGTTTAGGCTGTAGATTCTGTCAGTCAATAACAGTTCAATAAAAAAAGTTTGTGTTTTATTTAAAAAAAACTATTTAAAAGTCGGTCCAGTGGTTATTGAGCACATTCTGTACACATAAAAATACAAATATTCCTTATAAAATAGAGTCAATATATCACCCCAATTTTATTAAAATTGCATTTACAATCAACCCACGCGATTGCATTTACAATTCCCAGGTTTCCCTCCAACAAATGGGCAACTCCCGAGCTCGCGCGGTCTATGAGGCGAACCTGCCGGATTCGTTCCGGCGGCCGCAGAACGACTCCTCCCTGGAGGCTTTCATCCGAGCCAAGTATGAGCAGAAGAAGTACATCGCTAAGGAATGGGTGCCTTTACCCCTGCCTAAAGTTAACTGGTGAGTAAGAGTTAGAGCGCCGAGTTGTTAGCCACTTAGTGTGCATCTTGGATTCGTCATCGAAGCCGTTGTGGCGACGGCGCACATGCGTCACACCATGACGTCACGCCGACCTGAATCACGCTATCGAAGTTTTAAAAGATTGCTAGTATATATACAAATGCTCCGACAACATCAGTCGGGGCTCGGCCGCCTCCCAGGAAACACACCTCGCCTGGCGGGAGATGTCCCTTTGCCAAACCGTAATTTTTCTAGGTGGCGCAGATTTCATCGACTTTCGAGAGATCTAAATCAACCTTACCCTTCCTTGACCAGCTTACAGCACGAAGGGTGATGGATAGATCTCTTGATGGATGGATAGAGCTCTTTACACCCCAAATACTTTGTCATGATCACTTGCCATCAGATAGGTTGTTGACTGGGTTTTAGCTTAGGGTTCTGATTTCTATTCCCGGTCGAGGCAGATATTTATGTAACAGATAAATATCTGTTCTCGTCAAGTCGTCAAGACGTCAGTTTACTCACATTTGTGTTAAGTCCATGCCACTACAGGGAATTCTTAAGCGGGAAGTAATGGATCCATTTGGACAATTTTTTTGGGGTCTTTGAACCAGCTGAGGAAACTGGAAGTCCATTGACGCCTTTTAAGACCCACCAATGTTTGCTTAATTATAGAAGTGTTTAAATTTTGGGAGTCTTGCGTAAATCATTTACCGAGTTATCCAACTTTGAGCGTGGTAAGGAGTTATATGGGTCAGCGTGTCTATTATGGACTCTTAATTCCAGCCAAGTTCCAGTGTAAACGTCAAATTCGTGTTACGAAAGCGGTCACGTGACACTTTTTAACCAATCATACGTCGTTTAAAGCCCGAGAAATGAATTGCCTGGAACATGAATGGTTTTAGAAAAGTTCATAATAGGCCCGCTGCTAGTGGTAAAGTTCCTTAATAATCCATAATTTAAAATTATACTTAATTTAAAATTATGGATTATGGAGAACTTTGTTCTGCCAAATCTACTCACGTCTCATAATTTTTATATATTCTAAAACTTGCATTACTTTTTTTCAGGGATAAAGAAATTGACGAGGAAATGGAAAGACAGAAACGAAAAAAGAAGACCACGTCATCCGGCCTCGGACCGCTGCCAGCCCCGACTTCAAGTGATAAGAAATACAATGTAAATATTTATTTTATATTTACTTTCCTATCTTATTTCTAAAAAAAATAATAAGGTCAATACTTAGGAGCACCAGTTTACTCCTTTTCATATAAAATCTGATGAGCCTATTACCTGTTAAGTGTGTGATGTGTGTGTGCATTTAGGACACGCTTTTCTGTGCGTAAAGTAACCCTTTTTTACACGGTGTGAGAGTTTGTGACTTTGAGTTTCTTTGACTTTTGAATGAGTAATACGCGGCGTTTAGCAATCTCGCTAAGGTATTTTAGTCGTGCAATAAAAAAAAATTATGTCACATATCTACGCAAGGTGTAAAAAAGTACTAGTTCTTTTTTTTATGGAAGTAGCTGGCAAACGAGCTGACGATACACCAGATGGTAAGTGGCTATCGTCGCCCATGGACATCAGCAACACCAAAGGCATCACTGATGCGTTGTCGGCCAAGAAAGAGAGAAGAAAAAGAAATAAAAGAAGAAAAAAAGTTCACGAAAATCATGACTTAAGTGCGGGCTTGGGTCCCACTGCTAAAAAATTAATATACGATACTCGAGGCTTAAGTGGTCTATTATTGCGTGAGCGTAAAATTAGCTCGAGCAATAATAATAAGACTACTTTATGCATCATATTATAGTAAAGTACTATTTGTTAACGCTCATAGCCCGGCGACTTGTGTCGATCTTAAGTGATCGACAAAGTTAAGCAACAGCGGGGGCGGTCGGTAGTTGGATGGGTGACCGCTAGTGGCAAAAAATTTTTGAGCGTTTCCGTGCTTCGAAGGGCACGTAAAGCCGTCGGTCCCGGTTGTTATCATAAGATCACAGTCGTTAAGCCATGTCGGAGACCCTCGGGCGGTTTGATAACTTCCGACACTCGGGTTGGCCAGTAAACCCTCCACCAATCCGCACTGGAGCAGCGTGGTGGAGTATGCTCTAGGCCTCCTCAATAGGAGAGACCCGTGCCCAGTAGTGGGCCATTAATGGGTTGAAGCCTACTATTTGTTAACAGTTAGAAACTAACCCCATTATTTGTTTTAGAAATCCGACGTCATTCCAAGCTTACCAAAGCCAAAATCCTCAGTCAGTCCCAAACTAGGCCGGAGTACACCGACGAACCAAGCAGACACGAGCCGGTCATCCAACGGTTCAGCAGATCTCCTCGGCCTGGACACATCCAAACCAGAAACCAAGCCAACGAACAACGATGACATATTCTCCAGTTTCTTCTCCGCCTCACAAGAGAAACAAGTAACAAAGCCCGAAGAACTTAAGCCAGACTTAAAGACTGAGGAAGAAAACTTCTTCAAGCAACCCGCACCGACGGAGAAAGAAAAAAGTAAACTTACTAAGGACAGTATACTAGCATTGTACAGTCAAACACCATCGACTAATCTAGTGAATCAATTCAACCCCCAGCAGCAACCGGCATACCCATTCGGAGTGTACCAACCGAGCCAAACCAACCAACATATTTACAGCAACGTGCCAGTACAAAACGTACCAATCCAAAACGGTATGCAGTCACAGTTCAATCAATTCCAGCCGATGGCCAATCAATTCCCTCAGCAGCCATTCGGAGCCATGCAGCAACCGTTGCAGAGTAATCAACCAATCAATCAGTTTCCACAGAGCAATCAATTCTTCAATCAACAGCAACAAGGGCAGTTGCCGCAACAGTTTGGTAGTCTCAACTTAGGTCAAAACTTCCCGAATGCTTTCTCGCAAAACAGCAATGTAGCTAGCAACACTACGTGGCAATAGGCGTTAGATGTTTTTTACCTGAGTTTTGTTTATGGTATGTCTTATGGAGCATATAGCGTAAGGAGAGCCATCTCTTTTATGAAAAAGTGTCCGTGAATTCATAATTCATTTATTGCCAGAATGAAGTTTTACAAGAGGTCCAATTGAAAACGCGTCCAATAAGGGTGGCGCTGCTGTAGCCTAAGATAAAATTTAAAAATACATACATAGAAAATGTTTCTTTCACAGCATTTTGGTTATATTTACTATGTTTATATTGTAGTTTTTCCAGTCTAGTCGGTCGACTGAGTTATTTTATTCGTCCAATAGTGTTTTAAGTACTTTGTTTCGGATAGTCGGACGAATAATAGTATATTACTCATCCGTTTTACGTATGAATAGTCACGCCAGCGCTATTGTGGTAGGTATTAATAATAATAATAATAATAATAAATCTTTATTTCAGGCATCGAGGCCCATAACATAAATACCTTACAGACTAACATACATACAAAAATATAGACTTAAAAACTAATTCACTTATTCGCGAAGTGAGACGCGCTTTCGGTGACTCCCGGTGGTCGTCGTCGTCCACGGAACTTTCAAAGACGACCCCCTTTGGCCACAGCTCCTCCTTCAGGAAATCCGACAGGAGTTCGGTTGGAACACGCACAACAAACGAGTTAAAGTTGACTGCGTTGCGCGATTCCAACTTCTCAACCAGCGCCCGGCACTTTGTCTTCTTCTCCAAATACTCCACGACACCTAGAACCTCTATTTTCAGTATACAACTAGACACTTAACTTTCCCCTCATATGAGATGGCCCTCCTTACCTGTACCCTCCATATTATGTCCGGCGTTGCTCGGGTCTGATTGTTCCTAATCAGAGGGCTATGTACCCTACAGAGCCTTTAACACAGAACAGGTATACATTCTATTATACTAATGTAGTATAATTAATGGTATTCATGTGGAATGCTTACTAAGTTTATTAATACAGTATTTTATTTCGTAATCCTTTACACATTAAGGGAGTATTCGGCCAACTATAAATCCTGGGAATTAAGTGTCATGTCTGATCGTCATATTGTTCGTTATTATGAACACAGAACGAACAGAATAAATAAAGAACAGAACACGTCGTTACAGAATAAATAATTTCTTTCTTTTTTAATGGGCTTGACCTTGACGGTTGTCGTTTAAAGACGAAATCAAAGGTCGCTGCATACGTAACGTGGACGGGACGTGGACGAGGCATAAATATACGTGCGTGCCTCTTTCCCGACCCGTACGTGCCTCCGTCCCGTTTGCGCTATCGTTTACATTTTCTATGAAAAGATGTTTCCAAAATTTCACGTCTCGTTCGGTCCGGGGTATAATCTAAAATTTTAACAAAAAAATAACCGACTTCAAATTTAAGACTTATATGCTTTTGACAAGGATGCCATTGTCACATCTCGCTCAAATTTATGTGAGACCACACGACAAGCACCAGCTTTCGAATAAAAAAATAATCATTAAAATCGGTTCACCCAGTCCTAAGTTCTGAGGTAACAAACATACAAAAATACAGTCGAATTGAGAACCTCCTTCTTTTTTTGAAGTCGGTTATAAAACACGTTACGTATGCATCGACCTTAAGTGCACATAAAACCTTTAAGCGCTTTTCAAATGTCGAATGTTTTATTGGCTTATAATTTGAATATGTTCATTCAGTAATCTGATATAACGAATGAGTTGATCGAATCTGCCCTAATGTATCAAACAGTCTGATTAATTGGTCATATTAAAGTAATTAATCATATCTAAATCTCGGATATAAAAATCATTCTAATAAGCGATGGTTGTATTCTATGCCTCAGTACTTATTTTTTAATTTTTCTTTCTACATTTCAAAGGCATCATAATAAGGCATTACTTACTCTGTACCCTCTATCTATCTATAATCTCTGGTAAAGTAATAATAATGAACTATTAGACAACTTACTAAAGATTACAGATAAATATAATATTGGTACACATTACTGAGTCAAAAATTGTGATCCCGCCTCATTGAAGTATAATGTCATAGAACAGACATCTTGAACAAAATGTGTCCCGCCCGGGAGGTTCGATTTTCAAAATTGAGCCCCCGTTCTCCTTTCAAAATCGAACGAATCCATTGAAGATTGAAGCCACGTGGCGCCAATGCATTGAGACATACATGGTGTTCGCGGTGTGTCGGTTCTATACGCCAGTTATAATACTTCAATGTCCCGCCTAGAGATTATTTCACCTTGCAATGAATAGTATAATGTAATATTCGAATATGTTTTATTAATATGTGAATGTAAATTAGTCAACTATATTGAATTGTAAACAACTGTTCTGTGTTTTAACAGTTGGATCAACTAGTGCCGTAACTGACAATAAATTTTGTTTGTAGATTTCCACGTCTCATTTTGTCTCAGCTAACATCCAAGCTGAAAAAATTATGAAGAGTTATAACTATATCAATATAATTTTTATTATAATGCTTCACAGATTATTCATTCATAGATTGCACTTAATTCAATTTGATATGTATTGTATGTGTGTAGTCGTTTTTTCAATATTTTAAGTGTGAACATTTTGTGCATTTGATTGTGGTCGTGCGTGAAATTATTCGTTAAGTAGATAATTTTTATTTTTTTACGTAATCTATAATTTTATTTGGTGTCATTTTGAAATAATGTAACCATAATGGCGCTGCATAGAAATGTGTCCAGAGTTAGACAGTAGTACAGTGTCGGATACAAAATATTTGTAGTGTCGGACACTAGTAACGTATAGTGTCAGATACCAAATATCTAGTGTCAGACACTAGTAACGTGCAATGTCGGATAACAAATATCCGTAGTGTTTTGGACATTTAAATTATGTATGGTCTTGAAAAGTGGACACATATTGAAAAGCAGCTCATAAATATATATTTGCTTGATTTCTATTTTCCACAACGGGACCTTGTATTGGTGCAAGCTAAAGTAAGGAAAAGAAAATGTTGGGTTCATTTACATGTATCTGTTCAATATATGAAAATGTATATAGTTATTACTTTTTAACGTATGATAAATGCAATGATATTCAGTCGATAAATTTTACTTAGTATTTCTTACACGATTGCAATTGTGAGTTTATCAGTTATAAAATAAAAAGTTAATTGTTGATGTATATCGAATGATCCAATTATTATTTACACGAACCTATTTTTATTGTGGTATTGTAAAAATATATTCCAAGTATTAAAACGTTATTAGTAATTATTATTTTATTAAATGACATTGCATAAACATATTTGTGACATAATAACATAATTTTTGGTCATTGAAGACTGATTTTTTCCTGCAACATTGATTTGAAAAGGGTCACATTCATAGTCAATTTTTTAATGGTTGCTAAAGCTTTTATGTGCTTTCAAAAGAAAATGTAGTTTTTCACGATTGATCGTTTACTCTCGCATAAAAATATTTACTTGTGTGTGTGTGTGTGTGTGTATATATATATTTAATTAACATTGCGTAAGTACACACACCACTATAACTGCTGCGGAGATAGAAAGTGTTCTCGTAACTCAAGTTCATAGTACTTCAAGTATTACATTGAAAAACAAATTATTAATCTTTTCGTCGTTTTGATGCTACGATTGAACGCAGAGAATCGCCAGAACGCGCTGCAATGCAAAGGCGCAAACTCAAACTCAAATTGCCGATGCTAAAAGTAACGCTAATTAGTACGGCTAGTACCTCTCTACGAATACTTTGGCGAAGAACTTCGACTGTCTGCCACTTCGCAGCTTTTTCCACGTTTTCCCCAATTTTAGGTGTTGGATGCTGGCATCTACACTTTCTACCAGAGGTCAGTGTGAAAAAAGTTGTAGACCTTGTCTCACTAGACTGAGCATATAAAATAAATTGAATTATTATTTTTGCTGTTTTACATACTCTGTTTAACAGTTTCTTATAAAATACGTCGTAGGTACTAATCTGATTTCATATAATGTTTGTTTATTGATTAAATGGTATGTTTATAAAACATTTTTGATGTTCACTCTTTTGTATGTATTCTATATATTTAGTTGAATTTACCTAGCTCAGTAAATATAGTAAATATTCGGTTTTTTTTTTCAAAATAGAAAAGGTTTATGGGAGCCATGTTAAAACATTTTTGAATGCAAAGTTTGTTGCTAAGTTTTGATTATGATAAAATTTAATTTTTTATTGATTTGCATTTCTCATGGCATTCTAAGGGAGCATTTTATACAATTCCTAAGGTGGTCAAAAATGGGTGTTCACAAAAATTAAAAATATCTACGAATTCCCCATCGAATTACCTATTAAAATTTAATTACTTACATATATGTAGTTCCATAAATTATACGTCTGTACATTCAGAAAACAATTACTTTTTTTATTATTTGCACATATTTTGTAATTTAATCCGCTTAGCAGTTTTGATAGGATTTGTTAATAGAATTATCTGAGGTTTATTATAATATGGCTTCCGTAAATCTCGTATGAAATGCCTTGAAGTATAATATCATAGAACAGACGTCTCGAACAAAATGTGTGTCCCGCCCGGGAGGTTCGATTTTCAAAATTGAGCTCCAGTTCTCGTTTCAAAATGGAACGAATCCATTGAAGATTGAAGCCACGTGGCGCCAACGTATTGGGACATACATGGTGATCGCGGTGTCGCTTCTATACGCTAGTAATAATACTTCAATGATGAAATGTAATATACT